>CAMXCT020004501.1:0-36326 GCA_947184155.2 Cladocopium goreaui
GTGCGCGCATCGTGCGCGGATCGTGCGCGGATCGTGCGCGGATCGTGCGCGGATCGTGCGCGGATCGTGCGCGTCCAGGGTTGTTGAGAACTTGGCTTTGTCAGGGCACAAAAATGAACTAGGTCCAAATTGTGGGGGAATGTCCAGAGGCTACGGTAAACCTACCCTCCTTCCTCAACATACCTGTACGTACAGGGTTGTTGAGGGAGTAGGGTAAGGTAAGGTCACGACCATGCTGAGAACTTAGGGTAAAATTACCCAACCATGTCAGATATAGTGGCAGGATGTATTACCCTAACCTCTCAACAACCCTGTACGTACAGGTATGTTGAGGAAGGAGGGTAAATTTACCCTACCTTCTCGTACAGTAGGGTTGTGGACATCATGAGATTGGAGGGTCTGTAAGATACGTATTATGTTCTCAACAACCCTGGACGCGCACGATCCGTGCACGATCCGCGCACGATCCGTGCACGATCCGCGCACGATCCGCGCACGATCCGTGCACGATCCGCGCACGATCCGTGCACGATCCGCGCACGATCCGCGCACGATCCGTGCACGATCCGCGCACGATCCGCACACGATCCGAGCATGTCCCTTATCTGATGGGTTATCATGAAAGATCACACGCAATAACTCAAATTAAACTGGATAGACATGAAAGATCACACGCTAACCCCGCCTGTGACCCCGCTTCGTTCTGCTCCGCTGCACTGTCAATCGCCTGCGGCGGCATTGACTGCACCGCGTCGAAGATTGGGTGGGACAGCAACACGTTCATGCAATCCTCCAAGGCTTGCAGATGCTTCGCATTTACGGTCTGCACCGAAGCGGCCATCGCTTGTCACGATGCGATGCGAAGGGGATCGAGGATATCGAGGGAGTCAGTCGGGCTTGGGTGATTTCAAGCAAAAAATGCTTCGGAAGGGCCAGAAAAAATCATGACCAAGCCATGAGCCATGACATGCCAGGTAATTCAGAAACTATGTAAATAATTCAGAAAAAATCATGACAAGCCAGTCGCGATTGAGCCACCCGACCGTTCACAAGGAGCCAGGAGTCAACCTCAGGCCAACCGGGAAAGAATCACTGATTCATGAAGATGAAAAATTAACGATGATCAAAACATGTAAAATGAAAGGAAAGTTGAAAAATATCATGAACTGTTGATCGTATTGAAAAGCATTGATCAACTAGGAAAAAATAATGACAAGAACATGAAACAATGAAAAAATAATTTAAATTATATGTATTATATGTATGTACTATGTATCTATGTATGTATGGAGCATGACCTGGATAATATACGGATATCAGATACTGATGAAAACAAAATGAAAACAAAATGAAAAGAAAATGAAAAAAATGAAAAACAGAAAAAAATGAAAAATATCTCTCGAATCATCTCCCGAATGGGAAGGGCTGTTTTTTCCAGGGGAAGCCCATGATTTCAAGGCTAGTTTGGGCTATCCATCAGGGTATCAGCCGAATTCCATGGACGGCTGAGGTCGTGGCGTCAATGGGAAAGCGTGGCCTCCGGGGAGGGTCGTGGCCTCCGTGGCGCGACAGGGCCACGACGGGGAAGATACAACAGGGCCAAACGTAAACTGAGTCGTGCTAACAAGCTAAGTTGCAATTGCAACATTTTTCTCACTTTTTTCACATAAAGTTTGCGAAGTTTCAGGATGGTTTTCATCCGATTCCGATTTTTTTTGAACATCTTAAGACGATGGTCAATTCCATGAAGTTTCAGGATGGTGTTCATCCATTCCAAAATGTTTTGAACATCTTAAGACGATGGACAGGTGACAATGGTCATTTACCACTGTTCAATTCCTGGTGATTCCTCACCATTTCAACTTCTGAGTCTGGGTAAATGTTGGTTTGTCACTAACCTGAAAATGAGATTGAGGTCGCAGTGAGGTTGCTATTGATTTGCTATTGAGTTGCAGTGAGGTTTTACCCAGACGCTAAATTAGAAGCTGCTGTCATTGAAATTGCCGCCACCCACACTTCTTCCAAACAAAGAGCTCCACGGATTCAAAAGTTGCTTCCCTTCGAAATTCGTCCAGCTCATGGGACTCAATCTGCACATACTTCAAAGCCTGGAACCTTTGGAGTCTAGCTGCTTAAGAAAACCAATTTATCAAACATTTGCAGTTGGTGGGTGGGCTGCCATCAAAATAGAAATTCATTTTTTGGCAGTGACAACATACTCAAGAATAAGACGAGGAGCAAGTGCCATGTCAGTGCAGTGACAAGATGACGGTGACGGGTGTAGGCTGTGAACCCTTCCATGAAAGTTCCATCTGAGAAGGCTGTTGGAAAGGGCTCACCTCTATATGTCACTCTCTTGACCAATGCCCAAAGACAGTGACCAACATCTGGAAGTTCATCTTGACCAAGATGTGCACTTCCGTGATAGGTTTTAAATTGACCTATCTGAAAGAAGTCTTCCGTCTCCTGGTAGATGTCAAGTCGGTCGAGGTGATCCATGTATCTCCTTGCCCTTTTCATGTGGTACAGGCTGTAGGAAGGTAAAGGGGTCTTGTTCAACCGACCTCGGATCAAACAAGCCGGAGACAAAACACAAAACAAAACACAAAACAAAACAAAGCAAAACCAAACAAAACAAAATAAAACCAAGCATCACTCCTTGCATCCACATGCCCAACCGTCCAATGACCACTGCCGTTCTCTCCATTGCGCGGATCCCCACATGTTTGATGGCAATGTCCTGTTGCAGACTGGGCAGTCCATGGCTGGGCCAAAGAAAGAAAGGATCTGGGCTGGGACGGGATGACGGAATGCCAAAGCGGCTGCAGATGTGAAATAACAAAGTTGACAGATCTGGGCAAATGGAAACAACTTTGATGCTACAGCGGTGAAATGATGTCCAATATTTCACAGCCTCAAACCATGATCACAGTCAGTGTTGATGTTTGGAATCCTGCCATGAAAGAACCGCAGAGTTGTAAAACTTTTACACATACAGTTTCAATTTGAAGGCCAATTAATGATAAGTCTGAAGGCCAGCTGCACTTTGTTCAAGACACCCTCACGGCATCTAACTTTGTTCAAGACACCCTCACGGCATCTAAGTTTGTTCAAGACACCCTTACGGCATCTAAGTTTGTTCAAGACACCCTTACGGCATCTAACTTTGTTCAAGACACCCTCACGGCATCTAACTTTGTTCAAGACACCCTCACGGCACCTAACTTTGTTCAAGACACCCTCACGGCATCTAACTTTGTTGAAGACACCATCACTGCATCTGACTTTACAGCACCCCGTTGAGCAATTCCATCCTTGGGCCCTGACCCAGCCATCCGTACTGTGCCAGCAGCACCTAAGGGGCAAGCGTTAGTTCCATCTGAGAAAAGGATTGAGCGACTGATCCAGCACAGCAGGTGGAAGTCCAGCCATGCAGCAACGCCACTTTTTCCCTGCTACCCCGGTAGGCAAATCAGAAGCCGCGATTGCAGCAATGAACCCTGCTCACAAACTTGAGAAATGTTTTGCTGGACATGAGATTGTCTTCCTGCATGTTAGCAGCTATTTGCGGAATGGTCAGCCCCAGCACAGCCCACTTGCGGCCAGCTTGCTGGCTCTTAGCAGATGCTTCAGCGAAGGCTTCCCAACCTCCATCAATCATCTTCCACTTCGATCTCTCCTGGCCTGCTGCTGCTTGAATAATTTCACTGGCTTCCGTGTTCGCAGCACGAAAGCTAGGGCACAAGAAAATCTGCCGCTTGATTGCGTACGCCGCATCATAGAGGAAGGCAATTCCTGTTGTTGCCTTATCATGACGGTTTTCAATGATGCCCCGCATGCATGCCAGGTCCAGAACACAACCTCCTCGCACAGAGGCTGCCCAAAGAACTTGTGAAGGCGGTTTCTCCGGGTTGGCCACAACGAAAAACAAAGGCAGCTGCAAGTCCTGGGTCACCTTGCACCTGAAAAATTCAGGGTTCTGGCTCCACTCTGCCATCTCCAGGAAGATCCAGTGGTTCCGCCGATCAAACTGTGGCGGGGATGGGGCCAACAAGGCTTGGAATTTTGAAACTCCCCGTACTCTGGTGGCATCTCTGCGAGTCTCCAATTCAACAAATGCTTGAGCCACATCAACCATCCCATCTGGCACTTCCTTGGCTGTCAAGTGACCACTTAAGTACGATTGGATTGTGTTCTTGAACTGCTTGTTTCTCTGAAATGTCAATTCTGCCTGGACACGCTGACAATCTGCTGGCAGATTCGCACTTGCTTCGAGCCGTACTTCATCATGAGGCAAAAGTTTGACCGGTCCATCCAAACGGCGTCTTTTGGCCAAGAAATCAGCTTCAGAACCCTTCTTGTGCCCTCGTTTGGTACCCAAATCAAGTCTGGATGTTGATCCTTTCCTGGGTTCACCATACCATTCGATCCACAGCTGCTGGGCCATCTCAATGCAGTCAGTGGAAGTGGCCGGGGCGAAGTCGAACATAAATTTCAACTCCAAATTTTTGTTTTCTTCAGTCAGCAATGATCTTTCAGCAGACACAATGCGCACCATCTTCGAAAAGTGCTGCTCCACTCCGGATGTGGTGCATCCATCTAGAGCACCAAAGTGAATGAGAATCCAGTGCAAGTTTGAAGATGGATGGCGAGCTGCTGTTGACTTGCGAGAGCTAGTTTTCTGGACTGCGTATTTCCAAGATTCGAAGCTGCTGCAGTTGGGATTGGTCGAATGGTGATGAAAAGCTATAGCTTTGTGATCCCAGTACTCATCAATGAAGGAATCAGCCGACGCCTCGAACAGTTGGCACAATCTTTCCGAAGAAGTGTGCAACGACTGTATGTAGTCCACGGATTCCTCCCGGTTTGTCCGGGCTACTTCGGATACATCAAAGATTTTCAGGGCGGTCAGAATCTCATATGCAGGAAACTCCGACGCAATCACTTCTGTGCTCAGCCCAACCAGTTTCTTCATAGAAGCAAAGCACCGGGCGATCATGGCTGGAGAAACTTTGTTCGGACCACCCAGAGTCTTCGACTTGCCATCCACATCGAAAGCCTGCAAACATCGAAGGCCAGGGCAGAGGAAACAACAACGGGGGGAAACACAACGCGAAACCAAAAAAGGCACACAGGCACACGTTTAAAAACAGTTCTTTTGGCACTAAACAGGTAAGCATAAAAGCATTGGCATAAGCACTAAAATGATTTTGCCCAGTGACGATTGGGGTTTTCAAGCTCTCCAGCGCAAACATGGTATACCCAGATCTAGTCGCATGCTCATCAATGAAAAGATGCTTCACCCGACTTGCAAATACATCGAGTTCGATGTTGTGCGTGGCAACATCGCCAGCTTCTGAATCCATGAGTCGGATGATGCTTGTCGCTTCATCAGTGAAGTCAGCCACCATTGCTAAAAGCAACACCCGCTCTTCACTGAGAGAGCGCAAGAACAATGCACCTCGTTCACCGTCCCGCAAATTGTGTCTGTAAACTGTCGCATAGATTGCAGTTTTGATGGTCGGACGCAGCCACAGAATCAAACGGCCAGTTGCCTTCTGGTGCGAGTCAAACCTCTGCTTGCACAGCGACATTGACTGAACCCGGTCACCGCCCATGTCTTTGACGTACTGGTTGAACACTTTCCTCAGCACATCACTGCTCTGAATGGTTGCAGGCATTGAAGCGTTGCCCCAGATCAAGGCTTGAAACACATCCCAAATCTCAGCAGACGCTTTGAATGGACGGGAAATGACTCGCCGAGCCGCATGCGCCCGGTCCCGGCACACCTGTTTCACACCTGGGAACAGACCGTCATTGCAGGCCATGAGCCTACCTGCCAGCTGCTCATCTGCTGCAGCA
Organism: Cladocopium goreaui; assembly: GCA_947184155.2. Lineage (NCBI taxonomy): Eukaryota > Dinophyceae > Suessiales > Symbiodiniaceae > Cladocopium > Cladocopium goreaui. The sequence continues at coordinate 5,863 of CAMXCT020004501.1, forward strand.
TCCATGTTCAGTAGAATGACCTTCTGTTGCAAAGCGGCCATTTGATCTTCATCCCCTTCAACAAATTGTGACAAGATGGCTCTTGTGCCCTGAACAAGCGACTCTGTCATGCTGTCTTGAAGATGGTGTATTCCCAGCAACCCACGCTTGACTTCCAGCTTGTCATTGCACGCCCGGAAACGTACCATCAGAACCAACCTACGTACATCTTGGTGGAGCACGATGCATGTGGATGAAAGAAGGAAAGCCGCATCAATGCGTTGGCAAGCGCCTCCCAAACAGTTCTGCAATCTGGCCAGCTTCCAACGGCCACCTACTGCCTTCATAGATCTCAGTGATCCAGCGGCTTGCCTTTTGGTGGCAAACTCTTCAAACTCTTTCTTCGGCGGCGCCCTGGAATCAACTCCGCCAGCTTGGCCAGCCAAACTCAATGCAAGCTTGTGCTGCTTGGAATCAGCATGCCGGCTCACAGTGTAGAAATTTCCGGGCCCATTGAAACCCGTCAGCCCAAAGGCAAGCTGTGGCACATGGCGGGAACAAAGCTTGCATAGAAGACCCCATTCACCATTTTTTTTTTCAGTCAGCCAAGGCAGTTTTTTCATCCAAGTTCCGGCAAGGTCAAGAAAAGAGCATCTGAAGCACCCGCTATCTTCACACAGCTGGACATGGGTGAGGTGAGCTTTGACATCCAGCTTTTCCATTGCGTTCCCCCGCAACAGACACCACAATTAAGCAATAAAATTGAGTGTTGGGATCTGGCTTCACACGGCTTCTCTGTTTGGCTTGAGTCTGCTGCACTCTGTTTGATTGGTTTGATTGCTGTTTTAGATTTGTTCGATTTTGTTTGTTTGTTAATATGTTCAATGTGTCTGTTGTGTCCTCTTGTTGTATTCATGGCAGAACAACATGATCCCTGGAACTTTTGGGCCCGTACAAGCAAATTGGCTTTTTGCGTCACCCTGACTGACACATTGTACACGGGGAAACATAAAACAGATCTTTCCGTCTTTCCCATTTTTTTGTTATCTCGACTCAACATGATCCGTGGCACCTGACTCTGTCCTCACCCCTTTGGCATCCTGACCCCCTTTGAGGTCCCTGGCATTGGGTTGAAACAGCTTCCTTCATGGACCTTGGCTCAAACGCATTGGCAGTGATTAACCATCTTGAAATTGGCAGCGCACATATATTTTACATAGTGATGGGAGCAGTTTTGAAACTGGCTGGAAACATCTTGAAACTGCCTTGAAAGATCTTGAAACGACTAATCAGAGCAGCTTGCCTGTTTTTTGCCCCGCATCAACAAGTTAGAGACCCCGGCAACTGCAGTCACTGCAGATTGGCGCATTTCAGCGCTTGGCTCAACACCATGGAAAGCATCTTGACTGGGATTGCATTTCCGGCCATCAGACCTAGCTGCCGTGGCGACACTGATGACCACTTCACATCAGCTGGCGGCACATCCATAATTTTCAAGAGCTCGCAGGTTGTCATTTTGCGTTGCTTCCAGGTCAGCCAATGCCCACCACTGCCAGCGCGACAGTGGGTCAAGCAAGGCGAGTAGCCTTCATTGTAGTGAGGCTTGGACCCACCGATGTCGACCACAATGGGGCTTCGAAGTGGATCCTTTCCTTGGGATTTCAGCTGATCCAAAACAAGCAACAAGTTTCTCCTCTCAGATTCGCTGGATGGCAACCTGCCAGGAAACCCTGCCTCGCCTTCAGTGGCAGGATCTATGTAAGCATAGATGTCCTCCATGGCGACTTTCTTTGGCCAAATCATTGGGCGAGCCCCAGGGCCTGCACGAATGCCACAAATCAGCACACGCTCTCTGTTCTGAGGTGTACCGCAGTCCCGGGCATTCAAGACTGTCCAGGACACATGATAAGCAGCTTGCCCGTTCCACTCGATCTTTTGAAGGGTTTCCATCACGGCCAAAAGAAACTCATAGTGCGAATCCAGTAGGTTCTTCACGTTCTCCAGAATGAAGACACGTGGAACATGCGTTTGAATCCACAAGGCCAATGACCAAAAAATCTGGCCCCTCCCTTTCCTGTCCTGCTCGCCTTCACAGAGCCCGGCCTTGGAAAATGGTTGGCACGGGAAACCAGCCAGAAATACATCCACATATGGACTGTTGAGAAAGGCATCTCCTTCGCAATCATCATACCACAAGCTGTGGCCCCATGTCTCCTCACACAGAGCCTTGCAGTGAGGAGAAATGTCACACCCGAAGACTGGAATGAACGGCAGCCCCAATCGACGACATGCGTGCAGCTCGCTGCACCAGCCAGAACATGCTGAGCCAATTGTGAACAGCGAAGGGTTCTCAAGGACGGAGATGGGCACAGATGCTGCCACCGCTGCTTCAGCCACAACACTTCGGACATTGGCTGTCATCTTCTTACTCACCGTCTTCTTGACTTTGTGCAAGCTCACTTTCGCCCCGGCCCCATTGGCCACAACTGCAGGCTCAAATTTGTTCCAGGTGATGGGTCCCGATTTGGTCTGGAATTTAATCGGGTCCGCCAAGGCTTGTACATCACTTACCAAAGTCACCCATGTTTTTTTGTATGGCAGTTCATCGGCATCAACGTGATGAAATTCTTTGAGTGATTTGAACTCTTCCAAGCTTGCGACTCGACAGGAGTCACTGAGCTTCGCCAGAGCAATCACAAAGCCCTTGCACCCCAACCACGTCCAGCCACAAGCCAAAGGTGCACCGCGGACCTCCAAGCTCTTGCCACGAAGAAGGATTTCGTCCAACCACCCGCGGGTAAGTAGCAGAATTCTGTCTCCTCTCCTTGGCAGCTCCTGCCCGGGCTCAGGGCATTGTTGCCGGCGCTGAGACTTCGAAGGCATGGCTGGCACAAAAAAAGCCTTGCACTGTGGCACTGTTTAGAGTAGAGTCATGCAAGATGCCTTGATGGCTAAGCCGTTTCTGCAAAGATGCATTTATGAAGAGATTCAACATTGCCTCCCCCATGCAGAAAAAATGCCAACATTTTTACATCAATTCTAACAACAAATTTCTTCCTGCAAGAGCCGCCTTTTGGGCAAAAAAAATGCCAACATTTTTACATCAATTCTAACAACAAATTTCTTCCTGCAAGAGCCGCCTTTTGGGCAAAAAGGCGGCTGCCCGGATGACTTCATTCACTTTCACATGCTTGAGCTTTTTTTGCATGGTTTTTTCTTTGCATGAGCTTGCATCTTTTGTGTGTCCGCTTGTGTGCGTCCGAGGCCAGGGCCTTCTTCGGTTCTCGGTGTTGTTCAAGTTCAAGTTTCTTCATGGCCATCGCCTTAGCGCGCCATCATGTGACACCTTCACGGCATCAGATTGCACGCACACCATCACGGCATGCTCGTGTGACACCTTCACGGCATCAACATTGCACGCACACCATCACGGCATGCTCGTGTGACACCTTCACGGCATCATCATTGCACACACGCACACCATCACGGCATGCTCATGAGACGCATGAGACACCTTCGCGGCATCTTGTGCTCATGATGAGACACCGTCGCGGCATCTTTAGGTCGAGGCCAGCCAAGGGCGTGGGTTGCCTCAGAAAGAGCGAGACGCAGTGATGGTGTCAAAATCTGTTTAAAACAATAATAATAATAATAACTTTAAATGGATGCCATGGATCAGCTCTCTTACCCGAACATATCTTCAGCCCAGCCAAAGTCGACCTTGAAAGCTCTTTGGAACAAGCATAGATCTTTTTTTTCTCGGGGACATATCCCAAGAATCGTAAAGCATACCCTTGTCGGATGACCGGTCTCAAGGTTTTAATTTTGGTGGCCAACAAGAAGTGTGTATGGTACGTACATATGGTTGTTGGATGGATGCCGTGATGGTGTCCTCCCACAACTAAGGGATGCCGTGATGGTGTCCTCCCCACAAATCAGGGATGCCGCGATGGTGTCCTTCCGCAATTAAGGGATAAAGGGATGCCGTGAGGGGTGTCCCGCAAGATATACAGTAATATCCAGTTTATACCTGAAACATCCGCCACCCAGGTTGGGCTACCCTACTGGTCTGGAAGTCTTTGAAAGCCGTCGGTCGCCCCAATCTGACAGCCTGAAATGTCACTGATTGGAATTCTAACTAGAGGCTACCCAGAAATTAACTATGGTTTGGGATCATCTGCATGCAAGCACGTTCACTGCACCTACATTGCTGTATGGACCTATCTGCTTTTGGCTCTCATTGAAAAAACAACATAATGCTGACAGGCGCATCATGGTGTGCACATGTGTTTATGTTGTTGTAGTTAGCTTATTGTATATATGACAGCAAGATTGGTTTCTGGTATTCATGTGTTCTCACATGCATTGCCACAACCGCCACAACCACACACACTCTCACATACTGCCACACTCCCACATACTGCCACATACACATTCACACTGCCCATGCAATGCACAAAGCGGTATATGGCCAGACTTGGAAAGCAACAACATAGACACGCACGCACACAAAAAGAAACTTAAGCAAGAACTAGCAGACACACACACGCACACGCACAACAACAAAGAAACTACACAAACAAACTGTCACACCCCTGCCGGTGCGGTCGGTGCCATGGAAAAGCTAGAGCCCGAAGGAGGCAAACAAAAGAAGGAAGAGAAGACTGAGAAGACTGAAAAGAGGAAGAAAGTAAAGAAGGAAAAAAAGAAAGATAAAGCTGAGGAGGGTGCAAAGAAGGAAAAAAGGAAAGATAAACCTGAGGAGGCTGCAGAAAGATCGAAGTCAAAAAGGAAGGCTGCAGCTGCAGCAGAAGGAGAGCCAGAGGAAACAAAAGCCCCAAAGAAGGAGGAGCCAGAGGAAACAAAAGCCCCAAAGAAGGAGGAGCCAGAGGAAACAAAAGCCCCAAAGAAGGAGGAGCCAGACTCCGGACAGAAGGAGAAACCAGAAGCCCGGCCGAAGGAGGAGCCAAAAGAGCCACAAGCCCCACTGAAAGAGGAAGCCCGGCCGAAGGAGAAGCCAAAGGCCCCACCCCATGAGGCAAAACAAAAAGCCATACCGGCCATAGCCCCAAAGAAGATGCCCACGGAACCTAGCGCCCCACGCATGCTGGGGAAGCAGCAACCGGTGACACCGCCGAAACAGCAGCAGCCGGTGACGCCGCCAAAGCAGCAACAGCAGAAGCAGCAGGCTGCACCGATGCAGCAGCAGCAGAAGCCCGCCGGGCCACCGCGGGCTGCAAAGGCTGCACCCATGCAGCAGCAGCAGAAGCCCGCCGGGCCACCGCAGCCTGCAAAGCACAAGCATGGCGGGTCGCCACCCCCAGGTCCGCCAAATCAGCCACAGCAGCAGCAGAAGCAGCAGGCTGCACCGATGCAGCAGCAGCAGAAGCCAGTGATGCCACCGCGCCCAGCCCGAGCATCACGACCACCACAGCAGCCGCAGCACCACGAGCAGCAGCAGCCCCCAGGCCCATGGCCAATCCGGCCAGCCGCGATGCCAGCCGCGATGCCCCAGCAGCAGCAGCAGCTACAGATGATGCAGCAGCAACAGCTGATGATGATGCAGCAGCAGCAGCAGCAGGCCCCGCCACTGATGCAGATGCAACAGCAGCCGATGATGGCCCGGCCACCGATGCAGATGCAACAGCAGCCGGTGATGGCCCCGCCGCTGATGCAGATGCAAAAGCAGCCGATGATGGCCCCGCCACCGATGCAGCAGCAGCCACCGGTGCAACAGCAGCAGCCACCGGTGCAACAGCAGCAGCCACCGGTGCAACAGCAGCAGCAGCACCACGACCAGCACCAGCCCCCAGATCCGCGGCTGATGCAGCGGCCTAAGACTGCTGGGCCTGAGCTGGAAAAGCTGGTGCAGCGATTCCAGGAGCTGCCCAAGCCCGCCTCCCAGGCCTCCCAGCCCCCAGCCCTCCCAGCCCTCCCGGCCGCAGGCCCAACCGCAGGCCCAGCCGCCACACCAGCCCCAGTCTTCTGATGAAGACTTCGATCCGGAGCTGAAGAAGCTCCTGGACAAGTTTCTTCGGGAACTTCCACCGAAAGAGGAGAAAAAGGAGGAAGAGGAAAAAGCCGAAGAGGCGGAAGAGGACCAGGAAGATGATTCATATGATGAAGAGAAAGAAGGAGAGAAAGGCAAAAGCGCCGGGGCAAAGGCGAGAGGAAAAGGAAAAGGCGGCAAAGGGCGCAGGGCCAAGTGCGGACAAAACGCCAAGCGGAAGTACAAAGAAAGGAAAGAAAGAGAAAAGTGGAGTGACATGATGCAAAAGCGACAGGACTGTTGCGGAGGGGGGGTATAGCCATCTAAAACCTTGAGACGCCGTGATGTTGTCTACAAACTTGAGACGCCGTGATGGTGTCTTATAGATGCCGTGATGGTGTCTAGTTTTTTTGTAATATCAGATGCCGTGATGATGTTTACAACTTTCTGAGATGCCAGGAGCTGATGAGGGAGAACGCGGCCCTTCGTTCAGCCGCAAAGGACCTCTTGGCGCGGCTGAAGCGACAGGAAGCTGCCGTTGAGCAGCTTGAGAAGGAGGGGGCGACGAAAGGAGAGGAGATACGGGTGCTCAAGCGCCGCATAGAGGCCTGGTTGTTACATGGGTTTGGATCAAAATCAGTTTGAGTATGTTTGAGTAGGCAACCATCCGTTTTGGGGCTGATCAATCTGATCCATAGCCAATGTGCGAACTATTATTGTGTTTAATTCCTGCATTCCTGAATCCAGGCACTCAAAGATCTTCTGACCCAAGAAGAGGTGGATCGGCGTCGCCTGCAGAGAAAGTACGACGGCCTTGCCCGCCGGTAGGCCCGCCTTGATCTACAAACAAAAAGGCACCACACGCAGACACACACACACACACACACGCACACACACACACTTTTCAAAAAACACCCCATCATAGGACATCATGGCAGATCATGGCAGGCAACGCACAGAAGCTGTAGCCAGCGCACAGGAGCTGTAGCTGCCATCAGGTGTTGCAAACAGTTTGAGCTGAAATTAACTCATTGCTTGTTCATGTTATCCTCCAATATATTCCTTGTCACTTCTGGAAGATTCTATTTTTTTGTTTGCAACATTTTGCAACATCTGATGGTGGCCGAGCAGCGTGTACCAGTTTTTATGTCAAGCAGGTTTGAAATTTAAGGAAAAATATGAGCAAAGCATCCTATGTACTTAATTCCATTTGTTGACACGGCATCATAACGAAATAAAGCCAGTTTTACAATTGATTGAGTTCCAACACGTTCCGGTTCAAACCTGCTTGACAAGTCTAGTCTGGGGAGATTGATGTTTAGCAGTTTGAAATGTCATAGTTTGCAATCATCATCAAAAAGATTGAATGTCCTAGGGAATGGATGTGTCAGATTCAATATTTTGAGCCATACCCACTTGGTTTTCGTCAACATCTTTCATCCCCAGCATGCTCCCATCGGATTGCTCGGTGGCAAAAAAAAACAGCAAGCGGTTGGGTGGAATGGAGTCATACATGTTCTTGCATGTTTCATCACCTAAACACACATTTACGCCAGACATGATCTGGCCCATGGGTTTCCTGGCACCATGCTGCATCCGGCCAAGGCCAAGGAACACAACTTGGTGACCAAGTTCAGGCAGGAATCCGGGCCTCAAGCAAGATGCCGTGATGGTGTCTTATACTGGCATGTAAATAAGTCCTAATCCATTGAAACTATATATATAATATAAATATATTTGTTCACTATTGTTTCTCCTAGATAACTATCTATTGTGTCTCATGTAATGAGGATGCCGCGATGGTGTCCTATCTAATGAAGATGCCGTGATGGTGTCTCATTTAATGAGGATGCCGTGATGGTGTCCTAGTTGCTGAGGACGCTGTGATGGCGTCCCATTTAATGATGCTGCGATGGTGTTTGTGAAAAATGCAAAAAATATGACATGGATTTCGGATGTCATCTTGGTGGATGGATGAATGGAGATGTGTGCACTGAAACACTCTTGTAAGCTGAATTGACCCCCCTGATAATACGGTATATTTGTTTACTTTAAGGTTCCAAAAAATCTGGAAATATATTGTCTTGATCTTTCCATCAAAAATTATATCAATACATGATCGTTTGTGGAAATGCCCTCATCCTGACATCATCCCTGCGATTGAGGCCCTGGCTATGGGCAACATTGAGCACCAGCACCTTCACTGACACCATCTCGGCATCAATTTTAGGCACCATCACGGCGCCTTCACTGATACCATCTATTATTAATGGGGGTTATAAACCTGGTTTCTTGTGGTGCCGTGATGGTGCCATGAAACTGAGAAGATGCCGTGATGGTGTCTTTTATTGGTGCCGTGATGGTGCCATGAAATTGATAAGATGCCGTGATGGTGTCTTTTACTGGCGCCGTGATGGTGCCATGAAATTGATAAGATGCCGTAATGGTGTCTTTTACTGGCGCCGCGATGGTGCCAAAAACAAAACGGTAAGATGCCATGGGGGTCTGTTTCATCCAGGGGCAAACATGTTTTGTGGGGTGTGGCACTTCACTGTCACTAACCAATCAGTATAGTATGGATAGTTTTAGATGGGGACCAAGACTATGAGACAAAATTATTCTTGAAGACTTTGGATGGTTCTTTCTGGTGTTTGTTACCTTTGAACCTTTCTGACTACTTTGAACCCAAAAGAACATGACCCAAAAACTAAACGATGCTGAGGTCCAGACTCTGGACTTGGTGGGTATCTTAATCTTCACTGTGGCATGACACTGTCACAGCATCATCATGACACCATCATGGCATCAATGTTGTGACACCATTAAGGCATCACTTTTTTGACACCATTAAGGCATCAATTTTGTGACACCATTAAGGCATCACTTCTTTGACGCCATTAAGGCATCAATGTTGTGACACCACTAGGGCATCACTTCTTTGACACCATAAAGGCATCATTGTGACACCATTGAGGCATCACTTTTTTGACACCAGTAAGGCATCATTATGACACCATTAAGGCATCACTTCTTTGACACCATAAAGGCATCATCATGACACCATTAAGGCATCATTTGACTGAGGCTGAGGCGTAGTGGTAGTCGTCGTCGTAGTCGTAGTCTCATGACACTGATAGGGCGCAATTTTTTGACACCAGCAATAAAATATTTTAAGCCGGTGTTTTTCTATTAAAACACATGGGTTGGGTGTAATTTGCCAGCCCTGACCATTTTACAACAACAAAGGCTTAAAAAGGTTTGGTAATATTAGGGTTATGTAAGGGGATATCCCTCCAAAATATGGCCTTATATGGTACAGTACATCCATTTTAGGATCCTGGAATTCCCATTGAAGAAATATCGTTGCTTTTTGGGAACGCCCTGCCCCCCCCTCTCTCAGAAGATAAATGCATTTCAAGTCTAGCAAAAAAAATGCCAGCAAGTTCTTCACTGAATATGATGCCTATCAGTGTACGTTTATGTAAAAAAAAAACGCATGACACGTTCTCCACAATTTCTATGTCAACTTTGTTTTCAAAACATGTTAGAAACACACAAGCGTTGCGTAACATTTTTTTTGAGTTGCATTTTTTGTTGAAAACCTTTTCTGTCACAGAACAGGCTCAAACCGTTTGAAAGTTTTTGGGCCAAAATACATCATGAATTCTGATCAATGTTGAAACATTTGAAGCAAACAGATACCCGCCACCGCTGGGTACCGTCCGGCACTCCCAAAAATGACCAGGTCCCAGGAGCTCCAAAAGCTGTTAATTAAGGAAACCCTCGTTGTTTAAGGAAACCTCGCTTAAAAACCTTTTCTTGAGGACATGTTGTTTCCCTAATTAAGGGAAAACATTGCCATTGCTTCATTACAGAAAAACTTAATTAAACGTTTTTCCTTAAATAAGGAAGGTTGTGTTATTTAAGGAACCTTTTTGTAAGGAAACATTCCTTAATTAGTTAAACAGAAACCTTTCTTTATCTTAATCCGTCACTTTTGGAAGTGCTGGGAATTTGTTTTTTTGTCTAACTTCTTAACTCTAACTTCCGACTTTCTGAAGTCTAACTTCCGACTTATGAAGAGGCTGTAGTGAGGGAGTAGAAGCATTAGATGTGTGGGTGATCAAAATAATCAAAAAAAAATAGCAGGCACAAAAGCACAAAGCTAACCACCAGCAAGATGAATGGCCGATGGCAAACTAGTTGTCATGCAAAACCAGGTAAACGCCCAGCAGTCAGTAGATTGTTCAGAGTCCAGTCCAGATGGATCGCACCCGCAAAATTGTTTGCTTGTACTTGGGTAAATTTCCAACCATCTGCCCAAAAGAAAAATTGCAAATGGCCATACCAAAGTTAAAATTGAAAAAGGGCATACCCGAGACATCCCCTGTGAAATACTGTATGCCCGAAAAATCAATGCTCCGCAAAACACTGTAACCAAACTGTGAAGATGCTTCCAGAAAAAATGGAAAATAGTAATCCACAGGTTCGCAGTGCTGAATGATCTACCAAAATTCGTCATCACTGCTTGCATGTCCAGTTGCAGGAGACATTGCGTCATAGCCATAAGTAAATCTGATCTTCTCGATGAGGTTGTCCAGATGAAACTGAGTAGTGCATCGTACTCGAAGCGCCTTGTTGTGGCGAATACGGTGCAACACTTGTTGATCAATTCTCTGAAAAGCTTCCTGTTCAATCTGATGGGCAATGGCACTAGGTGACATGCCAACCCATCGTGGCCTCCAGAATTCAAGGTCTGGCCACTCAAGGCTTTCAGAGGAATCACCATCGGAACCGTGGTTCCAAGGTACATCCGGATCAACTTCCTGGTCAGAATCAACCATGGCGACGCCGTCGTGCTGAAGGCGTGGCCACTCGAACCTGGTACACCAATTGTACCAGAGCCCAGTGACCAAACCAAGAGCACTGAAAAAATTGCCCTTATTTTAAAGGGACTCCCGCCCTCCCACCACTTGATTGGGAAAAGTCACAGCATTACAAATGATGATGTGACGTGTGAAGGATGTCGTGTTTCCAATGGAATTATTGAATACCACATCGAATATTCAGAAAATAGAAATGGGAGATTGAACGCCAAACTGTTTGCTTTCCAGATTAGGTTGAGTGTTTCAACGCTTAGCAAACGTTTGTTTACCACCAACCAGAGAAGATTCCTGTTGATCCTTATTTGTGAGGGTTCACAAATTTTTGTTTGGAGAAATAATGCTTTCATCTTTTTTCAAAAGAGTGACATCATACTTGGCTTTTAAACACTTGTCGGGCCCTGGATAGGCATGTGGTTCTATCAGGTATAGCTGAGGGGCGCATTGTCCAGCTGTTCCCGTAGGAGGTGAAGAGATTGGCCAGACCGTTGACAAAAATCACCTGCGTGGGGATCAACACACAGATATTGACTTGGACATGAAAATAATTTGAAACAACGGTTGTTGAAGGAACATTTTTTGACAAGTCCACTGCGATGCTGCCATGCACCTTATGTGCTAGAATCATCAACCCTACGCAGGTATCCCAGGAAGTTGTTTGTGCAAGATTTCTTGCAGGAGTGCCACCAGGCCAACACCTAGATGAACAAAGACCAGTCCAAATTGGTTCATTTCAATTTTGTTTGGAGGAAACTATGAATGTCTACTAAGAATTTTGTCCAATGGCTGACAGCCTCTATGTAGCACCCTGCCCAAGTAACATGACCCAGCTTCATGAGTCATCCCATGCCAAAAACACCAACTTCCGCTGAAGAATTGATCAGCCACATTCAGGCCGAACTCATGATGCCTCTTCCTTCTTCAGTTCCATTGCCACGGCCTTGGCCTGGGCACGGATCAGCCTCGCGTTTCTCACCTGGGCCGGGGACGAGGAGACCAATACAGAGCAGGGACTTTTTGATCCGTTTTGGGGCCCCCTTTTGATAACCAAATATTAATATGTGATGAAAACAAACCGCATAATTGTCAATTATAGGCCATATAGCCACACCGAATCCCATAGAATTTTAACTTGAAGGTGGAAGGAGCACAAATCAAAAGTAATATGTTTTGTTTCTGTGACTAGGTGCGACATCCGTACATGTCGATGCAAAGTCCTCCAGATCATCCTCTGGAATATCCTTCACCCTTAGCCAGACAGCTGGCATTTCCAGCATGCACATGGGTTGACAACAGAATCATTTGGGGGCAAAAAAGAAAACTTTGGCACACCATCGTTTTTTAAATTTCACCGGAGAACTCTCCAAGCTTCTCCTCAAGGGTGTTCTTCTGTTCGAGCAGCGGAGCGCGCAAACTATTGCTTTGGGGCAAGTCGGCAATCACAGAAACACACTGGGACAACTCCTTCTTGAGCTGTGCTACTTGGTTTAACAGGATAAGACTTATGCTTTTGTAGACATTTGTCAAAGGTATTCCAGAATATATGGTTTTATCTTGGAACCAAGGTATGAAAAACAGGGAAAGCTGAGTATGGAAAATAAGTCCAGGTTTCCAAGTGCTTTGCGGTGTTCAGCTGGGGTCTTGGGGGTCTGCTGCGCAATCGCCTTTGCCTTTGCCTTGGCTTTGGACTTTGCTTTGCATGCTGGGGTCGGGTCTGCTGTGTTGGCCACATCCACCAGTGCCTTAAGCGTTGGTCCGTTCCCAACCTTGGTCCCATCCTCTCCCGACTCCAAATCGACAGCCCCAACCATAGCTGCCAACCCTTCACAATTGCTCTGGATCTTTGCTGCTGCTGCTGCGCTGATGGTGCTGCGCTCCTTCTGCGACAAAGAGCCACCACACGTGGCCCAAAAGCGAACGCTCTCGGGGTCTTCTGGTGCATCTGGATCTGGATGCGGTGTCTGCTTCGAAATGATCGAGTCGATCTTGGTCCTTAGATTGAATGAATAGCATCATCAAAAGAACAGCGCGTTCTAAGTGTTTGAGATGTTTTGAACACTTGTAAATATGCACATATACATAATCATGTGCATGTAAAAAAGAAATGCATAGATAAAATAGTCAATCAGTACCTATGTGGCCATGTCTGTTTGTATGTCTGTTTGTATGTAAGTATGTATGTAAGTATGTATGTAAGTATGTATGTAAGTATGTATGTGTATATGTGTATGTATGTGTATGTATGTGTATGTGTGTGTATGAATGTGTACGTGTATGTATGTGTATGTATGTGTATGTATGTATATGTATGTGTATGTATGTGTATGTATGTGTATGTATGTGTATGTATGTGTATGTATGTGTATGTATGTGTATGTATGCATGCATGCATGCATGCATGCATGTATGTATGTGTGTGTGTCCGTGTGTGTATGTGTAGCTCTGCTAATTCTTCCCCCGTCTCAGTTTGTTATGGTGGGATGGATGAGATGGATGGAACGGATGGGATAGGTTGATGGAAAACGTGCAAGGCCAAATAAGTTACAACCACTAGACACACACACACATGCACGCACACGTACAAGAGAAAGAAAAAACGTAGTTTCTTTCTAAATCTCGTGGCTGGCTGAATCCGCGGGCCCGCATTTGCGGGATTGTGAGCAGCTCCTTGGTCTGGGTCATCTCCCCACTTTGTTCCCGGGTTATGTGCAAAGTAGTCTCCATCCGCTTGAGGTTCTCGCCGTTGGCAACAAATTGCTTCAGAAGTTCTTGTTTCTCCTGAGCACGCTACAGGTTCCATGCTTGGAAAAACTCTATAGTTTCCGGCATAGGTGCAACAAAAACCATAAAGGGAAATGGAAAATATAAACATCAGCTTTAGTTCTTGTAACCCCAGATTCTTTGCGTCCACCCGACCACAATTTTGCTACATTCGGGAACTGGGCTGGGTCAAGTTTTTCCATGCGTCGTGCCAAACGCGCGTGTGCTGCGCGGTGTGTACTGCTGTTCACTTCAGCATCCACCGGCGGGGTATCTTGGCGTGGGGCGGGCGGAGCATCAGGTTCAGCTTTGATGGCAGGGGTGGATGCAGCAGCAGGTGGAGGTCCAGTCTTGGTCAACTTGGCGGGTGGGGCAGGGGCAGCCTCAGAGCTCCTTCGAATGACAGGGCCACCCTTAGGAACAGGGCACCCCAGGGATGCAATGACTTGCCCAGCTCTGGACGAAGAAGGCAGTCCTTGCTTCGCCTTTGCAAGATCATCATCTGGTTCTTTCAAGTTCCCAGGTGCTTTCGGGTTCCCAGGTTCCGGAAGCAACTGCAAGAGGTGAGGGGCAAGAGCACCGACAACACTACGCATTGAGGGGTCTGCAAGAACATGCTGGACATGAGAAAGTGACTTCACAAACTCCTCCAACTGCTCTGCATTGTGCGCATGAGCTTCTGATGCCGATGGCCCCAACCTCAAATATAGGGGCAAGGTGCATACATAGAATCATACATAGACATGTACATATACACATATACATACACATATACAGCTAGACAGACAGACAGACAGGCAGATAGATAGACACATGAAAACACGAAAAACGTATCCAGAACATTTTTTTTGCTTACAATACCACGACTTCAAGCAGGGAAACAGGGTTGCGAGGTGGATGCATGCCCCAAAATAAAGATTGAAATCAAATCACAGCCAGAAGGGTAAACCCTCCATGGCATCAGCGGAATTTCCGAAATAATTGATGGCAATGTTGTATAGCCATCAGGAACCCCAAATTGTATAGACACGAACTAACTGCCCATAGGCCGCAGCTTGAGCTCATGTAGCACTTCATCCTTGGGGGCTATCAGGGCGCAGAAGACTGAATCAAAAATTGGTGAACAGGCAAACTATTGGTTGTGGTTGGCATTTTCGAAGAAGAACACATATAAAAGCCCGCAAGAATCAGACATCATCACCATGAAAGCTGCCAAGGTTCCCAACCATGGGGAATGTTGATGTGCTTCGCACGCGCAAAGTACTCCACCACTGCCCATATGTGAGCCTTGTGCACTGGTGTGGTCTATATAGAGAAAGGATTTGGGGAATAAGTAAATATTTGATATATCCAAACTCTTCCAGAGTCATCTTCACATATGTTCGGACCTGATGGCAGAGATGCCAATTTTAACATAGATATATTTTGGTTACACATGTAATCACTGGAGTGTGCAAAAAATGTTCCAATGTTCCACAAGTTAAACAACTAAGTTGTAAATACAAAACATAGATAGATAGTACAAGTGGCCATTTCATGCCATTTCCATTTTCATGTGTTCAATTAGTAACTATTCTATATATAACTACCTGGCAACTTATTTACCAACCAACCTACCTGCCTATTTGTCTACCCTCCTATCATCTACCCATATATATCTCTCTCTCTCTCTTTCTATCTTTCTATCTATCCACCTATCTTTCACCAAAGCTATCTAATCTAATCTAATCTAATCTACTGTAATCTAATCTAATCTAAAGCAGATCTTGCTGCATCGTTGTCCAAATAGTGGACCACAAGCTTGCCCACTATATTCGTCGACCATATCTTGACAGCAACCAGCAAAGGAAGGACCTCCAGTTCATATATTGGATGTTTCGATTTCGACAGAAATTCTTCAAGGAGAGGCTGCGGGAGGTATGCACCGAAGAACGAAACGACTTGCCCACTTGGGTTCACTAGGACTCCACCTATTGAAGCGGGTTGTGCATTGGTGGGTTCAAAGGCGCCGTCCGTAAAAATTATCCACATCTCATTGATATCGCGATTTATAGAAACATGTCTGCTCGACACCAGGTGATTCCTCAGGGTTCCCAATGCCGATCTCAACCGATCGTCAACGCGGATCGACGGACCTGTCCTCCTCGAGTGCCATGACAGAATCCTGGTGGCAGCGTTCAGTCTTCTCCCAAAAACAAAGGTGCGAAACCAAACTATGCAACCTTTCAAGGGTCTTGGTTCCCACGGAGTGGTGGTGCAGGATTTCGTCAATGCATTCGAGAAGTTCCTTGGACCTCTCTTCCGTGTGTCCAACTTTGACCTCTCGATTCCCCACGTTCTCTGTGTTGACCACTAGTCCCAAAGTCTTGAAGCAGTCTGAGAATGGGGGTGCTTTCGATCCTTCCGAGGCAAAATTTATGCCCAGTAGCTTGAACAAAGCTTCTGCGTAAAATGTGGTGTCAAGCTCAAGGCCTGACGGCGAGAGGGCAGTGTAGTCGTCAAAAAATACTGACCATGGAATGCATAGACCCTTCGAGCCTACGAACGCAATTGCAGACGAAATTCTGAGAAAAGCTGAAACACTGCCCGTGGCTCCGAAGGGTAACGCCAAAACTTTGAAAAATGCTACTCCTCCACCAGGTTTCTTCACAGCGATTCTGAGCTTCTCTGAATGCGGCACATCTACCCCAAATTGTTTGTATGCCGATTTCAGATCAAATGTCCTTCCCAAAAGTCCTTTGCCTTTGTTCACGAAACTTTGGGAGTCGAGTAGAACGGAGATGCCTGCCAGTATTTCGTCTATGGCATCGATCAACCCTCAGCTTCTCCGACATACCAAAGGCAGAGTTTACCCCGCAGATCAGCCAACCATCCATTTGCCACCTCTTGCATTGTCTCATCCCACGCGACTTGGTCCACTGGCATCCATTCCGATGATTCAAGGGAGGCCACAACTGCCATGTTGAGCCCCTTCGCCATTCCCTCAAGTTGCTCCAAGGAAGAATCTGGTGGCTTCACCCTAGTCTGGAAAACGCCTGAAGACTGGGCCCACCCCGTCAAGGGGAAACCCTGACACACTTCATCCACGATCTGCGCGTCGGGGTACTGAAGGTCCAGCAGAATCTCTTTCCACAACAGCAGCTTTTTGTCTTTGAGCAAGGGTCGAAGGTGTGGAGGGAGACCGGCGTGGAGTTGCTGCTCTTCTGCTCTGAGTTGGACAGCTCTTTTCATCCATTTTTTCAAGAAGCTGGCACGCTTGGACTTGATCTCAAAGGGGTCACCAAGGAAGACTTCCTCAAGGGATTCCCTCATCAATGGAGGAACTCGAGCGAAGGCCCTCCTTGGATGCCCAATTTCATGAGCATCTTTGATGAAGTCCGCTGGGTCCCTTGGGATCCCAAGAGTGAGAACCTCAAAATGTGCCCCTTCTTCGATAGGGGAAACAAAGGTGCTTGACTTCCTCCTCCATTCGTCCCGTGTAAACCCCCAATGCAATTGACGATGGATAACGTTGGTGCCTTTTGGGAATTCGTGCAACAACTTGTCAGTGTGCTGATAGCCAACTGGAATAGCGGCGGTTGCTTCCCGTCCATATTCGGCCAAAATTTGCTTCAGCTTGTTGCCTCTGCTCTGTGCTGCAAACAAATTCCTCTTTCCAACGCTTGGATCCACCATAAGTTGCTGTTGCAAGCTTTGGCAAGGGCTGAGGCCACGGCACTTGGCTTCGTTGACACAAATAGAAGCAAATCGCTGGCACAAAATTGTAGGGTAAGCGGCTTCTTCGGCCGTCGGAAAAAATAGTTTGCCGTCCACCCAACGCGGTTTCCAAGAATCATGTTGATGCTGTCCATCGCAAAGAATGCCCAGGCTTTCCAGAATATTTGTGTCTGGCTTCCTCGGGTTATACGACCAAAATTTTGACTTCTTGTCCCTGGTCCCTCCATGCATGCAATGCTGTAAAACTGTAAAATGGCCAGGGTACTTGTCAAACAATTTCAACATGAAACTCGTAAGCCAAAAAAGGCTGTTGAGGGGGTTTTCAACTGTCACCGCAACGCCTAACCCAATGAGAAACAGGATGAGGTCAACCATTGCTGAGTAGGATGCATTTGCCTCCAGAACCCTTTGGTGTTCTTGCTCGGTCAAGCCTGCCAGCCCGTCTGGGTAGGACTCACTACTTGGAGGTGCGGCCCTTCTTATAACTAGTTGCAACGGTTGTTTGAGTTATAAGTCATGCAGTAAGCCTGACAAGTCATGCAATAAGTCTAGCAAGTCAGCCAATAAGTCCAACAACTAAGACTAAGTAGGAAACCGACTTGTTAAGTAAGTATACTTACTTAGTAAGTGAGACACCTACTTAGTCGACATGGTCGAGGAGAAACTGGAGGAGGAGGCGGAGGAGGAGGAGGAGGAGGCAGAGGACAACAGCTCTGATAAAATCTAACAACCCTCACCTGGCAGGTGGGGAATAAACAGACTACTCTTGGAACACTACAGACCTATTTCAAATGTGGAGAGTTGAATGAATGAACAAAAGTATATGCATATGTGTGGGCAACGATGGTGCACATCTTATTCTCATGTGAGTTCTTACAAGGGGTTCGTCATGAGTCATGAGCGCAAATGCAAACTTGTTTCACGTGAGGAAATCGAGCCGAAGATGCAGCGCTCACTGCTGCATAGAATCCCCGCAGACTGCCACCTTTTTAACAACATTTTAGACGTTTTTGGAGATGGAAATGCTGCGTACCAAAGACTCACTAGTCTCAAGGTTTTTGACGCCAAACTGCAGTGGGCACAGCACGCATCATCCACAACATACGCTTGGTGTGTTCAGCACGAAAAGTTTTGCAATATCGTGACATCAGCCACTTGTCGGGCAGGAGGGTTTCCATGCCAAGACTACTCAACAGCTGGCAAAAAGGAAATGGAAGAGGGTTCACACTCCCCTCCACACCTTGTTGGATTTGGGAAGAAAGCAATCATTACGCAAAACCCAGTCTTGGTGGTTGAAAATGTTGATGCTTGTCCACCTGATATTGTTCGCAAGACTTTCGGGCCTTCTTTTGATTGGCACGCCGAAGTTGTGCTCTCGCCAGAAGATGTTGGGTTTGAATGCATTCGCCGATCGAGGCCTCGATTCGGGACGGGTCGCTGCACTTTCAAAGGGTTTGTCTTGAAATCCTTCAAATCATCCACACCATGTAAGCCATGAAAATACATCTAGGATCATCTAGGTGCAAAAGAAACTATTCATAGGCAAGCAGATATTGTGACTTTGTTTCTGGTGAAGATGTAACTGCAAAAAAGTCTGTATTGTTTAATCTGTTTGCACATGACCTGTTTCTATATACACCCAGCTCTTTCTACTGTGCGTGAAAACCCTTGAGGCTCTACATGGGTGCAACAAATGCAGAAGCTGCTGTTAGTGTCTTTGACCCTGCAATGTTACTACGACATTTCACCCACTGCATTCGGCGAGACCCACCGCGTTTGAGGTAGGGAACCTAGCATGTTCCGGAACTGGCAAGTAAACAGATATTTATACTGATCAATGATGATGTTTGCATTTTTACATTGCAGTCGGCAAATATACAATACCAAGACGTTGCTAACCAGAAACTTCGAAACCTAGGCCAAGAGATCTTATGGTTGCAACAGCGTCCGATCTCAGAGAAGACATTTGTCATCTATCAGCAACTGGTCGAAGGGGTAGCCCATGGTCACATGGTGTTTTCAGCTTAGTCAACCAAAGTGAGTGGCAACGTTTGCTGGCATATACCGCCCAATATGCCCAGCTCACTGGCCCGAAGTGCGAGCCAGAGGACCTTGTCTGTCACGTCGGCGATTCACCATCCAGCGGGTGGACAACTTGGAGTGCAAGAAGCGCTGCCCTGCCGACGATTCGACGTTGTGGCAGTTTGTATGTGAACCCTTTTTTCGGTCGACATTTGCTGTTGAAAGAGCTCTTCCTATCCATGGGCTATCCAACTTTCAGTCTTGCTCATCAAGTCTCAAACCTTCCCCAACAATTTGCTTATCAGGTGTTTGTGCCCACTTTGACATGGTGGGACATGAGACGCGCCCTTGGAAACTCAATGCACGTGGCTCAGGTTGGCACATTTGTTGGAGCTCTTCTTCTCACCAGTAGATTAAAAAAACATGATTTCAGCCTAGCTGAAATTATGGCAATCATCGACTCAACGACTTAGAGAAAAAGTTCATGAACAGTTTTTCGCATTGAAGCCTTGCAGCACATTTGGAGAAACATTCCAAAATTCTTTTTGTACAAGCTGTCATGAGTCTGCAAGGGAATAGGTGCCTGGTACGGTGAGAAACTTATGTTGCTCGGATTGTGGTTTGTCCTTGTTGTTGCATTGCTGCAGCTAGTGTGCGATCATTTGACCTCCCCTGTGTGTGCCTGTTTTCTCACCGGCTTAGCCATGTCCTACGGTGGTAATCCTCCGGGCAAAGGGTCTGGGAAGAGCGCTGAAGGTCTCCCACCTCCCCTTCCTGCTCCTGCAGGACCCCCCCCAGGAAAGGGTGGGGCAGCAGGGAAGGGCGCCGCCTCTGCAAGCTCCAAGGGTGGCCCACCGTCCATGAAGGGTGCCCCTCCCCCTCCACAAAAGGGCAAGGGGGTCATGAAGGGCAAGACTTTTACTAAAGCAAAGCCTGCAGGCAGGCACACGAAGAAATCATATTATGTGTTTAAATCCTATTCTTCAAATTCATAACTGTTAAGGTGGGTATTTGAACATGACTCCAAATTTCCTTCCCTGCAGGGGCCGCGCCTTCGCAAGCCTCGAAAGCGAAGGCTGCACCTCCTGCCGCCCGTTCAGCCAGGCTGACAACAGGGCAGCGCATTGAAGCCAAGGACTTGTATGGGGTGGCACTTTACGAGAAGCAGGACCTCTTGTACAATTTGGACAGGAGGCAATTCAACAATACGGTCCTTCAGTCGATGTCCAATGAAGACTTGAGCGACCCCCGCCAAATTTAAGCATGACATAACTTAAATGAAATCATCCTAAACGCATTCTCTCACACGGCAAGTAGGTGCATGCAAGTGCTCCCCACTTAGGAGATCATTGCTTACCTTGCTGGTGTTGACCCCACTGCAAAGCCGGCGGCATCTGATCCGAATGACCCCCGCCTTTTCCTTAGCTTAGGGATGGGGTTGCCTGACAAGCCTTCCTGACCTTCTGATTCCTTTGGACAAGTTTTAGTTCAAGACTAGTTAGCTGTCCTAAAATCTTTCCTTTGAACTTTAACGATTTAGACATGTAGCATGATTGCAGGGAATGGGTTCTGAGGTGGAAAGTACATGTCTGGCCTGCTGGACAACATTTGGCTTCGAGTGGATGCCGGTGATATCAGATCGAGAATCTTGGCTGCACCTAATGACATATATCTTAGCTCACCTGACTGTCAAATAGTTTTAATTCTGAATTTCAAGCTTGGCTTACAAACCAACAGTGCTCAGGGGGGTTCTTGCTTCTGAAATCAGATCTAGGCTTTTGTTCCAAGTTGTTGCTCGCACGTGTGCGCCACGACCGAGCTCAGCGAGCCAGCATCATGGAGAAAATCAGTGTTTACTGGCATGGCGAGCATCAGTGCATTTCCAATGGGACTGACACTGCATGGCTTCCACAAGGGTGGAACTATTTTGAGGAGGAGGTTTTCTGGTATTTCCCGCATCTAATCTGCAGGTGGCATGAATTTCAAATGTAAAGTTGAGTTAGGTTTGTATCAAGAATCTTGGGGGCTCTATGCAAGGTTACCGAAACAACATGATATTTTATATGAAGACAATGAGTAACACGTGTTTCAAAGATGCTGGTACCCTCAGGGAGTGCAAACCCTACGTGACTGACGGGGTCATGACTGTCTACGTGCATGACCTCATTCCCATTCCGGAGTATGAAGACTTTGTGGAGCCTACCATCCCGGCTCCCGCTTCTCCTACTGGTAGCGTACGTAGCGCTGCAAGCATGATTCCTGAGCATATCATTGCATATGACCCCATCAGTGACCGACCACTTTTGATCAAAGTGGCTTCCCCTGAACAGCTGGTTGAACTCCCGTCATGCCCTGACAAAGATTATTTCATCCAGCGCCATGCAGTGAACCAGAAGGAGTTTGTCACGTCCGCATCACTGGGTGTGATGCGCTATGTAGCTAGGCTGCAACACACCCAAAAGCTTTTGAACTTCAGAAGTGAGCAAAGTAGAAGAAAAGACAAATTCTTTTGAAACCGAGTGCTATGTTACATGAATACCAAATTCTTGCCTGTGGCTCCCGACACCACTTCAGGTTGAGAATATCTTCGAGGAGCCGGAGACAGTCGAAACACCTGGAGAGTCACAGGCAGGAACGTGCCTTGATATCAGGATGCCATGTAGCTACCAACTAGGACTTCAAGTCAAAGAGTCAAAGGTTACCAAATCACCAAATCTTCTATCTTTCCCAGTTGGTGGCAGGAGTGGTCTACTCAAGCCATGCCGACCCAGACCTTGCCTGAGGAGACATTGGGTGTTCTTCTTTGGGCTTTGGCTGGGTGAATCTCATGATTGTTCTTTTCATTTTGTTGACTCCCCAAAGTGTAACAAACCCATGCCCATGTCAGTTGCATCCCTTGCCATCATGTATTCATCGTTGCATCCCTTTTCCCATGACAGGAGCCCGAGACTGAAGCGGCGGGTGGAGGAGGCTTGGCAAAGGCCACTGCTCCAGCTCCGATCCCTGCGGCTCCCGCTGCGCCTGCTGAGACACCCGCTGCAATTAGTGAGGTGGAATGGGTGTATTACAACAATCCCCAGCAGAATAAGGGATTTCTAGGGTGTATTCTGGAACCCCCAAAAACCTCCAAAATAGCAAAAACTATTCCATATCAAGGCCCCCCAAATGGGATTGACTGGCAATTTTCAAGGGCTTCCCACACAAGCTGTTTCGACTCCAGCTGATATGAAAGCAAGATGTCCATTTCAAACTTGAATTGGGCCACCGCAGTAGCCTTCGAGGGCGTTGGGAATCTGATGGTCATTCTCACATCTGCCAAAATTGGATCCAAAATTGTGATTCCAGGGTTTTGCAAGCATGTTGTTTCTGCGCAGCTTGTCCTTGAAGATCGCAGCACCCAGCCAGACATGGCCCACTGACATGTCAGCAGCTGACGCGGTGTTGTTTTCACTTAATTTATGACACTTCCGGTTACATGATGGTATGACCCGTTTGTTTGCACACCTTATTTGGTTGATTAGCCATGGCCTGCCAAAATTCTTACTTGATGTGGCTGCGGCAGTGTGAGAATGAGGTACAGCACACAGCGCTGGGTACCTTGAGTGTACCGTCACCCGTTTTGACCGTCTTTGCCTAAGCAGCGCAGGGGCCAAGAAAAAGTTAAACCATGCACTATAACGATAACATCTTTGATGGGTTATTCCTGCTGAATACCAAGCACTGTGTCAGGCTGTTTTGATATGGTCCATGCGCTAGCTGTTTTGAAGACAGGGCCCATGCTGTCAGACGCAGCTTCTTTCTGACAGCCATAGTGGCCAGCCAACCTACAGTATCCAAAGATCTGCAAAACAATAGACTATACCGGTTTGCCTCCTTAGTGCTAATGCTGCTGTTGTTGTGGGTGCAGGTAAAGCGAGCAAACCCACTACTTATCTTGTTTACTTGATTGGGTATTTCAATTGTTGGTTCCTTGGTCGTCAAACAGAAAGTTTGTGGGGACATGCTGCATGTTAATCTTAGGTTCCTCAGCATACTGATGAGGTAGTGAAACCTGGACTACTCGACCTTGCCAAGGGCTTTGACGACTCGTCGGATGAAGCGAAGCAAATGCAACAAATGGCGGACAGTGTTTTCAAACACATGGGATTTCCTAGTCATGAACAAGAAAGAATACAGCAAACATACTAAATCACAATCTTCTGTCAGACTTTGGAATTGCTTTGGGGCATCTCACCATCGCACAGGTCTTGTTTTGTCAAAACGTTACGCAATTTGCGTTGCCTCTCTCTTAATTACAAGATCGTTAAGCTTTGGGACACCCACTGGGGAACTGACTGCTCCCAATTCAGGAGTTGGAGCAGAAGCAAATCATTCCTACAGGAGCTTTGGATGCCTACAAGAAACAGAGCCGCAGCATTCACAGGGAACCCCTCAAGCTGCTGCATCAATTGCACCATGCACTCAGTGTTGGCATGGGCGTGGATTTGGATGTTTACATGTCAAAGCCTCTGCCTCCCCAATCTGCTAGAGACGAGCTGCAGAAAAGACCAGTCTTGATACTGACATCGGACGAAGAACCCAAGGAGTAACTAGACAGCTTGCTTGTCAAGATTTTGTGTTTTCAGATCATGAATTTCCAACGTGACCCAACGTGACTGGATACCTTGCTGGGTAACCGACTTGAAGATATCGTACATTGCACTGGTCACTGGGTGATGACCAACACCAAGGATCAAAGCCAACGTGACTGGATACCTTGCTGGGTAACCGACTTGAAGATATCGTACATTGCACTGGTCACTGGGTGATGACCAACACCAAGGATCAAAGCCATGAACATGCTGGTTTACAACCTTCGGATGAGAATCATGCGCAAGCGTGAAGAACACCACAGGGTGTCCAATGATGCTGATGACGCACCGAAACACGAACGTCTATGGGGACCGCTGCGCCAAATTTGTATTCAAACATACAGAGTTCACTCCCTCTTTCTCTTTCTCTCTCTCTCTCTCTATCTGTTGACCTTGTTTCAGTTTGAGATGGCCTCCTTTGAAAGTATAGTTGGCACTCTGTGTGAAGACCATCAAACGGAATTCAGTTTGGCAAACTGTTCAAACAACAGTCACAAACCCTACTCATCCAAAAGCCTTCAGATTTCAGAGTCTTAATTCACAGAATCTCTTGTACAAAGTTGGTACATCATGTTAAGTCCACGACATGTGAATCTTTTCAATCCCCATAATGACCATACCCACCAACTGATTTGATCGAAAGCATTCATCCATCTCCAAAAAGCGTCGAAATTTTGGGAAGCGCTCTAAAAGAGAACACTGCGTTGGGTTGCAGGAACTGTGGCGTGCACAAGGCAAGTCATGTCAACGAACAGGAAGCCTTATTTGAGCTATGCGTTTTCCCAAGAGATGGCTGACCTTGCAAGTGCCTATTT
The DNA here is from genome assembly GCA_947184155.2 of Cladocopium goreaui. Classification (NCBI taxonomy): domain Eukaryota; class Dinophyceae; order Suessiales; family Symbiodiniaceae; genus Cladocopium; species Cladocopium goreaui. The sequence continues at coordinate 30,659 of CAMXCT020004501.1, forward strand.
GGACCAATATCCAGCTTCTTCTTCAGAGCGCTTATGCTTAATCAGTGGTCAGGGTTTAGGGGTTTGGGGTGGTGTTTTCCCCAGTTCAAACATTTGTTTTTAAAGTTGTGGGACTTGCCTGCTCCCAGGTTTCAAACCGAAATCCAATCGATGAAGAGAGATTGAGGCCTCAGCCCTATCACGCCTGCCCAAGAAGTTCATGATAGGTGCCGAGCAGGAATACCAGTATGGACCACCACTGACGCTTCTAGACTCACACTCATTGAGGCTGCCAGCAGCATGTACTACTATTGCGCGCATTTTTTTTTGTAGGGAAGATCATCAGAATTCTTGCCTTGCTCTATCTTGTTTTTCATCAAGCTGCAAGGTTCTTCTGAGTCGATGGTTTGCTTGGGATGCTGGGTGGCAGAGTTTCTCACCGTACTGGACCTTCGTCAAGAAGGTTCATGCATACCGGCAGCGGCTGCAGGGGACTTTAGCGGTGTTTTGACTGCAGTCTCTGCAAACATTTTTTGTTAAAGGACCATTACTAGATGAGATGTTGATTTGCAATTGCTTGCCCTATCCACAGAATATTGTTTCTCTCCCAGTGAATCTGGAAACCTTAGGATGAATCTGGCAGCGTACAGAACCAATCGATTCAAGAGTCTGCCCAAGAAGCTAGAGTGGATGCATCTGGCGGGATTGCGAATGTTGTCAAAGAGCTTCTGGCTGTTAAGAGCAGCATGGACGTAGCCTATGATGTGTTGAAGGATAGCAGCATTTGCAACTACGCACATATGTCCTTCGGTTGCAATCTTTTCTGGCGAGCCGAAGTAATCGAATCCTTGAAAAGTAACAATAATAAAGAACAATCAAAAACAATCAATATATTTACCTAGCTCTACAGAAGTTACCAGTTGTGTTTTTTGTGGCAACTTGCAGTTAGCTCACTGATTTCAGTTGTCAAGACCTATTTCTGCCGCCGACCGTTCTACCATGACCACCTTCGCATCATGGAAGCAACGAAAGACAGGACAGAGAACCTCCAACTGCAAGCTGGTTGGGCCTGCCGTGAATGGGTGGAATGTGTAGCTGAAATTCTGGGTTTACTTGATCAGGTTCCGATTCTCGAAAAGATGGGTCTAGATTCAAGGAAGGAAACAACGAAGGAGTCAACAGAGCTAGCTGAGTTGTTTTTCCGGCTGGTAGTTCGGGCTGCTTCCAAACGTTCATGGTCAATGGCCATCTACGATGTCCCACCCAGAAGTTTTGCAGCATTGCTTCACCGAAACCGTGACAAAGTCCTCAAGTTTGGCACCCAGCAGATCAAAAAGGATTTTGACATTGTCCAGAAAGCTATGCAAAGTTCAGCCCGTGGTGGGCATCCTGAATCACAGGCACCATGGGCGCAGTTCATGCTATCAGTTTGGAATTCCTGTGAATTTAGGGATATTCCTCCTTGTGGTAGTGACATGGGGAGCAGTTCCCTGGTGGGAGCCCTTTTCTCCATCTTTCAAGCCAGTTGTAAAAGACATTTTTTTCGTAAGCAGATGTATTAAAATGAAAGTCGCCTGTCGCATCAATGACCTGCCGCAGGGGCTCAAAGACACTTTGTCTACGCTGTGGCTCCACAAAGAGGTGGTTGTTCAGGACTCTGGTGGCTGTCTTTGCTGATGCTCCTGTTTGAAGTACACTCATAGTGATTACACCGCTCCGTTAAGGGAGTCTTACTTCCCGAGTTGTAGTTAGCAGTCTTTTTGGGCACTTTGGTCAAGCTTGCCTTGAAGGAGTTCTGGGAGCACAGCAACAAGCATGGTTGGGATTTTGACATGATGTACCAACATTGCTGGCGATTGTTCAACACAACAGTCTCAACGAAGGAGGCACTTGAGGACATGTTCGGACATGTCAGCCGTCGCAACCGGGCAGACATGCAGAATGCGACGCAGATGTCTGTGGAACGTTGCTTCTTCCATGCCTCTGTGAACCCACGATTCATGAGCGAGGCTTGGCCAATGCTCCGTCTACAGCCTGGAGACTTATTGTCATCAGAGGCAACCAGCTACAAGACCGGTGGTGGAGCTTATCTTCCATGTGTGAACACGAAAACCTGTGAGTCCCACAAACGGTTGAAAGAGCTGATTGATGCAGGACATGACTTTGAAAGAGTTGAAACCAAAAAGAACCCAAACAAAATTACTTTACTTCGTGTGATCCCCACCATGACATTTATCCATTTTGTTACTGGCAAATCTTCTGGCATTCTATCTGACATATCTTCTGGCATTCTATCTGGCATATCTTCTGGCATTCTATCTGGCAAACATTCTGGCACTTTATCTGGCATATCTTCTGGCATTCTATCTGACATTTTATCTGGCATTCTATCTGGCAAACATTCTGGCTGGCACTTTATCCGGCATATCTTCTGGCATTCTATCTGACATTCTATCTGGCATATCTTCTGGCATTCTATCTGGCCGTTGAGGTCCAGCGGTGCGCACTGAGCTGGGAAGGTCCCAGGTTGAGGTCCAGCGATGCGCACTGAGCTCGGAAGGTCCCAGGTTGAGGTCCAGCGGTGCGCACTGAGCTGGGAAGGTCCCAGGTTGAGGTCCAGCGGTGCGCGCTGAGCTGGGAAGGTCCCAGGTTGAAGTCCAGCGGTGGGCGCTGAGCTGGGAAGGTCCCAGGTTGAGGTCCAGCGGTGCGCACTGAGCTGGGAAGGTCCCAGGTTGAGGTCCAGCAGTGCGCACTGAGCTCGGAAGTTGGCGAAGAGCTTGGCGAAGAGTTGGCAAGGCGGAAGTGGAGGTGGAAGTTGATTCAGGCATGGTCAACTGGAGGAGGACGCGGAGGAGGAGAAGGAGGAGGAGGAGGCGGAGGACAACAGCTCTGATAAAATCTAACAATCCTCACCTGGCAAGTGGGGAATTAAAGGTTTTATGCCTGAATGATCCCATTAACCCCAAGTTTAATTTTCTTCAGGATTGGCTTGTCGCTTTTTGCAGGACGCAAGAAGATGCCCGGAATGGTGGTCGATACGCCCTCTTTGCGACCAGCAGGACACTTGTCAGACTTTCGGATGGTTGCTTCGATGTTGGCTCTTCGGCTGACTCACAATGGTGGTGAGTTTCAGGGACATGGAGGAACTTGGCTGGGGGAGTTGTTCGAATTGGGGCATGTCTACCGGGACAGGATGTCAAACTATGTGATGTTGTGCCTTGGGTTCCATTCCTACGTGGCCTTCATGTTTCGAGTGGCTGAGTTGGACCATGGTTTCTTCAAGGTTTGCGAGAAAGGGTGCCCACTCGAAGATGCAATCTCCAGGTTTCAGCCTGTTTGCCTGACAGACATCGAGAGGAAAGAGCAAGAACTGGAAGGGATTTGGACAGCAATTCCATGCTCCATTTGTTCCTCGTTTTTAACATCCAAGCCTTTTCTGGCTGTTGTAGCGTTTGCACATGATTATAATATGTGAGCTTGAACCGTTTTTTTCTGAATGTTTGCGGGGGTGGGTAAAAACAAGAAGCTTGTCATGACAAGACTCTTGAAATTTTTGCGAGTCAGGCTTGCCTAGTGACATTCCGGGCGACTTGCATGAGAGCGGCCTTTTGCTGAAGAGAACCGGGGAGGAAATGGGCTTGGTGACCTACAGGTTGCTGCATGGCGCAGCCATGTCGCTCAACATGATCTCGCGCTTGTGCTTCATTCTCCGCCTGCCCGTAGAGCTTGCTTGCAATGAGAAATCCGTGGGGCCTAAGTCACGATTGCAACTCGTTTTAACTCATGGAATGCAATTTAGTCCCCCGAATGTTTCTTTTAAAGTCTCTCCATATGTCCTCGACAAAGTGTACTGGTGTTTTTTCCGGGTTCTTATGTTTGCCTTCTCCAGCGCACAGAGAACTCAGGATGGCAGTGGTGCGTCATTTCTGCACGCATTTGACAGAGGATGCTATGAAAGCCCTTGTTGAGAGCATGACCAAAAAGTCAGATTCAGATGACACTTCAAAGCGACTTCAAAAGGACGCCAGAGTTCCAGATTGTCTCCATGCAGTGCTGAAAGTTCTCAGTGCGGAAGAGGATTTCACCCGCTTCGAAGATCTCAAGTCAAAGATGGATGATGAAAAGCGACTTGATCTGATCATCCGCCGCGAAGGCTATCATCACAGCAAAGCTTCAAAGTTTACACCCAAGTTGATCACAGACTTGCGACCTCCTGGGCTGGGGATCTACTTGAACATGCAGCCCACGTTGAATCAGTTTGCTGGCTACTACGAGAAACCGACAGCAGCTACAAGTTCCAAGGATTCCAAAGGTTCCAAGGTCAAAAAGCAGAGAGTGACGCGTGGAGGCAACATGCACACCACTGCTCGCAAGTGGGGTGGGAAATGGTCGCAAGGTGATGCACTCGCCCTCGTCGTTTCACAGCTGTGGGCATGGCACAAGAATATGGCAATGTTTCCCGGCTATGAGTACTAAAAGGTTTCATCCCATGGTAACCTCACTTCCTCAATCCAGTCTTCACAAGACAGTATGGTAACACACAGGCACGTACCACGCAAACACACAGACATACAAACAAACAAACAAACAAACAAACATACATACATACATATAGACAGACAGACAGACAGATATATATATACATATACATATACATATACATATACATATACATATTACATAAGTGCAGGCATGCATCCATGCATACATACGAGAACACACAAACAAAGCAACCCACCTTTCAACAAGTTTGGTCGGCAACTTGCTTCCTCAGGACTGTACAGAAAAGCCATCAAGAGCTACCATTTCAAAAGCTCTTGAGCGAGTTCTTCAAGGGGAAGTTGACTGTGGAGACTCGGAACCTGAAGGTGAGGATCTCCCAGCTGCAGAAGCGCCGGCAGAGGGCAACAGCGGGAGTGCCCCAGAGAATGAGAGATCTGATTCCTCTTCGTCGTCCGACAGTTCTACCAGTTCCAAGCCGAAAAAAAAGCAACCAGTTTCTCAGGCAAAGAAACTTTCTTTGAAGGAAGACAAGAAGGAGCCGCCGAAACCCAAAGAGAAACCCAAAGCAGAAGCCAAAGGGAAAAACCAGCCCAAGGCTTCTGCTGAAAGTGGTGGCTCTAAGAAGCGGCCTGTTCCACTTGACACCTCTCAAGTGGTGTCCAAAGTTCCCTCGCATGTGGAAGCTACCTTGAAAACTCTTGCCGACGATGCAGGTTTCACCAAAGGTCCAGCTCTCAAGAAGGGCAGGCATAAGTGATGAGCAGCGAGTGAAGGAGGAAAAAAGAGAAACTGCATTGAGAGGGTTGAGATCTGTGTATGCGCAGCATCCCTGAAATCCACTTTCGATCGAATTCGATCGAAATCGTTCGATTTAGTGAGAAATCCTGCTAATTAGTGCTAATTAGGGAGGATGTAGGGGGTATTGCCAGGGTGTAGTTGAAGAATCCCCAGAATTTAGTCTAGTGATTTTTTTTTGAAGATATATTTCGTCTAGGGGATTTTTTTTGAAGATATATCTAGTCTAGGGTGAAAGGCAGAAACCGGTGAGGGGGGCCGGGGGGTGTTGAATTATTATTACTTTTTTTCTTCGGGGGGGGGGCGGTCAATTATTATTACTTTTTTTTCTCGGGGGGGGGGGGGGGGGGCAACCAATTATTATTACTTCAAGTAATAATAATCGGGGGAA
>CAMXCT020004502.1:4705-109705 GCA_947184155.2 Cladocopium goreaui
AAAGGCTGCGAAACCCACCAAATCCTCCGAAACAGGGAACCCCAGAGCCAGGATGCCAAACGTCACCTAAGGAATGCATTAAGATAGGGAAGATAAGGAAGAAAGTGAGACTGTGAGCCCCCAAAGGCTGCGAAACCCCCCAAATCCTCCGAAACAGGGAACCCCAGAGTCAGGATGCCAAACGTCACCTAAGGAATGCATTAAGATAGGGAAGATAAGGAAGAAAGTGAGACTCTGCGCCCCCAAAGGCTGCGAAACCCCCCAAATCCTCCGAAACAGGGAACCCCAGAGCCAGGATGCCAAACGTCACCTAAGGAATGCATTACGATGGGAAGATAAGGAAGAAAGTGAGACTGTGAGCCCCCAAAGGCTGCGAAACCCACCAAATCCTCCGAAACAAGGAACCCCAGAGCCAGGATGCCAAACGTCACCTAAGGAATGCATTACGATAGGGAAGATAAGGAAGAAAGTGAGACTGTGAGCCCCCAAAGGCTGCGAAACCCACCAAATCCTCCGAAACAGGGAACCCCAGAGCCAGGATGCCAAACGTCACCTAAGGAATGCATTAAGATAGGGAAGATAAGGAAGAAAGTGAGACTGTAAGCCCCCAAAGGCTGCGAAACCCACCAAATCCTCCGAAACAGGGGGGGGGGGGGCAGGCTTTGTGATCGTAGGTGCTTTTTGGGTCCGGTTTTTTAGAACTTTTTTTTCCAATGATGTTGCTAGGTAGGGCTGTTATGGAACCCTTTCCCGTTTTCCCCCCCTCTGCCCACAAACCCCAGAGCCAGGATGCCAAACGTCACCTAAGGAATGCATTACGATGGGAAGATAAGGAAGAAAGTGAGACTGTGAGCCCCCAAAGGCTGCGAAACCCACCAAATCCTCCGAAACAAGGAACCCCAGAGCCAGGATGCCAAACGTCACCTAAGGAATGCATTACGATAGGGAAGATAAGGAAGAAAGTGAGACTGTGAGCCCCCAAAGGCTGCGAAACCCACCAAATCCTCCGAAACAGGGAACCCCAGAGCCAGGATGCCAAACGTCACCTAAGGAATGCATTAAGATAGGGAAGATAAGGAAGAAAGTGAGACTGTAAGCCCCCAAAGGCTGCGAAACCCACCAAATCCTCCGAAACAGGGAACCCCAGAGCCAGGATGCCAAACGTCACCTAAGGAATGCATTAAGATAGGGAAGATAAGGAAGAAAGTGAGACTGTAAGCCCCCAAAGGCTGCGAAACCCACCAAATCCTCCGAAACAGGGAACCCCAGAGCCAGGATGCCAAACGTCACCTAAGGAATGCATTAAGAGAGGGAAGACAAGGAAGAAAGTGAGACTGTGAGCCCCCAAAGGCTGCGAAACCCCCCAAATCCTCCGAAACAGGGAACCCCAGAGCCAGGATGCCAAACGTCACCTCTGTGAGCCCCCAAAGGCTGCGAAACCCCCCCAAATCCTCCGAAACAGGGAACCCCAGAGCCAGGATGCCAAACGTCACCTAAGGAATCCATTAAGATAGGAAGATAAGGAAGAAAGTGAGACTGTGAGCCCCCAAAGGCTGCGAAACCCCCCAAATCCTCCGAAACAGGGAACCCCAGAGCCAGGATGCCAAACGTCACCTAAGGAATGCATTAAGATAGGGAAGATAAGGAAGAAAGTGAGACTGTGAGTCCCCAAAGGCTGCGAAACCCACCAAATCCTCCGAAACAGGGAACCCCAGAGCCAGGATGCCAAACGTCACCTAAGGAATGCATTAAGATAGGGAAGATAAGGAAGAAAGTGAGACTGTGAGCCCCCAAAGGCTGCGAAACCCCCAAATCCTCCGGAACAGGGAACCCCAGAGCCAGGATGCCAAACGTCACCTAAGGAATGCATTAAGATAGGGAAGATAAGGAAGAAAGTGAGACTGTGAGCCCCCAAAGGCTGCGAAACCCCCAAATCCTTCCTCCGAAACCCAAGGGGGAAGCGCCCAGAGCCAGGATTCCCCTAACTCACCTAAGGAATGCATTAAGATAGGGAAGAATAAGGAAGAAAGTGAGACGTGAGCCCCAAATTGCTGCGAAACCCCAAATCCTCCGAAACAGGGAACCCCAGAGCCAGGATGCCAACGTCACCTAAAGATGCTTAGATAGGGAAATAAGGAAGAAGTAAGACTGGAGCCCCAAATTCTGCGAACCCCAGAGCCAGGATGCCAAACGTCACCTAAGGAATGCATTAAGATAGGAAGATAAGGAAGAAAGTGAGACTGTGAGCCCCCAAAGGCTGCGAAACCCCCCAAATCCTCCGAAACAGGGAACCCCAGAGCCAGGATGCCAAACGTCACCTAAGGAATGCATTAAGATAGGGAAGATAAGGAAGAAAGTGAGACTGTGAGCCCCCAAAGGCTGCGAAACCCCCCAAATCCTCCGAAACAGGGAACCCCAGAGCCAGGATGCCAAACGTCACCTAAGGAATGCATTAAGATAAGGAAGATAAGGAAGAAAGTGAGACTGTGAGCCCCCAAAGGCTGCGAAACCCCCTAAATCCTCCGAAACAGGGAACCCCAGAGCCAGGATGCCAAACGTCACCTAAGGAATGCATTAAGATAGGGAAGATAAGGAAGAAAGTGAGACTGTGAGCCCCCAAAGGCTGCGAAACCCCCCAAATCCTCCGAAACAGGGAACCCAGAGCCAGGATGCCAAATGTCACCTAAGGAATGCATTAAGATAGGGAAGATAAGGAAGAAAGTGAGACTGTGAGTCCCCAAAGGCTGCGAAACCCCCGAAATCCTCCGAAACAGGGAACCTCAGAGCCAGGATGCCAAACGTCACCTAAGGAATGCATTAAGATAGGGAAGATAAGGAAGAAAGTGAGACTGTGAGCCCCCAAAGGCTGCGAAACCCCCCAAATCCTCCGAAACAGGGAACCCCAGAGCCAGGATGCCAAACGTCACCTAAGGAATGCATTAAGATAGGGAAGATAAGGAAGAAAGTGAGACTGTGAGCCCCCAAAGGCTGCGAAACCCCCCAAATCCTCCGAAACAGGGAACCCCAGAGCCAGGATGCCAAACGTCACCTAAGGAATGCATTAAGATAGGGAAGATAAGGCAGAAAGTGAGACCTGTGAGCCACAGGGAACCGCCCAAATTCGCAATATCCCTGCTTCTCTGGCGCCCTCCCCCTTGGAGGGGTCGGCGGATTATCATTGTTGATGAAGAAATCGCCATGGTTGTTCTTGAGTTGATATATATATATATTATATTCCCAAACTACATAGAGCATGTTGATCCCCGAGATTTTGTGTCATGTTCTTTGCTGATCTCCTGTTATAAAAAGAATCACACTCCATAGCAAAATTATGCAATATCGATATCACAGCCATGGTTTTCAATGTCATCCGCATATTTGATACCATACAAGATATTGGCTGTGTATATATATATATATATTTATATTGTATATGTAAAATACACACACATTATCTCACACATTATCTATCAGTCTTACCCTCCTAGATATTGCTTAACATATATATATATAATATATATATATATATATATATTATCCAGATTGATATATATATATACATACATACATACATACATACATATATTGATTAAAAGAGTTTGTCGGAACATGGGGCACCCCAGTTTCCAGTGGCCAGGATCGCCTCCGCGAGCAGAACGTGACCTCGCTGTGCACGGTGACTTTGATGTGGGGCCTGGATGGGGCTCCACACAAGCGCCTCGGTGGCATTTCTCGTGGCTTGTCATGCTGTATAGTATAGACATAGGGCTGTATATATATATGTATATTATATATATATATGTATATACAGTGTATATACAGTATATACAGTATATACAGTATATATATATACACATAATATAAATCTACGATATGATTTGTTTTTTTCCTATACTATCCCTTTTTGCGGGACTCCTTGGCCCAAGACGTTTTTCATGTCATCTTCAAGGAGTTTCTATCCCCATGTCATTGGCTCAACAATATTGATCCCCCCAACTGGATGCTCTAAAGTAGGCTCAAGGATCAGAATTGGCAAAGTTATATCCACGTGTTTCGTCATGATGTTTATAGTATAATGTTTATAGTATATAGTCATACATAATCTGGCAAATACTTGAGTCAGCTTTTGGCCAGTTTCTCCGTTAGCGGAACATCCATAATGAATCACTCAGTATGGGCGCGAAGGTCCGATCTGGATCTGCACACCTTCGTCAATGGGGTCGAACTTTACTTCAAGAAGAAAGTGGTGACCTGGCAAAAAAAAATATACATCACAGCGACAGAGCGATTTCAGATGGCTTCAAGAAGATCGGGGTTTGATGGTTCACTTTTGGGGGTAATTACAGATATAATTATATATAAGATATATAAGTAAGGTAGTGGTAGGTCGAAGCTGCTGCGTAGTATTATATATAAGGAATCAGAAGTGTCATATGGCCATATGGCGAATAATAACATTTCAATTTTGAGGATCTTCCCAGAAAGCCAGTCTTTTGACGGCCCCAGCATGGGTGGGTGTATTCAATATTTGGCTGACTAGCGTTTCTTCCCAGTGGTTTTCCACATGCAAGGTTTCTGTCGCAATTTTTGGGGTATATCACTGGAAATCTGGAACTTGAGATTTCGTCTCTGCAGTTCCGTGTTGTTTTCATTGGCCCTGGGAGTTGTTGACCTTCCTCAACTGCAATTGCTGAGGATAAATCAAGAGCCGATTTGCTTCGCATGTGCACAAGCGCGCACTCCTAATTTTGTTTCCTCTCAGGTGAATAACCATGACATCAGTTAACAACTCATTGACATCTGCAAAAGCAACTGGTCTTTCCAGCAAGATAAGGTCCCAATCTGAAGTCACTTGAAGATCTTCCCCAAGTTGTCCATTTTACTTTCCCTTCGTCAAGTGTTTGTAAAAATCCCAGCGGGATTAACATAAACATCCCACTGGATCCGATGTTTGCTGATCTCATGATTCAGCTCCAGAGTGATCTCCTTCGAGAGGGGGACCTTTGCCGTTGACCTAGGTGGAATCCTGCAAGTTGGATTTCGACGCGAATTCCAGAGATGCCAACGAGACTCCGGCCGAGAACCTGTCGTTGAATCAGCCAGGCCTGTGGGCCGGAGATACACAATTCAAGGTTGATTTTGTATGTTTTGCTTCCAAAAAGAATGATCAAAAAGGATAACTTAAAGGACTTCCAGGAACTTTTCATGTTCACAGCCTTGCTTTTTTGCACTTTTTGTTTCCTGCATCAGCCCAGGGAATTTCGACATTTTCGTGAACAATTTCAGCAATCGCGACAATGCGGACGTCCCATTCAAGGCCAGTGGTTTCTGGGAGATCCCAAACCCCTGCATGGTGGATCCTCCCGGATCATTTTTCATATCGTATTCAGTTTGGGAAAAGAAACTTCACATGTCCCAGTTCAGATTTTTCTGAGTTTCAGAGAGTTTCTGGTTTTATATATGTTTGATGTTCGTTTATTTCGTTTATTCAATTGATGCCCCCCCGCTACCGGTTGATCTTTTCTTCGCATCGCTCTGCCAAAATCCCTGTGAGGTGATCGTGCGGAAATCCGGCGTGGAGGTGGCAGAGCATTCCGGAGTTTGGCCCAAGTCGCGCGTGAAGGGCGAACTTTTGAAGGCGGCGTATCCCGGGTTGATATGGGGTACTATGGGGTACAAACGTATCATGGGCTGATTTTGGGGAGTGGATTCACCTGAAAAAGAACGGATACCTGAAAATTTAACGGTTTGCTCCAAAATTTCGGGAAGGTATAGGTGTGTCTATCTTTGTTGTGGTTACTATACTACTGCTGAAATCTATTCGGATTTCAGAATACTTGGAGATTCATGGGGGTTCAAAGGGATGAATACAATGATGATGGCGCCTTTTGGGTTAAAACCAGGTGACCAAAAGCTCAGCTATTGCTTGGCGGTTTCGAGATGTTTCAAGTACTTCTCATTTTCAATTCTATCTTGGATATTCTTGGATGATAATCCCCCATTAGACGCTTCTAGCTAGTATTGGGATATATTGGGATGCTTGATGATGCTTGGAATGACCAATAAAATTGTGTTAGCCTCCATCTTGCATTTGGTTGGTTAAAACCTAGTGCCCAAGACATCCCAAGACACTCCAAGACAGACAAAATGATCCGACTCAACATCGCAAAGTGGCTGGTGTTTCACATAAGCTGTCCTACCCCGGGATGATGCTATCAGCGTTCAGTGACTCGTATCCAATTTCGCTGCAAGGTTGGATGAGGTTGTTACATAAATAAATATTCATTAAAAAAAACATAGATCTCTAAATTGACGAACATAATCTATAACACACCCTCAAAAGAAGCAAACAGATATATAGATCAAACAAGTCTTTCCAGAATGGTATAGATGATGTTCTCCACCATATCTTCCAGGTTTCCAACTTGTCTATCTTTGGGGGTTGCTATATATACAATCAATCTAATCCAAATGAATCATCCTGGCAGCGCTGACACAAATCGCAAGAATCTGGGCATCCGGGGGAAAGTTTGACCAAAAATCCCATCATTTTCTGCGCAAAGCCCTTGAGGTTTGCGCCGTGACAGTGAGCCCTGAGGACAGTGACCCGTGAGTTGTGCCTGGATGCCATGGATCCCTCGTCAATCCTTAGCCAACTTGGATGGGCCCCCAAGATCTCCACAAAAAAACCCAACGACATGAGGGGGAATGGATCTGACAACTATCACCATGGCTTCTTCATCACTATCTACATATACAATCATATACATATACATTTACAATGAATCAATGATATGTATATTATATATATATACATAAATGTAACTATCCATATACATACATATATACATATGTATATATATATAGATGTATATACGTATGTATATGTATATATATATGTATACAATATATAACTAAATAATTACACATGTTGTACAACACATATTATTATATGTTTGATACTATTTTCTTTTGGTGCTATTGGTATTCAAGCACCCTTTGCTGATTCTACATCATGTGAGGACCTGCAAGAGAAGCCAGCCGACAGCCCCAAGGAAGCTGAGAAGTCCGGTAAAAAGGTGCAGCTCTGTTGCCGGAAATTTGGACAGAAGAACAGATACATCCTGGATATATCTTGATATGGGGAGTTTTGTAAGCAACAAACCCACCCAACAAAAGAAAATCCCAGTGATGTTCAACACCAACAACACCTAATACATCCAACATATTGCCAGATTAATTATTGTGAAAACTCTGAGGCAATGATGCATAAGTCAGCTAGACAAAGGTGGGATTATCCCATCTGGGTAAAAAACAAATTACTTTACTTCGTGTGATCCCCACCATGACATTTATACATTTTCTTACTGGCAAATCTTCTGGCATTCTATCTGACATATCTTCTGACATTCTATTCTATCTGGCATATCTTCGGCATCTGATAGCATCTTCTGGCATTCTTGGCATATTTCTGGCATATATTCTGACATATCTTCTGGCATTCTATCTGACATATCTTCTGGCATATTCTGACATATCTTCTGGCATATCTTCTGGCATATCTATATCTTCTGACATATCTATCTGGCATATCTTCTGGCATATTTTCTGGCATTCTATCTGGCATCTTCTGGCATTCTATCTGGCATTCTATCTGGCATATCTTCTGGCATATCTGGCATCTATCTGGCATATCTTCTGGCATATCTTCTGGCATTCTTCTGACATTCTTTCTGAAATTCTTTCTAACTTTCTTCTGCACATTCTTTGTCCCATATCTTCCTACATGAGGTCCGGCAGGGAACACTTGGCGTGGATACTCGCGGTTGAGGTCCGGCAGGGAACACTGGGCGTGGATGGTCGTGGTTGAGGTCCAGGCAGGCGTGGATACTCGCGGTTGAGGTCCGGCAGGAAACACTGGGCGTGGATGGTCGTGGTTGAGGTCCGGCAGGGAACACTGGGCGGGGATGGTCGTGGTTGAGGTCCGGCAGGGAACACTGGGCGGGGATGGTCGTGGTTGAGGTCCGGCAGGGAGCAGGAGGAGAGGAGACGAGGAGAGGAGACGAGGAGAGGAGAGGAGAAGAGAGGAGAGGAGGAGGAGGAGAAGGAGGACGAGAAGAGGGAGGAGAAGGAGGAGGACGAGGACGAGGAGGACGAGGAGGACGAGGAGGAAGCAACTGACATAAAATCTAACCAACCCTTTCACCCTGGCATGTGGGAAAATAAAAAAAACAAAAATACTGTACTTCGTGTGATTTCCCCACCATGAATTATTACATGTTCTTCTGGCCCAAAATCTTCTGGTTATATCTGATATCTTCTGACATTCTATTTGCATGTCATCTGGAATATGATCTGCATATCTTCTGGGCATATTCTTCTGGCTTCTATCTGGCAAATCTTCTGGCATTCGATCTGACATATCTTCTGACATTCTATTTGACATTCTATCTGGCATATCTTCTGGCATATGATCTGGCATATCTTCTGGCATATCTTCTGGCATTCTATCTGGCAAATCTTCTGGCATTCTATCTGACAAATCTTCTGGCATTCTATCTGACATATCTTCTGGCATTCTATCTGGCATATCTTCTGGCATTCTATCTGGCAAATCTTCTGGCATTCTATCTGGCATATCTTCTGGCATAGTATCTGACATATCTTCTGGCATTCAATCTGGCATTCTATCTGACATATCTTCTAGCATTCTATCTGGCATTCTATCTGGCATATCTTCTGGCATATATTCTGACATATTTTCTGCATATCTGCTGGCATATTATCTGGCATTCTATCTGGCATATCTTCTGGCATATCTTCTGACATTCTTTCTGACATTCTTTCTAACTTTCTTCTGCACATTCTTTATCCCATATCTTCCTACATGAGGTCCGGCAGGGAACACTTGGCGTGGATACTCGCGGTTGAGGTCCGGCAGGGAACACTGGGCGTGGATGGTCGTGGTTGAGGTCCGGCAGGGAACACTGGGCGAGGATGGTCGTGGTTGAGGTCCGGCAGGGAACATTGGGCGTGGATGGTCGTGGTTGAGGGCCGGCAGGGAACACTGGGCGTGGATGGTCGTGGTTGAGGTCCGGCAGAGAACACTGTGGATCGCGGGTCGCAGTTGGACGAGGACGACGAGGACGACGAGGACGACGAGGACGACAAGGACGACAAGGATGACAAGGAGGACGAGGAGGACGAGGAGGAGAGGAGGAGGAGGAAGAGGACGAGGCAGGAGGAGGCAACTGACATAAAATCTAACAACCCTCACCTGGCAGGTGGGGAAAAACACATCACAGACATTTTTTTTGATGACCTGGTCCAACCGGACTATTACGGTTTGTAGTACAGGGTCGGTTTGATTCGTCTCAGCACGCACCGAGCAGAGACTCTGCAGTATGCCTAAAGGTAAAAAAGATACTGGGATTATATACTGTCCAGGTGGTCCCAGCGTCACCATCGTCAGCTTAGGATGAACATCTAATAAGGAGGGAAAGATACCAGTGACCAAACCCCTGTGCTTGTTTATTTCATTGTTTACGATAGGGAGTTATACATGGTTATACTATGTTATGCTTCCTGGTTAATAAGGCAAGAGGATAGTTTATCATTGTGACCTAACATAGTATAAGAATGTGAAATTGGAAAGCCATTGAACATGGGACATAAGCTGGGCATTATTCATGGAGACTACTTACATCTAGTTACCAGTGCCTACACTCAGAACCTCGATATTTACGGATATCACTCAAGTACAACAGTAAGATGTCCTCACCATATTGGGGAGATATCAAAAAATACGTTCTCCAGAATATGGCACCCCAAAATATAGTACAGGATATATCAACGTGGACATCTCTTGGAGTATCCCGAAGCCCCACATATCCCCCATTTTCTGAACACAATCATGTGCCATGTTGTCTATGTATCCCATGATGTGTATATGATATGATATATGACAGATGACCGATGACATATATGATATATCATATATGGCATGTTATATGTGATATGTGATATATGATATACGGTATATGATATATGATGTTACATGACATGGCATGACATGACACATCATGACATGTATACATGATGTACGGCATATATGTTTGTATCTATACATATCATGGTCGGATTTATACCACCCTGTTTGTTGCTCACATGCAGTATAATGTCTATAATATATATATATATGTACTGTATATTTACATAGTATCATATATATATATATAATATTATAATATCATATATATATTATATTAATATATTATATGTGTGTGTTTTTCCCCGTCCTCAACATAGCCAGTTTTTTTTTCCACATTCAGTCCTCCCCATTAATGGCACACCATCATCACAGGTAAGCGTTAACGCCATGAAGCTGCAAGTGCATCAAGCCTTTGAGACTTGGCAGTCCCCGCCTAAAGGGGGGCGAAACATCGGAAGGTGAAGCATCAAACGTAGGGATTTACGGTTTAAATTGGGGGGTTAAACATGGTTAACCATAAAATTTTGGATTAAACCATCAAACAAGCAGCAAGCATAGAATATGTATATATATATATATACACATGGTTTATTATGGTTCAACCATGTTTAACCGTCAAACACATATGGGTTGAAATATGAAAAATGGGGGGTCCAACAGACAGCTGCATTGGCACTTTACCACGGAAATATGGGTGAACCGATTGCTGAAGGGTTGATGCATGGGCGATGTTCTTTTAGCATTTATCTCACATTACTGGGTGTTTCGGGGTATTCAAACAGGTCAGTTCAGCCATGTCCAAGTTTGAGCCTACGGGTAGAAAACCGAACCAGCGTTTGCATGTTTCTATGAGTTTCATGGGGTGGGGTGGGGTGGGGTGGGCTAAGTTCATTTGCACTACCTCACATACATGATGGTACGCTACTGTAAGTCTTCTTGCACTTCCTCACATACATGATGCTACGCTACTGTACGTCTTCTTGCACTGCCTCACATACATGATGCTACGCTACTGTAAGTCTAGCATATGAACGCCAAGAACAGACAAAACGTGGGTTCAGTTTCCCACCCGCCGGGATGTTTGAGAAGTGACCTCCTAGCTGGGCCCGGGACGCTTTTTTTTTCGGTTCAGTGGTGTGGAAACACCTGGGTGACCAGAAGAGTTGCCAGCGCGTCGCCGCGTCGTGGTTATGCCCAAGTTTCAGTTGGAACCTCAGAGATGGGTGACCTGTGATTGCCGGTGGGAGTTTGTTTTTTTAAGAACGGGTCCTCCTGGGAGTGCAGTTTTCACATGATTTAAGATGATACAGTATTTTGAAAGGTGTTAGTGCACTCCCAAGGGCACTTTTACAGAGTATTAGAAATCTTTAAAAAATGATGAATTCAATATATCCCAATCAAATTGATTAAAATCACATACAACCCCAAAGAATTGACAAATCCTGGGCAAAACCAACAAAAACTTCAAACAATATTTCCAGGCTCTTTTATATAGCTCTACAACTGCTAAGCCTCAAAACTAAGACACACATAAACATATGTTTGAAGTGACTCATGTTATGCGATACATAAAAATTGCCAAAAAGCGCACTCCCACAAAGACCCGGAGTCATTTTTTTGGGGAGGAGAGTCCAAGAGTTTGCTATGTGATAGTATTACAATTATATATTCTATATGTGCAGTTGTCTCATGTTTACCAGAACTATCTAGCTTGTCATGGAAAGCGTGAAAGCGTGTAGGTACTCGTAATATTCCAAACAAATTTTACTGTGAACGAAAGGACATCTCAACGAAATCATCAGCACTAGCTCGCTAGGTATGGTTTTCCCCAATAAATAACTCTGAATTGCCTGAATCGTGCGAAAACACTGCCCAGTTTACCAGAGTTGTCTGGCCGTCCGTGGTTTGCCATGGCTGAGGTTGAAGTTAGGTGACAAGTGGGAAGACTTTGTGGATCGCTGGGACCTCAGTTACTCAGTTTGTAGCTGGGGTCCAATGGGACCAACCCTCAAACAGAATTTTACTCTTCGGGGGTCTCAATCAAGCATAAAAGAAAGAGGATTATCATGGATTGCCTTTGGGTCTGCAAAATGGGGATTACCTCTAGGTTCAAGAATTCAAGAATTCAAGATCGCTGATCAAAAGACCACAGGTGAAGATGAAATTCTACTCAAGGCGCGCCCACCCCGCGGTTCGATGTCTAAAATGGCCAGTTTCAACGGTTGATCAGCTAGTGTAACCAGATGTAACCAGTAGTTTTCATGATCGTAGATCCTTAGATAGTGTATGTATTTGATTGTATTTGTATGTTGAGTATCTTGGGAGGGGCAAAGGTAGTTGGAAGGTTTGTCGAGACACTCTACTCTAAGGAGGGATCATGCAGAACTCTTTTGGGTCTGTATGTATAGACAGCAGATTTTGGTAACTTCCAGAGTTTTGCAAAAAGTGTGCTGATGGAATGTTTTCCGTACATTGTGGAAAAAGCCTCTGGTCTGCCAAAGTGCGTGCGAAGAAGGGGCCATTTTGTTCTGCAACTTGAGGGGTTCTTGATTCTGAAGTCATGTTCATAGTTCCCGTGACCTAGATATTTGTATTGGTTGGCGATATATATCTTCTGGAGAATCTGTCACTCAAGAAAAGATTTGTGATGAGGTATGGACCCCAGTCAAAGATTGATGTCCTCAGTGTTTTCAATCATCTACATACTTTGGGGTACACTTCTACCGTCTTCGACCAATAAATGCTTACACAACCATATAGCTATAGGATAGGAGCCCCATGTTTCAGCTTCTGGGGCTTGTACCATGGTTATACCCGTTCTTCTTTTCGTGACGTCAGTTCTTCACCCCCAAATAATTCTCTAACTCAACGATGTCACAATCCCAAGTGATGAACTTCTACTGAACTTCTTCAGTTCTAGAATTGATGGAAGAAAACATAAAACATCTACAGGAAAGCCCTAAAACTATTGGTAAATAGCCATGGCTTCCGCAACCAATTCCTCTCAGTCCTCTCCAGTCCCGTCCGGAAGTCGGAGGCCTTCATGAGCGATAAGAAAAGTGCGGAGTTCCGGTCCAGGGGGCAGGACACGTCACGCCTTGGTGTTTCCAATCGATGAGAGATCCGCGTCTTTTTTCGGTCATGGGATGTTCATGTTGGGGATACCCAAAAAAAATTGATGGGAACATGATGATCATCCGTTCAAACCGGTTGCCCACCATTGGCAAAACCATATATCTGCCATATCGAATTCGATCGTATCCTGTTGGGTCGTCCTATGTCCGGGTCCGACTCGAGGGACGCAACAATCCAACTGGCAGGACTACTACGTCGACTTCGTAAAGATGATACAGAGAAATGTCAAGACAGGTGCGGTTCCTCGGGGTTCAGAATTCTTCAACTGGATCCCAAACATTTGACCTTAAATTTGCAATGATACAGCAATATTAGCCTTCCAAATACATCAGACACAGTGGTAGGGGATCCCTTGTTGGATTTCAGGTGCAAATCAGGACCAGAGGACAGGCCACAAGAAATGTGACTGTAATTGTTTCTTGGGTGTCATATTGCTATTTCAAGAAGTTAGTTCAACACTTCGCATCCCCGACTTAGTAACAGCATCTAATAGCTATGAGAAGTCAATGTTGGTGGCCGAATCTAGTTTTACACAAGGTCCAACTAATAAAACATGGATCTCCAACTTTGTTCCATTGGCATTTCATGAGTGTAAACATCGGATTCATCACACCGCAGTTGAATGTAGGGTACTGTTGTGAAAAGTATATAGCTTACACAATGGTCTGGTGGGCCAATACTACGTTAATGTTGAGCCACAAATGGGGGAATAACATACATAGCATATTCAGTATCATATTCATCTAACATCATCGAACAACTATCATCCCCCCAACTGAAAGCTGTGATGCTCAGTGTTTTTACTATTTTTTTCTTTTCTGACTATCCAAGATGCTTCTGTGGGATCTAAAAAAATCCTCCGTCCCCAGGCAAGGAGCGACCGATTCGAATTGTCAGAGACGAAGATGGCTCCTGGGCGGCACGCCATTGATTTACGGATGGGAATCCCTGGGATTTTTTCTCTGGTAAACGTTTACATAGCTGTGAATAATCACCATGTTTAAAAGGTAAATCAACTAAATTTATGGGCAATTTTCAATAGCAAACTGTTAGTCATTACCAGATGGTAACCATAACCATCCAAATGAGCCAAAAACGACGAAATCATCAATAGCTAAAGGCTATAGTTAAATTACTCGAGGGTAATTCATGAGCAAAACGACATGGAAAACCCGTGACGACACCCAAGGAATACATGATCTACATTCATGGTCGGTTTTTCATATCCATGTTCGGGTAAGGCTTCGGTATCAAAGGGGACACGAAGCTGACCCTAGCAATAGGTTCGTTGGATCAAATGGGTTATCTTTTGGCCAAACGTGGAGGACAAAAACATGTATCCCGCTCGGGAAAAAAATCAATTATCTTCAAGGTCAATTCAACCTGCCTCCCTCTAACAGGTAAAGCTAAGCCAGCCAAGCCTCCAAAAGCGGACTATGTCAAACCCTCCGCAGAGCAAGCACTGCATGGCATTGTGGACACTGGCAGGTGCAGCATACGGGGCCATTATGAACGCCACCTACAGTTAAGGCCCTTTACCAGTTACTAGTATGAGTTATAAGTCACTTATAAGCCTATTTATGGAATGTATAACACCATTTATACCTATTAATACTGTATATAATTGGCAAAGGGCCTTAAGTGTAGGAATGGAGGGATGATGAAGGGCAAGCATTACATGTGTTTCAAAAAAGACTGTTATGATTTAACTATAGATCTTTATTTGTAATTCACCGTTCAACATTCAGCCATTGCTGACTTATTCCCTTCATAGTGTATCATTCAGCATCGATCGGTCTTCATCATTTGGCTGTTGTGATCAGTGGTCTAGGTCAGTGGTCTAGGATTAATTTTCATGTCACCTCCCCAACAGTACTGTCTCATGAATATGGGATTGACCTTGTTTGCATCCCTTCTTAGAATTGTGGTTTGCCCAAACCAAGACGTGTGCGAATGAATACCCCTGCCCAAATCTCAAAGTTTCATATGTTAAATCCCCGATTTTCCTTGATTCCCTACATGTGCCAAACATTTCTGGTCAAACTCCCCATGTTTACATGTTTATGGCTTCAGTCGCTTTTAACTGCGCGCTGTTGTCTGTTGTTGTCTGTTCGTCATTGTGTACGGCAATCATAGAATCCCAAGGCTTGATTCACAATGAATTGGGGTCCCATAGACAGGTACTCAATGATACGCAACATGCAGTGTTCAACAAGACCAGCCATTTTGAGTGGTGTGAGGTGGCCACAGCCCCCATCAACTACCTTGGTCAGTAGGTGGCGGCTTTTGTGTATTACTGAATTGAGAAGAACTTGTCGTGCTTGTTTAAGTTAAACGCTTGAAGTTTAAAACCACATTGTAGTTGATTCGCCAGTTGGGGATATATCAAATCCCTATTCCACCATTTTTTTGGGGGATGAACATCCACAACTACCAGCTATTTTTCACCTCACCAGGGCTCGCCACTTTCCAGGCCGCCCGTGGTGGAGGGCGCTGTGGTGGGCTTCACCCCTGGGATGAAGCCTTCCGCACCTGTGGACGCCTCAAAGCAGTTCAAGATCTGAGCTTTTCTACTAGGAAATGCTAGGAGAGAGCAGGAGATGAGCTATAATAATCATAATATATAAATATATATATTTGTATATATATATATATATATGTAATTGTATGTATATAATTGTATAATATATGCATATATTTAAATGATACATATATATATAAATAAAAATATATATATATACATATAATTTTATAAATAAATGTATATATATAATATATGTGTGTGTATGATATATGTATATACTGTATGTATATATATATAGCCATACTCCCATCAAGAAATGGAGAGCCAAGGAGCTACCATCAGAGATTCCCACCTAATGAGTCAAGGCATCTGCAATGCCTGCAGCCACCCCTGGCTGCCACTACCATGCTCCCGCAGCAGCTCCAGTGGCTTATCATGATGGCCCAGGCTAGGCAAGGGCGTGATTGGATAGTTTTGGTCAGATTGTTCAAACATGTTCAAACCTTTTAGGCTCAGAAATGGCTTGAATGTCCATGTGAGAAACTTCGACATTCATCAAGTAATTGTAGGTCCTAAAGATGATTCAAGAAGCATCGAGAAAACATGAACTCCGGCTTCCCTTCTTGTTTCTGGTTCATCACCAGCAACAATCCCCTGCCAGGGATGGCACCTCCCTACTATGGCCCTGGCAGCTCGCCCGGTGCCCATCTACATGGTGCCGGCCCTGCCTATGGCCCCGGCCCTGCCTGTGGCCCTGGCCCCGCCTATGGGCCCGGCCCTGCCTATGGGCCCGGGCCGGCATACACCCCGGTTGGGGGGCCCAGCCACTGACTATGACAGTGATGATGATGAGGAGGAGGATGAGGATGGAGATGAGGATGAGGATGAGGATGAGGATGATGACGATATCATCAAATATAGCCAACATGTTGCCAAGTTGTTGGCTTATACGTTTGATTTCACATGATGTTCTATCCCTGTCTAGGATCCAACTGGATTTAATATATTTCAGTTTGTTTGCAAAAGGTTTTGGATGAGTGGCTGAACCACCAACGAAGGGTTTATTGGAAATGCATGGTTGAGGGGTGCTTTGGGTCCATGGTAGACATCAAAAATTTCAACGAGCAGTGGGAAACCCGTGGAGATGAAAAGGGTCGCTCTTGCAGGGCCCTGGCTACACTGGCGGTGGCATGGGTGGTGGCATGGGTGGTGGCATGGGTGGTGGCACCGGTGCTATGTTGGCAGCCGGTGGAGCAGGCGTGCTGGGAGGATTACTGTTTCTTGGCTGCAGAATTTGAACTGAGTCCATCTGTGAGCTGCTTTTTTGAGCTGTTTGTTTGGTCTTGTTTAGCTATCCCATTCTGCATGTCGCCAGAAGTTCAAACCTGACTTCTTAACCATCATACGTAGCCTTGGAATATGACCAGATGAAAATGCGAGACTATGAAAAACTCAACAAATGGACACCATTCAGCATCTGACAACATAGACTGCATGCAAGTCCCCGCCGAGGTTGGGTGAGATCTTTGATTAGTCGACAACTCAGTTCACATGTTTTTTCCTTTTCATCCATACTTCTGAAAAAACCTCTGTTTAGCAGAATTGCGATGGGATTCTGAATGGTTTCAAACGTTTTTCCATCCCTACTCATCTATACTCATCTATACCTGTACCTGGGATAACCCTGAGATAATCCTCATGTGCAACGACCAACCGTGAGGAACGGCCTGGCATCTTCCTGAGCGCTGCCATGCCGGCCCTGCTTTCAGAGTCGTTTCACGATGGATTTCGCCTCGCACTTCGTAGATGTCACTGAGGGAAGTATGGGTGTCCAATTGGGAACTTCAAATTGTAGGAGGGATAGTCAATAATAAATTACATTACATGTCAATACGCTATAGTGAATACCGAAACCAATCAAATTGTTCGGGTTGGGGAACTAAGTTTACCCAATTCGGCAACTTGTGAAGCTATCTCTGATGGTCAAAGAAAGCGGCAGTTGCAATTTCCTCAATCGAAGTGAGCGAGCAGACAGTGTTTTCAGCCGTTCAAGCCTGAAAGGATTGGACTTCACGGAATGGTGGAGCAGTTAATCTATGTGATGCTTGTACAGTGGAGCATCCGGTAGCTCAGTAGCCCTTACTTTTGCTTGAAGCAATGATGCAAGTTGACAGCCAGCGTGACGTAGTCTACTAGATCTGACAGCAAAGCGAAGTACTGAGTTCAGTGCCTTCCAATGGCTAGGAAAAGATCTCAATGGAATATGCTACATCATATTTTCATCTCCGACAACCGCAGCATCCCTGCGTTACGTTGGCACACCGGTGCACAGGGTAGCAATGCCGAAAACCGCTGGGAGCGCTGCCTGTGATATGCGGCGCTGGGATGTGTGGAATCGAAATGGGGCTTTAACCAACCAACATACGGGATGCAGCAGTTGAAAAATTGGTCAAGAGTTGTTGGCTTGTGGAATTTCGATTGTCTCAAATTCGTCATGGTTAGTTTATAGTAGTTTTTCATAGTTTTTCCTCTAAAGAGGCATAATATGGCCATAGATTGATTCTATGCCATAGATTGAGGTATCCTGGATCCCTCATCCCTCGTCTTGAGACCGGGATTGTTCCAAATTCGAAATGGGGCAGAAAAATCTCCCTGGATTTTCAGACAATTTACCAATTTGGATCCATGTGGGATTTAGTATGGCTTAGTTCATTCGAATATCAACTTATGTGAGCCATGAGCCAGTGACAAAAGTCAGTTTTCCATATTGCGGGGATGGTCGTCAATCCCCACGAAATGGGATGGATGACCAGTCCCATATCAACCCATTTAACTTGACCATGGCTCAACTGGCAGTGTTTTCGACCAACCTACGAGTAGGATGAATTGACCAACTAAATGTGTTGGCATGGTTCAACCATCAGATGAAGTTTGGTTACCTACACAACCCAACCATGGTTAGTTGTTTACCCATTTTGCGAACATCTGGTTTATGAATCGTCATGGTTCAATGATTTAAAACAACTGCCGATCACTCGATCATAAATGGAGAATTTTACCATTAGCACATGATTAGTAAGTTTGTATCATTTACGACAGAATTACCTATTTTCCTCTGTTGCTAGTAAATGGTTTATTAATTATTTATTATCATTTTATATCATTTAACACACACCAGAGACAAGTCTAGCGAATTTAGTAAGCAGATACTTTATAACCAAAGACAAATGAGACACTTTGGTGTACTAATCATTCTTTAATATTATAATATATTATATATATACACGTATATCTAACCATTTACCAGTAACCAGAGACAAGTTTCTGGTATGGAAAAAATCAATGGACCGCCGAAACTAGGTCCTGCTTTGCGGAGGTCGGTGGCCGAGCGCTTCGCGACGATGACTTCGATGTCATGCCAAGATATCTATTTGTCGAAACCTTTTTGTGATCCCCTTTGGAATAACCATGGAGTAACCTCTACTTCAAAAGGGAGTAACCAACTTAGCCCAACCCATTTGGATCTTTTTCCATATCAAATATGGGTGGTTTCACAGGTGTGACCCATCAGGTGGGGACCAAGATGAGAGAACAGGAGATAGAAGAGATGATTTTAGTTTGATTTAATATGGTTTCAGCTATGAAAGTGAAAATTTGAACATAGCCACTTATGTATATATAATCCATGTATATACTGTATATAATAGCTATATAATATAGATGTATACTTAATATAGTATTTTAATATAGATATTTTACATCTTGCCACTTTGTTGAAAATCTCGAGAGTTCAAGGCTTACACAGTCAGACAGTCAAACAGACACGCAACACAGGATAAGTGCCATGAAATGCCATGAACTGGGATAGATACTTACATACATCTTATGTATATAATCCATATATATAGGTGGTTGGATGACCACCAGTGCCCATAGACACAGCATCCATACTGCAGAGATGTTTTTGAAACTTCTTTGTGTCATTGCACCTTTGATACGTCTAATCATAGAATCATAGAAGGATATAGAAGGCATGATTGGATTCAATGATTGAGACATCAATATTTTTTGGAAATTCACAATTCAAACTGTTTCTTGACGATTCAACCAATCAACCATCTCATGACTGGTTTGCAAGTTGTTCTTCCAAGGTTTTAACCCCCACCTTCGCCCGGGACGGCAAGGGCAAGACGGTTGGGCTGCCAAGTTTAAAGCAGCGTGGGCAGTTCGTTGAGATCAATCTGTATACCAAATGACCTGCAGATGTGTCATGCTTAGCCCAAATGACCTGCAGAAAAAAGTTGGGTTTGACTTGTCTTATGCTGGAATGCCAACTTCCAACCCGTGAAATTAATGCCATTTGGATGATCATCATTCGTCTTGTACTCGTACGATGACGTAATAATCTTAATTCTAGGCCCACAATGCATACTGTATATTTTCCACCTGGTTGGTGGTTTGGAACATTTTTTATTTTCCATAATATATGGGATAATCCTTCCCATTGACTTTCATATTTTTCAAGATGGTTATTACACCACCAACCAGCCACTTTTCAGACATGCAGCCACAGCCTTTTGGCAATATCAACCACCCCAAGCCGTCGACCCTTGACGGACCCTTGACATTTTCCCTGACGGCAAGCTCCAAGAGTCTTGGATGAAGTTATGTTGGATGTTATTGATTATATGTATGATTATATATACCCTCTGGTGAACTAACATAGCAATGGAAAATGGCCATTTATAATGGATTTTCCCATTAAAAATGGTGATTTTCCATTGCTATGTTAGTTCACCAGAGGGTATATATATATACCTGGTTGGTGGTGACTGGAACCATGGAATTTTATGACTTTCCCATCATATTGGGAATAATATTGGGAATAATCATCCCAAGTGACGAACTCCATCATTTTTCAGAGGGGTTGAAACCACCAACCAGATACGAGTTACGATTAAAATGGCTGAAGACCACTGTAGTATTGCAGAAGCACTTTTGTCAGAGATGTACACGAAACCCTTTTACTGTAATTCAAGCAATATTGCCTCCCAAAAAACAATCAATAACCGATAATAGCAACTGCTGAGATGTATCTGACATTGACGGGAGCTCACATGTATATATATATATACATATTATGATATATGATGTAATACAGGATATATTATGTAATACAGTATATATATATATAATATTATCAATAGACACAATGCTCAGGGCCCAACCTCAACATTGGAAAAGTTGCCCGGTGCCAAGAACTTCAGCCAGGTGATTTGGAGGAACTTGCGCTCGCCGACAGGCGGCCGGTTGACCAATGTTGACCACCCACCTAGAGACGAAGTTGAACAACTTGCGGTCACGCTATGTATTGCACATATTACCCTTTGGTTATTTAACATAGCCATGGTATAGATGGTCTAGAAATAGATGGTTTAGCTATTTAAAATGGTGATTTCCCATGGCTATGTTAAATAACCAGAGGTTACATCATATTATATTAATGATTAATATATACGGTTTGGTATATATATATATATGATTCTCCGATGGATGTTTTATGTATGATCATAATTCATCATTTTTTTTTACACGTATACACTCATACATGATATACTATTTCAAAACACTGGCTATGCATAGACTTCATGCCATCCTTTGACATTATTTTCTTGCGGTGCCTAAGATACGCCGGTGCGACTACCAAAGCGAGGTGCAGAGACATGCTGCTGCCATTGGGAAGAAAGCATGGGTGGTTTCAACCTTCCGGCCGATTTAGTTAGCACCTTATAGTAGGGAATAACGCATATACCTGGGCGTCTAGAAAAAGTGACTTGGATTTTATGATATGTGTGTTTTTACAATCATTTATAACCATGTTTGTAGATATTTGTAGTGTGTCGCCTTTAATTTTTGATAATTTGACTATTACGTGGTCTTAAAAACTTTGAGGAAGCGATGAAGTTCGCAGACAGTGGCGCAAGATATGCCGCGACCTGTCACCATTCCGGACCTAGGAATGCCCACGTTTTTGCACAGGGCGCCTTAGCCAATTGAGAATTTCCGGAGAAATGCTTTCACTAATGGTATATATATATATATACATAAATACATACTTATGTATATATGTATTGTATATAATAGTATACAACCCAACCCAAGCGCATCCAACAACCATGGAGCCGGTTCAATGAAGCGAAACCGTAAACTGTGGTGGAAGTCACGTATCGAAGCTGCAGGTAATGCGAAGCCAATGCATCATGGGCCTCTCAAAGTGGCGCGGGGTCACGGATTTTCCGTAGGACGGGTCCTTACCAGTTGTAATAGCATAATGGCATAATGAGTGTTCTTATTGGCTCCCGAGCAACTCCGTTACGCAATCATTTGATGATGGGTTATATATAATTATATATATTACACATGCATACATACAAATTGCATCTTGTAGGACACATCATCTTAAGATTCCGATTTAAATTTGATGATTTGATGCTTAAATTGACACACATGTCACACCTGAGAACGATGGCGCACTTGTTCACTCCTTGAAGAAATCCCTCAAAATTAGGGATTCATAATGAGCAGATATGGCAATCCACTTCTTCCATGGCCACAGAAAAGGTCTTTGGTATGGAAAAGCATTCCAAGTGCCGTTGCAGAGTCTGTGGGAACTCCCCGGCAATGTCCAGCATTTCTGGGTCAAGCTGTCTTGACCTGTTGAGGTGCGTGAAGACGGCTCAGAGCAGGCCGAGAGATGGAGAGTGATTTCATTGCCTTTTTTTGCATCCCTAGATGATGTTTTCCGATTGCCCATTTTTTTTTTGATTGGCATGGTTTGAAACCACTGAACAGAAAATTCATGAAAATGACTGGTTGACATCCTCGGCTTTGGTGAGAACACTCCATTCTTTTTACACCATTTTACACCGAAATTCATGGGTTGAACATCTTGGAACGCAAAATTGTGATGGTTTGAATCCAGCAGCATACATCCAGTGATAGATCGGTGGTGTGGAAGCAAATCTTCTATCAATGGTTGGGCTTAAAGGCAAGGAACTCATTCTGTGTGCCTGCAAATACTGTGGTTTCCTGCAGATTGCCATTGAAGCAATTCTGTGAAATTATCTGGAAACACCCATAATTATATAGTTAAATATTTGATGGTAAACATCTCTTTTGCAGCCCTTAAACGAATCCATTGAATATCAGTAAGTAAATCATATAGTGTAATATAGTGAAACCACACACGTTTGCTCCTAAAACCATCTAAATCACCATTTTTGCGCGTACAAATCATTGTTTGTCAGAAAACTCCAGTAAAATCA
Organism: Cladocopium goreaui; assembly: GCA_947184155.2. Lineage (NCBI taxonomy): Eukaryota > Dinophyceae > Suessiales > Symbiodiniaceae > Cladocopium > Cladocopium goreaui. The sequence goes on from CAMXCT020004502.1 coordinate 27,681, forward strand.
ACTCGAAACCCATGAAATCAGCATTTTGGAGCCTTTGAAATATCCAAACTGGAATCATCAACTCAGCAACGCCCCAGCATTTCTTCGTTCCTTGGACAGGTGCGATATTTCTTGGTTTTCAGCGACCGCTTCGAGCACTTCACAGATGCTGCCAGTGCCCAACGCGGTGATGAAGGAGGCACGGGGCGCAACACGGGGATGGAGATCGGAAGAATCGGAGAATGCGGTTGTTCATAGTAAATTCATGTTAATTCATCAGATTATGATAATATATGATAATTCATGGTGTTTTTGTTTTCGTTCTTTTTTTGATGGATTTTCACCGGAGAAAATCATTGGGTAATGTGGTAAACCGATGGCTTTATATCGATTTATGGCACTTAGATACATATCGCACGAGTATTTGATAGTGTCTGGATGTCAATAGTGTTTATCATAAACCTTAAATAATCAACTCAACACCTCAAACCTTAACCATTTTTGGGTGGTTTTTACCATTCATTTATAAATTGATAAGTCATTGGGGGTGATTTATCATTGGGTTTACCACATGATTGATACCCGCTTGGTGCTGGTCGATCTGCGATCAGGAGATCATGGGGATAACCATGGGATCTGGGAATATCCTATCTTCAGACGAAGCCCTGGTGTATTGCTGTAACAAGAAGGGTTTGTAAACCTAAGACATCCTAAGACCTAAAACCCCAAAGCCTTTTTAACTTTCTGTTAGTTGCTGTAGTAGTGGTGTAAACCATGGTGAACCCCAAACCAAACACATTTGAAGAGGTGAGAGCCCAAGAATCTCCAAGTGGTGGTCTCTGGAAATTCCACCAATCACTACGGACACCACGGTCGTTTCCAACATCTCTTGTCCAGTGCCAGCTTAATGAGCCGTGGCTCTTAGGTATTGTCAATGCCATGGACGTGAAAGCCGTTCGTGCCCGGTTGCCTTGGCGGTGTTTTGGGAACAGGTCAAAACTCTGGTACTCGTCCGTGAAAAATCTGTAGCTGTTGGTAAACATCCCAAAAAAGAACAGACTTGTCTATAGACGTGAAGAACAAACCCTGTTTGATGTGTTGTTTTAATGGTTATATGATGTTATATGCTACTGCGGCCATGGACTATAGGCTAAATTTGTCATTGGGACCCTAGTCTTGACCTGCCGGAAATACCTTCAGAACTGGATGATCAAATACACGCACGCATGGATACACATTATACATACATATATGATTTTATAGATTTGCATACATGTCATTCCATTACATTCCATATACATTAAATAATTCCATATACATGACATCACAGTACAGTACGGTACATTACCTTACGATCCTTACGTTTCGTTACGCCACGTTCCGTTGCATACCTCAATAAGACACATGTAAAACTAAGAATCAATTGCACTGCCGTGGGTAGCCTGCCGCCATTTCGCTAGACCGGCCCAGGTGGTGGAAGAAGCCTTCATTTTCGAGCTGCACAATGGCAGTTTCTTGGTCATAGCGTTATACCCAATGGGTCCTTGCCAATGGGTTGGGCATTCACTTGGATGTGCATCCCAGTTTTTGTTGCTGGGATGTAACCCACGAATAACTCAACCCCTCTGGTAATTTAACATAGCCATGGAAAATGGCCCATTTATGGATGGTTTACCTATTAAAAATGGTGATTTTCCATAGTTATGTTAGTTTACCAGAGGGTAGATGAGTGCAGTCTACATCCAGGACCCAAGATGTTTTAAGGACATGAGTCAGAAGCACATTCCTACCTACTTCAGTGTCAGAGAAGAAAGCAAAACAACTTCCAAATGGGGATGGGTCAAAACCGTGTACCCCTGTAGTGAACATCAAAATAGCTGGGATTTATGGATGTGAATAACCCCCTAAAAATGGTATGTATAGGTATTGATCCATACCCAAATCAAGTGAAGATTACCTCCGGACATGGTCTCAGACTCTCTGTTTTGCTTTTTGCTCAGGTTCTTGTTTCCCAAGAATTTTGCGGAGCTTGATTCATGGGGTTCATCATCACTACGCTGGGGTGCATGCCAAATGGTAATCACCCACTTATGGAATATCATTGAATATCCCCAGTTATTTGTGGACTAATATACATGTACACAAAACTTCCCAACTAAACTTACTAAACCACTTATATAATTACATCATATTACATCCATCAAGAAAGGAACATTAATGAAAGGCAGTTGTATAGATGTTGTTGCCATAGGGATATATACTACGCAGTTCTTTTAGTTGTGGTTGTTTTCATGGGGAATAATGGGGATATATATGTATATATATATATTATGTACGTATTATAGATACGGATTTGTAAGATATATCTTTCAATCAAACGTGGCAATGGGAATTCCCCGAACTAAATGGAGGTTTACAGGCTGGGAAAATAAACTATGAGGGATTTTCCAGCAGGCCATATTACCGGAGGGTACATGCAACCCAGCTATTTAAAAAAAGAATCTACCCTCTGGTGAACTAACATAGCAATGGAAAATCACCATTTTTAATGGGAAAATCCACTATAAATGGCCATTTCCAATAGCTACGTTAAATTACCAGAGGGTAAGATTAATTCGCCCAGATTTGATCCCGGTGGTCCAACAGGTCTGGAAGTTCGAGTTCCTGTTGGGGAGGTCTGGCCCCCAGATGAATTGGATTTTCGGAGAAAACTGGAATTTTAACGACTCAAGGCCTCTCAAATGTGAACTTAAGTTCAGATTTATAATTGAAGGTCTTCAGAACATGATTTTGTCCCAAGTAAACTTTCAAAATCCGATCATCCCAAAAGGTTTTGAACCTGTGGCAATCACCGTGCCAGCTTCAGGATATGGAAATCTGGGTGTCAGCCTTCCAATTGCTCTTCCACCCCGGGTGCGATTCTCAGGGACTGTCCAGGAATCCATCCTAAGATCCCTGGCGTTGTGGGATGTTGCGGGGCCCCCATCAAGCCCTCGATATTTCTGGGTCAACCTTGGACGTGTAGTGGCCAAGTACTTCAATCTTTTGCTGTAAATAGGGATATGTACTAGCGAGCTCAAGAAGACAAACATGAGTAAATGCAGGGTATCTACCATTGGCCATGATCTAGATTGGATACAAGAAGATGTTGGTTTATCATGGGTTATCGAGAAACGGAAGATACCCCATGACAAAGCAATTTGAATAGAACATGAACGGGTCATCGTTGATCTGTTTGGGACTTGGACGTGCATTGCAACATGCCAACTGGAATGTCCACCCAAGCTGGTTCGGGGTTGGCGTTTCATCCTTAAAAATGGGAATATATCATCATATATCAAGGTAAAACCCATAGTGAACCCCAATGCTTCAAGGCTTCCAGTATAAGGCTGCCAAGAGGTACTTGTAATTTCAAGAAACGCGATTTTCATCGATTTTCTGTTCGAGTTCCCACATGAGTTCTTACAACCCGTCACCGGTCATATAGGGACAATGGAGGAATATATTGGGATGAATCGGCCTAAGCAATTTACTTGAGGTTCAATCAGTTTTTAGCCTTTGGTAATCCAAGCGGGCTGAACATCCACCATGAATCCCCACAGCACATCTGATGCGCTGAAGCTGCCGACAGCCGCAAAAAAGGGACGAATTCTAAATCCACAGAGTCATACCAGTTCAGACCCTTTACAAATTATAAAATGGTCATGACATGTTATAAATGGGGTTATACATTCCATAAGTGGGCTTATAAGCGGCTTATAACTGCTAAAGGGCCTTAACTGTAATATCCTTAACTGATGTTGGAGAATTTCTTGGGCCAATTTTCATCCCCCTGGGGTCAAACCCCAGACTCGAAACAGCAGGAATGATGCCAGCCAAGTAGCGAGCTCAGAGGATCTGTGCTGGGCACTGGACGTAATGTTTGCGGATTTTCTATGATTTTGTAGCAACTAAGATGGGAACTTGAAAATCTTGAAACGACAATGGGGTTAGCTAGCCAAGAACAGATAAGAATAGGCTTGATGCAGCTAAAAAACATCTAATTCGGTTTATCAAAAGAGGCCAAAGACCAATTTCTTCAATTCGCTGCGTCACCACGATTTCTACTGTAGGAACTCAGTTGACTTGGGAAATCATGGCAAATCATCAGCGAGTGATCCATGGATTCTTCCAAACATGTCCGCACGTTCGCGGGCTCGCTGAGACGCCCAGCAACATTGATGATGCCGGGCAGTTCATCAACCGAAGAAGTCCCTTCTTGAAGGCGGTTTCTGGGGCAACCGCTGTCTGGGATCGTTACCAAGATGGAACCCAACATAAGATGGCCCCTGGGTGGCAGTCCGTTGTGTTTCGCATGAAATAGCATGAAATAACTACATTTGGGGGGTGAGGTCTGAGACCTCGTCGCAGCCGGAGATTGATCGAGGAATGATTGCAGAACACCACAGATACTGTTGGGAACCAACTCAAACTCCTTATTAATATACGTATATATATATATATATATATATGGGTGCAAGTCAAAATAGGAGGTCCGGAACAAGCTCCGGGACCACACCCGTTCCATACCCCCGTTCCATACCCCCGTTCCATACCTCCTTGAAGGATCCGTTCCATACCTCTGTTCCATACCTCTGATCCATACGTTATGATATATATGTATGTATTTATATATATACACCTGAATATGTGCAGTCTGATTTTACATTTGTACGCGCGTACTTGAGCGCACATACATACATGAGTGTGTACATGCAAGAATAGGTTTACTATGCCCAAGCCCTGTGATTGTGTTGGCAAGTCTGTGCCTGCAGCGTTTGTTGTCTGATGGTAGGGATGTGCTTGGCTGTTGTCAGCTGGCAGTCTAAGAATGGATTGCTTGTAACCTCTCAACCTGTGGCAGGTTTGCGCCTGCACCACTTACAGTTGCTGCCCGCTGTGGCACAGCTGTGATATTTGATGATAGAGATGCGCTTGGCTGTTGCCAGCTGGCAGTCTAAGAATTGCTTGCTGCGCTACTCTCGCTCCACACTGCCAATTTTGATAAAGATGCGCTTCGTGGTGACAGAGCTGTGCTGGAGTGGGCCGTTTCGTTCCAGACCCCGTTCCATACCGTTCCATACCCGTTCCAGACCCGGACCACCCATGTACCATCCATGACCCACTTCCGCGTGAACAAACGGCAGGTTCTGACATAGACTGCTCCTAAGCCATCCTTTGTGCGTGGGTTTTGGGAGCCTAGAGTCTTGCTACGCGGGGACACAATCTACCCCATAGGGAGTGGGAATTGTGAGTTTTAAGAGTAGGGGGCGGGACCTGCGTGACAGGTCTGAAGCTGAGCGGACAGCTTCACATAGTAGCCAGTGGGTGAGGCTGGCTACCAGTTATGTCCTAGCTAGTGCACGAGCACTAGCCATGCAAGGCAAACCTGCGTTGAACAGGTGTACAACAAGGATGCCGCGCAGATGAGAAGTAAAAATGAGCGGCAGCCAGCGGTAGTAGCTTCAACGTGCATATCCTTGAGATGTAATTATATATACATATATTACACATATATACAGTATACATATATTTATATTTATGCACAGCTTATATTTCATCACATTCCAAAGGTCCGGAACAAGACCAGTTACGAAACCCCTTCGTTCCATACGTCCGGAACAGCGCGGAACGTTCCATACACAATTTTGACTCATAGCCATATATATATATATATATAGGATTATACGGATTCTTTTGGGGTCTCAGGATTGGATTCTCCTGTTTTTGTTTTGATTTCCAACACACAAAGAGGTAGACTCCACCTTCTACTTGAGCACCTGCCCGGATGCTGTGTTTTTTTGTACCCTGGAAGGGTAACTGACCTGGAAGTTGGCAAAATTCCACCATTTCAAAATTATTTTTACCTATGGAACACAGATGAAAATGGGAGTTTCGCACTTCCCTCTTGGTTCTTCAGAGATATTCAGAATGTACGCATATACAACTCATGTATGTTTATGACATGTATAAGACACATAATCATCGCATATGTAGTGTGATAAACCCAACAACCACTTGTCCCGGCCGTACCAGCAGGGGTGTCTGCCCAGGAAGGAGGTCAATCTGCAGAGAGGGGGAAGTTTGAGAAGACAGAAGTTGCTTCTGAGGTTGGACGGTCCGACCCAAAAAAGATTGTTCTTCCACCGTCACTTGGGGGATCTGGAACTGCAGGATTATTTAGCCCACTTCATACGAATGAATTTCATGGAATTTGGGAGAATGAGGATTCACCGTTCCCATTTTTTGGATACTCTATTTTGGGACAACTCCGCATTTGTTGCAGTTCAGTTGTTTCTTACGGATGTTTGAGACTTGGCGTGGTGAAACAATACTGTCGTTTCACACATTCCGTTTCTCCATGCTTGGGAGTGCATCTAGTTGGTATGTGAGTAGCATTCACCCACTTATAACTTAACTGGATTTCTGAAAGTAGGATACTCAAAATCCATCAAAATCCATCAAAATCCCATGGTTTGCCAGCATATTTTCCATCAACATTACTATTTTATAGGTGTTCCCAATTTTCCGAGACACACACACACACGACTTTATTATATATATATATATATGTAGCTATGATCATTTATATGCATATGACACACACACAGATATATATATGATATATATATATCACATATTAATTATGTGCACACATAGCTTATCAATGGTTTTTATCTAGTTCCCGATGAACAAATTGAAGTCCCAGGTCAACGATGAACGCTTTCAGCATTGGTTGCAGACGCTGCCAGTCAGCAGCTGAGTCTGGGGTTGAACCAGCTGATATTTCCAGCATGGTTATGAGTCAAAACCCTGGTACCCAAACGAAACCCTGGTTTCCAAACGATACATGGTTACTGGATGATTATTCCCCCAAAATATGGTGATAATAGGTTTTGACCCATCCCCACATAGTCAGCAAAACCCATGGCAAAACACAAGTCAGCAACATCCTTGAGAGTGGTCAAGGGCTCTAGGGGCAGAGTTTCGAAGGGTCCCCATTTTGTCAGATGTCATTTCTTCATCAGGATTGTCTAGTGGTTGGTAAATGTATTCCAATTATATTCAGTTCAGATTATTATTGATGAGTTTAGATAGGAATCTCATTGGATCTCTGGTTCTTTTGTACCCATATGCGCCAGCGCATGCGCATACGCAGAACGCGGATCTGAGGAAAAGGTGGTGCACTGGGGCTTGCTGGGCTTTCAGCATAACCAGCGATTGGCCGTGCGGCTAACAATCCTTTTCAAGGACAGGCAAAGAGGCTGTCTGAAAATAGGCTAGCCATGGTTTATCATCATGTTCCCTATTGAATGAACATATATGACCATAAAAATAAGTTATACTATAATTTCACAATTTTCAGACACACCCACATTGGCTAAACCCTACCCAACATTCCCAATCATGTTCATAGGAAAGATGATTCTCTCAACCATCTTGGGTGCTCATCACCCTACCAACCGGGCTTCCCCATGAATTTCTGACCAGTGTCCAATGACCAGCTATGACTTTCCGTTGTACGGTAAGAATCCAGGCTTTTGACATTTGCACATCATAGCCATATATACATATATATAAATATAATATATATATATATAATATATATATAATATATATAATATTATTTGATATATAGATAATATAATATGATAATAAATGTATTATAATATATATTATGATATATATATATATATTATTATATATATATTAATATATAATTTAATATATAATGCATATTATTTAATATATATATAATATATATATACATCATAATATTATGTTATATATTATACTATATTATGTTATATTATTTATATTATTTATACTATATAATATATATATATTATATTATACATATTATATATGTTATATATATATATTATTTATGTTTTATATATTATATATATTATATATATTATATATATTATATAATATACTATATATTATATAATATACTATATATATAATATACTATATTATATATAATATATAATAAATAATATATATAATATATAATATTTATAATATAGATATATATTATATATTATATATTATATTTTATATATTATATAATATATATATATATTATATAATATATAATATAGATATAAATTATATATTATATATTATATTTGATATATAATATAATATATAATTAATACTATATATATTATATATTATACATTATATTATATATAATATATATAATATATTTAATATATATAATATAATATATATATAATTTAAATAATATACATATATATATTATAATATATATAATATATAGTATATATTATATATTATATTATATAAATTATTTCTATTATATATATATTATATTATATAAATTATATATATTATATAAATTATATATATATTATATTATATATATATTAATATATATTATATATTGTATATATTATATATAATATATATATTATATATATTATATATATTATATATATTATGATATATATATATATCATATTATATATTTTATCACATATTTATATATTATACATGTTTATATCTTATCACATATATATATATATATTTATATTATATGATATAATATACATATGTAATATAATACATATGTAATATGTATACTATATGATATAATGTTGTTTGTGAAAACAACACATGAAACGTAACGTGAGCTGACCAAAACAAGGTCCTGCCTTCAAGACAGAGAAACTGAGACAATGGCGATGGCACCTCCGTCTAAAGGTATATTCATACCACACAGAACTTGTCAGCCAGATTTTTTAAAGGCACAATAACATACAATAACCAGCTTACTACCTTCAGTTGATAGAGGTTGTGACCTCACTAGATGGCAAGGAGCTGGCTGGCAATTCCCAGAAAGTTGAGGTTTTGGGGAACCCTCAGCACTGCTCCAGGATCGCATGGATAGCTGGGGGAGTGCTTTGCAGGTCCGTAGATTTGCTTGGGGCCTTGATCAAACAATGTACAGCATATACATGCATATACATGCATACACATTTTTCCCTGTACATATTTATACAAAAACTAGAAATGAATGTACAATAAAGTACATGTATAGTTTGTATCCATTGGTATATTTTGTATACTGTATACAGTAAATCTATGCGTTCTTAAGTGTAGTGGGTATCATCCAACAAAGTCCCATTGGCTGCTGAGACAATTGCCGTGACCCTTTGATGCATTTTGGTGCCCATTGTGTTGTATCTTGCGATATCATATTACATGACATTGTATGATGTTTTATGTTACATGATTGTATATATACAGTATATTCATATATATATATATATTCTATCATATTATTTAATTCATTATAATATTATCATTATCTATTTATTCTGTTGCACTATATTCGTTTGTAGGGTATTGTAGGGTATTCTATGATTTTTTCTGCGTGGGAGAAGACCTTCCTCCAGGCCAGCTTTGGAGTGAAGGAGGACGGACGACTGGGGCTCTTGGGGATGGCTACTGGTTGGTGGTTTCAAACATGGTTTTTATTTTCCATTTCATATATGGGATGTCATCCTTCCCATTGACGAACTCATATTTTTCAAGATGGTTATTGCACCACCAACCAGGCTACATCATTAAATCTCTTTAAAAGGGATGAGGGAATCCAGGGAATTGCCTGAAGTATTTTGCATGTTCTCTGTGCAAAAAATCCAAAAACGCATCCGACAGACTGTACTGGGATGATACCAATGCTGAAGAAATGTCGGGGATATGCCCAGCTCTAGATGGAAAAAATGAATCCTCACGAATTTCAAGACCTTGGTATTGGGATGATACCCGAACTTAGCGCATGGTTAGGAAGCGGGTTTGTATCATTATCTATGACCATCCCAACCTATCAAAGTCCTCTTCGGTTATGGACCTGTCATCATGTCCCATTTAGGATCCAGTCACATCCAGTTCACTTGTGTTTCTCTGAAAACAGGCATACCTGAAAGTATATTGGATGGCTACACAACTAAAAATGGTAAGGGAAAATCTACAGCATCCCCCAAGATTTAGGGTTATATAACCATTACTGAACTGTAGCAGGTCTAATCCAGTGAATGTTTGCGACAAAACCCAGTTGGATCCATTTGGTTGGAATTGGGGAAGTTACGTCATCCCCAAATGGCCGAACTAGTCTGGTTTGGGGAAAACAACGTGAACATATCCCAGGAATCGTCCATCTTTTCTTGTTCCCAAGAATTCATCGGTACATGTAATGCCAAGATTGGTTGGCTAGTAGTTAATTCATGAATTAACATGTTAATTCCCAGATTTCCAGGTGTTTTTATCCCAAGATGTGCTTCCACCATTTTCTTTTTCAAGGTCGCCACTTCCGAGGACAGTCGGATCTTGATGTCCAGCATTCGCGGCGTGGAGACCGTGAGTGGAGGTGCCGCCGCAAGTCGGAAATCTGGGGTTTCAATGGGTAGATCTTGGGGATATCATGGGATATCATGGGGATATAATGGGTAGATTTTGGGGATATATCTATAGATATAATGGGATATAGATATAGATATAGATATACATACATCCCATTATATCTATATCCCATGGGAATGTAACCCATTATAATGGGATATTATAACCCATTGTAGTTGGGATATAACAATGGGAATGTAACCAACTTGATCTATATTTACATACAATACTAATAGATTATTAAGATATATTGATATACATCATATAATCAAGTACATCATGATATGTTGACTTGTCCAGAAATGGGTGATGTAACATGATGTACCTGCAAGATACCTGCGAGCTATGGCCATTTCGATTGGGAGAATAATGGTAAACCATGGGGATCAAGCGGAATACAGGTACCCCATTTTCAGACTGAAGTGGGTGATCGCTAAAAGATGGAAACTCTCTCTCTCTCTTCAGTTTTCCCACTGCACTTCAGTAAAGTGGATGGCTTACGTGATCGTAGTTGCTGGAGTCATGTGCTGAGGCTTGATCCTGAACCTTGGAGCCAGAACCTTAAGGAAGCTTTGTCTCTTGAAAGCAGCAAATCTGACGAAATAGTAAAACAAAAACACAAGGCCAAGTCACAGTTCCAAGCTGAAATTTGGAAACCCATTGGAGAACAGCAATATGTCGTGTATATGTAGTGTGTCTCTTGCTCATCGGCATCAGCACTGAGGGGAAAAAGGTGGGCATTCACGTTGGAGGCAACGACAGCTTGCACCAATGGCCAAAGCCTCGGTCACAAGATGTGTCAGGACCTCCAAGGCTACTGATTTTCGATCAGTTGATCAGTCCTGACCGAAGGATTTATGGATGTATTTTGATGTTCCCAAAGTCACCGCGGGAGAAATCATGATAGCAACCAGCACAAAGCGAGTCAATCGAACCACCAACTGCTCAACTTTGGACAGTGACTCCCTTTAGGTCTTTCACTTCAACCCAAATGCTGTGATTTGAAAAACCTTCGTATAATCCCCACAATTCATTGGCCTACTTCACAAATACCAAACCCCTTCCAAACAGAACATGCTTTGAATTGGTTTGATATGGTTTGTCATTATAAGTATACATAATACATCATAATACTAGTAGTGGATAGTTGTTGAAAAGATGATTGTAATTTGACATACCATTAAAGAGACATAGAGAACCTAATAAGACCTCCATCAGGTCGAAAGCTTTGCTAACTGTCCTGGCACCCAACAAGGCGGTGGTTTCTTGAAATCTTGTGGAATCAAGGGAAAATTGTGTGGCCTGATATGGTACAGCACCTCCATTTTAGGTACCTGAATGGGACATTGAACTCTTGGGTACTCATGATTTCGGTTCAAAAAGACATTAATAGGTCAAAGCTTTCGGAAGATATACGCTGAGAGCCCGCCAAATTCAGAGTCTCACCTTTTGCATACGCCGATGCTATGAACCCATATCCCATGACGGATCCATGGTGCTGGTATATATGCTAACATTCAAAATGGGGTATATTGATGGGATCCATGTTACCATATATAGCATATATGGATCCTATGGGTATGATTACCCACACCTCGGAGAGAGGATTCTGACAAATGAGATCTGTGTCGCTTGTAGCAACCTGCCGGAAAGGCAACCTGATCTTACCACAATTGTACACAAATGATGCATATTTGGGGAACCATCAATTTTAGGGATGTTCTAAAATGTTCTAAATATATGAATAATCTATCTATCCAGATCTACCAGGGTTTTATTGAAGAAAGACGTGTATTTTTCTGGCCTTGCCAAATGGCAAGGATTAAGAAACTGACGCGGCCAGAGGCCACATCCATTGTGAATACTGGGAATCAGCCCACCATGGGTGATGCTTAGCGTTGCACCTTACTTTACCATATGCCAGAAACAATGTTTGAATGATGCTTAATGTCTCATATTTATAGGAAGCGAATGGTACCCCTTTGGTAGTCCAACATTGGCAATGGAAAAGTTACTATAAATATAGATTGTCTCAAGACTATAGCTCGCACAAATCGGATCATTGAGCACAAAAAATGTCAAAGTTGGGTCCGGGTGCAAAAAACTATATATATCATTAATAAATTCCCTATTTCCTAATCAAACAACACATCAATTGAATTGTCCATTTATTTTCCATTGATTTCCATGTAGTCTCCCTTGATTTCCATTGATCATCAATGTCAGCCATCAATTTCCATGGATTTTCCCACGAAAAAAAAACGCGCGCCAGGCAAATCTCTCCACTCAGTTGTCCAGCCCGCAGGAACAGCGAGCAAGGCAGTTCAGGGACGAAAAAGAAGGGATACCCTCTGGTATAAACATACAAAAAACTATGCAAAATCACAATTTTTCATGGGTAAATCAACTATTTCTATGGCAATTTTCAATAGCAACCTGTTAAATTACCAGAGGATACCAGAGGGGGATTCTTGAACAAACATTGTGGGATTTTAGCGTACAAACGTGGGAGTTCACCCATGCAAGCCGGTGATTTGAACCGCGACGGATTTTGACCAAACGGTCGGGGATTTTGACCATGTCACCGACGAACATTTGGATTCAACCAAGAAACCCAGAATCAAACAAAGCGGTGGTATTAAATCGCGAAACATGAGGATTTGAAGATATTGGCATGAACATAATTTAACTTAATTTCCCAAGATGTTTGATTCTGCTACCGGGTATGGCAATCCAAAGTGAAGCATGAAAAGCATCCAGGTCGGAGACCCCTCGTGCAACGCCGCGCAAAGGGCGCGACTGGGTTCCTGAGGCCCTTCAATCACATGGGGATGCGTCATGACGGTCAATCCTCAAATGATGGAAGGTCTGAAACTGAAACATAGCAATGTATTATTTACCCTCTGGTAAACTAACATAGCTATGGAAAATCACCATTTTTAATGGGAAATCTCACTATAAATGGCCATTTTCAATAGTTATGTTAGTTTACCAGAGGGTATCAAATCATATGCAATCATAATAAATAAAGGTAATAAAGGTCCATTAATGATATTGGTACCCCAATGACATAAAGAGAATCTGAAAAACCCATAGCCATACCCTAAGGATCCATGTATGGAATATTTACCTACATTGGGATTATTTTAAATTACTTTAGGGGTCAATGTAGGTGAATATTCCATACATGGATCCTCTGGGATATATCTCCTATGTTGGTAAAACATGGTAAACCAAAAATACATGTTCGATGGTTAAACCCAAGTTTTTGTTGCCTACATCAAGTGGGTCATCCATATATCCACCGACTTGTCTACTTGTTGAAATCAAGTTAAAACATGTTGAATCCTAGCGTTCTTGATCCAAGATTGGACCATCGTTGTTGGTGCCCGTTTTGTGTTTTTTGTCAGGTGGCCTATCGAACCACCAAGTCGATCTTGGCGGGGGAGGGCTGTCGGGTTCCCCCAGATGCCACGAATTGTTCGGAAGTTCGGCAGGAAAGATATGGGATTTTTCAGCGGTTTCTCTGTTTTTTTGACTACAACTTTTATGAATGGACAATACATCCATGGGTTCATTAGAATGATCGGATTTTCAGACATGATCGTTTTTTTTAGATGTTTGAGTGTTTATGATTTATAGATGCCAAAAGCCGAAATACGGTTTCAAGATGTTTCAAGACGTTTCGAGTACAGTATATAAATATAATACATTATATAACAAACAACATGGCACATAAAACCAAAAAGCCTCATCCCCAACAACTCAGCTAAACAAAACCGAGTTTTCCTGAACAGAATATGGTTGGTTATGCGGTACGATTATAAATCTCAGTACAGATCCAATTATTTTAAATCCTACGAGGGTTTCCATAAATGGGGGATGCCCTAAAACCATTGGTTTAATAGTAAAATAGGTTGAACTAATTTAAACTAGTTGAAATTAGGATTTGGGGTACCCCTAATTTCGGAAAACCCCATATTGTTGATGGTTGTTGATGGTTAAACCGTTAAACCCCCTTTTGTTTTCAACCGAGAACCCTCCCCGAAAAGCTGGTCGTTCTTCCCAGTATCCGGCGCTGGCAAGCGCACCACTGTGGTGCACCGGGGTGTGGCCGTGAACCTCAAGAAGGTGTGGCAAGGGGGGAGGGAGGACGCATTTTGATGGTGAAATGAGGTGAAATGCCTCAAGATGTTTTCAATTGTTTTCTATATGACCAATTAATTGGTTTGATGACCTGAGTTTGGCTTGAGGTTTTTGTTCAGTGTGGCTCGAGTTTTTTTCCTAAATAAAATGCCCAGGGATTCCGCCGTTGCCATGAGCTTCGGTCATCCCAGTGGAGGGTCTATGCATCATGATATATCACAATCAGCTATGGTGGCCTGGTTATACATGATAATGATGAGGATGACGATGACGATGAGGATGATGAGGATGATGAGGATGATGATGATGATGATGATGGAGCTACTTTTGTATTGGCGATTCCCATTTGAATTCATGATCTCAATGCCCATACTACAGTAGCGTTTCATCAGAGTGACAGTATTGCTCTCCAGCCAAAGGTGGGTTTAGTATTGTATTATCGGATGGAGGATGATATGACACACTTGTCACTTCGTGAGAGTTTGATGGAGTCCCATTCAAGGGAAAATCATGGGAAAATACGGGATGTAATGTTTTTTTGGGGATTGTGATGGGATATAGTGGATATAATGAATTATAGCATCTGTTTCTAGTGCAATACGATCAATGCGGACTTCCTGCTATTTTCATGCCTGCCGTTTTCAGGAGAGGGATAGTTTGAAGCGTTTCGCAATCAACACTCACAAGGCTGGCGTGGGATGCTGATATCAATGCTGAAGATCGAGCAATTTGATCCAATTTTGCCATGTTTTGATGACTTCATATTTTGTGAAATCATACCTTGACCGATCAATACAAATTGGGCATAGAAGAAACAACAGGTTATGCCTTGGCAAGTACCACAGCAGATCTGCTATATACGCAAGAAAGGCCTCAATTTGTGACCGAAGACACAGCTGTTCGTTGCGTTTCTTGCAGCACGCTCTTACATGTTTGGGTTGTGTTTCAGTACAGTACACGACAAGTCGAAAATAGCCCAGACTCGTAGTTTTTTTTCGCCTTAAATCTTTACATTGAACAAATGGCCATGCCCAGCCAATGACTCTGCCAGGTCATGTATAGTCCAATCGCAAGTAGCACTTGAAAAGTATGGCTGAACATATTTGAACTTGAACAAAAAAGGGTGTTCCTTAAGATTGGGCATCCCTAAAACCATGGGTTTCAATGCTAAAATGGTCATAAATGGTCTGATGTTGGATTGTTTTGGGGTACCACTATTTTAACATGTTAGGATCCCTCCATATTGAACAACGATCCCTCACGGGTGCAGATGGCTCCTGAAGTCATGGAACTGCTCCATGGGTCTGGGGGCCAAGTCCTGGTGACATTCGATCGGATTTATTTTTCGGAGAAAGGTTGGATGATTTTGAGAAGAAAACATCTGATTTTATCAGGAGCAGTGTGATATAGTGTGATTTTTCAGAAACAATATGCGAACGTTTGAAACTCGATCGTGCGAACTTGCCAGGAAAAAGGGTGATTGGGCGAACAAGAATTGAGTTACTCTTAGAACAAGTGGGGTTGCAGAAACCAAGATCAATATTATATAGACGGGCAAGTAAACATGACTACGCACGGCTACTACTTGCACATGGTACTAAACGCTCGCTCAGCGTGATGATATAACCAATGAAAATAAGGGATATCATCAACAAAATTGCAGACATATGGCTTTGTAGCCAACAAACAGAGGGATGTAGCTGAATTACACAATCAAAATGGTTACCCTCTGGTAATTTGTTACATAGCTATTGAAGCCATGGCCATAGAAATAGTGGATTTTCCCATGAAAAATGGGTGGATCTTTCCATTGCAAACTGTGGCTGTTCACCAGTGATGATCCATATGGGACTCTTGGCAGCAAGCGGCAGAAGAGTCGTGCTTGAAAAATGGAAACTAAAATTGGACATGGTTGATATATCTTTCCTGTGGAATATCACATATGAAACAGTTATAAACAGTTCATATATAATTTATAGTAAGAATATATTATATACGAGTTAATTAAGTGGTCATTCGCCCGTCCCTAATGCATTAATCAACTGAGTCGGGAGCATCGCAGCGCAGACCCACAGCCTCCTGAGGAAACAAGGGAAGTTTCTTCCGCATTCGGATCAACCGGGACAAAGGCCGGATGGGCTCGCTGGACCAGTTGAAGGAAAAGATCTACAGGATCACCATGGATAACCCCTATAGATTTACCATTTTTCAGGAGTAACAATTGTTTTCCCTGCTGTTTTTCCTTAAACCAATCCATGGACATATGTTTTTTGAGAGATTTTGAATGTTTTGAGATGGTGATACATGGAGACCTGCCGTTTTTGTCTTTTAGTATTATCCCAAGCTGGCACGCTAAGAGCGGCCGCTCACACAGCAGATGGGCGAGTGTCAAGAACCGTTACCACAACAGACACAGAGAGAGACATATATTGTTTAATCAGCACTAGCACTCACATTAACGAGAGTCAAGAGTATCCATCAAACATCCCAAAAAGGGTCTCGCATCAAGCATGACACTATAGTGACTATAGTGCGATTGATAGCAAGTGCAGGAAACGATTTCGGCAGAATGATTTTGTCTACAATTGTTCATCCAAAATCTACCACTTGGCGGGTCACCCCTAGAGGTCCGCTGCACATTTTTTCAGGATCCAACTGATGCCATGGACCAGCCTTCCTGTGACTATGGCGCCGCGCCCCGCACCGCACCCAGCGGTGCTCAGCGTCCCAACGCTCGGCCGAATTGGTGGGGCCCAGCAACTCGTGCCCAGTCAGCGGGGGATCCCAGCGTCCCATTGACAGCCCCGGTGTCGCAGGTGGAAGTCATGTTTCACCATCAGTACACAGCTGCAGCGCCACCGTTGCCCATGGACGATGTCCGGGCCTTGTTGGCTTCGGAACCCACCCCAGGATGGGTCAAGCCACAGCGCCCCAGACCACGGCTGGTGGGTCGGATGGCACCTCCCAGCCGGGGCTCGGGAAGGCGCCCGAAACGGCCCGCGCCACGGCGGAAGTCGCCCGGCAAACCCATCCGCCCGGAGCCACAGGCAGAGGTGGTGACAGAGGACGAAGCGCCAAAAACCCAACGATTTGCAGAGACGTTGACGCGACCTGGGCTTCCACCAGGGCTTGGAGTGCATGAAGAACACACTGAAGGGGGCGTGCAAAATGATATAGCATTGCATGTGGCAGAAAAAATCCGACAGTTGCAAGCACAGAATTCCAAGGATTTCATTTGGGTCATCATCGAGTCCTGCCGAGACTGCGCCCATCATGATTCCAGCCTGCGGCATGATGAAACGGCCTACAAAAGCCGGTGCCAGAAACTCACGGAATCCATCCTCGAAAAGTTCCCAGAAGGAGTGCACGTCGATGTGTTAGCTGAGCCGCTGGCAACAAGCAGTGAAGCGGATGGGGTGGATGCTGAGGTTGAGCAGACTGATGCAGATCCAGCACCAAAAGCACCTCCTGGGCCGAATTATCGCATTGGTTCCTTGGAGGTTTACATGTGCTGCATGAGTCCCTTGAGACCTTGGGGTGCGGCGCCACTGTCCAAACGAGGCTTTGGGGCCAACATCTTTGGGCTTTGCATCTCCTCCAAATTGAAAAGTCGCGCCTGGCCTTCGAATGAAGCCGTTCTGAAGCGCATGTCTCTGTCGATGCCTCAAGTGCCGGTGGAGGTTTTAGTGCGGAATGACCTGGGCTTTCCCATCCCAGGGGTGGCCCTTAGTGTTTTCTGTGCAGAACAGCAAGTGGCACAGAACTCGACTGACCAAACTGGCTCCGTTCATCTCTTGGTGCCGCTATTTGCTCCCGTTACCCTGAGAGCAGAGCGCGTCACACCGGCATTGCACATGGAACGACAGGAGAAAATCCTGGAGATCATGGCACCTGATACACAGATCACATTTATTGCTGAGACCTGTGTACAATTGTGGCAACTGGAAACTGAAAAGGAACTCATTGTTTACTGCCGAGATCCTCGCATGGATATGGAGATCGCCGTACAGCCCATCCCGGACTTGGTGCCTTTCGTTGGCAGCTTGGAATACAACAGCGGGGAAACCGTGCGCGCCGATGCAGATGGTTTCATCCGCACTTTGGGAGACCCCTTGGCAGACGCAGCCTGGATGATGGTCTGAGATGTTGTATTTTCATTGTATTTTCATGTAATTATGTGCCATGTGACATGTGTATACATGTGTCTAATTAAGATGTTCTAAGCATATCTAAGTATGAAATGATATGAAATGTAGTATACTGTACAATTACAGACAACAATAATATTATTATTTAGATTTATAGTCGAATTTAATGTATACTGTAACTATCAACCCGTGCAACGATCACTGTCCCAACTTTGGCAACTACATCCCCAAACCGCACCCGGTATTGATCCAATACTCAGTAATTGGATACAATTGGGCCATTCAAAATCAGATACTTCTTACGGATGGACAATGAACGGGCAACTGTTCGTTCCAGGCAGACTTTGTCAGTTGCAATGGCTGGAGATCTTGCTCAGTGGGCGCCAAATCTGTACAGGTTCAGGGCACTGGAAGGCTGGTGGAGGTGGGTCGCTTGGGAACTCCCATTGCTCAGATTTCCCTCGTCACTTGTTGCTGTGCGAGTTCTATTCCAAATGCCCGAGTTTCTGTGAACGGAGTTCACTTTGGCCTGACAGACCTGGGACCTGTCAGCTGCAGTTTGCGCATGGGAGACCACCAGCTGCTGGTGGAGCACAGTTTCCTGCCTTCCCAAGGCCTGAATTTACCATTAAAAATTCAAGGTGCCACCACCTGCGGCATCCCGGTGGAGTTTCCCTTGGATCGCTTGCGCTTTCTATGTACTGCAGCCCCAGGGACGCGCACACCATCTGCCGGATGCCAAGGCACCTCAGATCTATGGCTGGTGGGTGGTGACTTGGCCCAGTGGCGCTGTACTCGTGGTGCCCCAGCCATGGACGCAGAGGTCTGGCTCTGGGACGGCGAGCTGCGGCATGCGGAGCACACCCTGGCAGTGCAGGCGGGGGCTCTCAGCCGCCATGGCTGGGGGCTGAAGGATCAAAGTGGCAGCTCCAGGTCCTCGGAAGATGGAGGGACTTGCCCCTTTACGGAGGCGTTGGCCAATCCCGTGGCCAATATTGGACCGTGGCAGGCCAGGATGAAAAGATGATAAAAGATGGGGATTGGAGGGTGGAAACCACCCAATATTAGTTTATAATAGTTTATAGAGATGTTTAGAGACACTGGTCGCTATACATGATGACATGTCTTTTCTAATCAAGCACTAGCAAGCAATTCATGTCCTTCTCCCTTTTTAAACTCGTTTCAATGGGCATACTTGCACTTGACGATCTGTCAACAGAGCATATCACCACCGCAAATGGTTTGCGCGTTTACCATTTACATGATTGACATCCCCGTTTTGCAAAGCACTTAAACACAATGAAACATCCATGAACATCCATGATGCACACTATTAAATATATAAAATAATAAGACTCAACATAAACACACATCATCACACATCCAATCACATCCAATTTTCCCAATTTTGGCTCCCAGAACTCTAACCTTTGTTGGCTCAGGTGGTATTACAATGTGCCCCAGCCTCCACCACCAACTCCTGTGTTGTAACTCGCCTGGCACGGCTGGCGAATGGAGATGCTCCCGCTCTATGGCTCGCGCGATTGGTGGCTGCGCCGGATGCTGAAGCGGCATCGGTAGCACCCTGTGCCATGGCCATTAATATGGCCATGCTGGAGATGGGCGTAAGGCTAGAGAAAAGTGGAGCCACACCCAAATATAGATTCCTTTTTGGTGGGTTTGCAGATTTACCCAGAGAAACGTTGGATGTTGAGGAATTTCGAGCCTCGTATTTAGATGTTGAGTCTGAGAGAATATTCCAAATGGTTGGGTGATGTTCAAATGGGACATTAAAAATACCTGTGTTTTGCTGAAGGTATGTTTTGGGCAACCGTGGCGTTCTTGTAAATCCATCCTGGTTGGAATTTCATCTGTAAAACTAGTGGGCTTGAGTCCTCTGTAAAATAGGTGCTTCAATGGTTTTTACAGTCCCCTCAGGACCATGTGCCTTTGCATTTTATAGTAACCCTAGATCATATATGTTTTCAGATTCAAACATGGGCTGGGTCATAGTACTTTGTAGTGGTTAAGTGTGCGAGATAATAGTCGACCCAAAGTGGATATCCAAGTTCACTCTCAGATTTGCCCTAAAAGTACTGTAGTGAAGTTGTGGAGTTCCAAGTTCAATACACATATTTCATAATATTTCCCCAGAGTATAGTTTCCAATTTAAATAATAGCCGTTGCAGTTTGTAGAAAAGGCAGTTTCGCAGTGCTGGAGTGCAATCACTGCTGAATTTGCGCTGCCACTGTCGCGTCTACTTTGACCCAACAACTGAGAGAAACATGCACAACACACACACACACCAAGGATTGGACAACCCATTTCGATTGATGCTCCCACTCTGCTTTTCACTGCAAAGTCAATCAACACCACACAAACATATCCTTCAGTTACACTGGCCGCTGCATCCCCAAAACCCAAAAAGGTCCACTACAAAAATCAAGTCACAGCGTTCCAACACTACAAAATCAACTTCAAGAAATCTTTGTCCCTCCCCTACCGGTATGGCAACCGCCTAGTCATCGATCATCACAAGACCGCACACGACCAGGTTTTCTGGCGCCTGCATTGGTTGTTTAGTTTCTTACTTTCACAAGACAGTTCTGTTCACTTTTTTGCCCAAATCAGAATTGCGACTTTCTGGGCTATCACCGCTTGCTGTCACTTACAAATATGCGTCCATGTCATCATGTCCATGCAGCTAGATTTGGAGATGTGTGGAATAGCTTCCCGGGCTTCGCTTGGATGTTGCTGCGCTGTATTTGGGACAAATTAAGGAAAACATGCGCAGAAATGAAATGAACATTGGTGCCCAACAAAATACAACAGCAAAAACATGTGCCCTTTGAAGTGCCCTGACTGAAAGCCAATGCCAGTCACTACAAAATGTAACATTAAAAAATCAAGCATTTGCACCGTCTTGCACGATCTGAAAAGAGCTGGAATTTTGTAGGTCCGCTGCTCTGACACGTTGGGTCTGTGATTTCTAAGAGTCTCTTGGATCACGATAAGGATCACTACAAAATGCAAATGCTAAAAAACGAGGCATTCCAATTCGATCAGTGGGATCTACTTAAAAATCACTACAAACATCTACTTGGTTTTTCAAGAGGATCTTGAAGGGCCTCTTCTCAAATCCTTTGGTTGTGTAGTAAGCCTTTATCCAAAAAAAGTTGCACTTTTGTAGTATTCTGTGCATGAATTTTGTAGTGGTTAGGGTTGGGCAGCACCACTTTACATAACTATGACCCAAGAGTCATCCCCAAATACCAACCCCGATGCAGATCTCATAATCTGTAGATAGTCATCAGAAGTGGCAACGTTTCAATGTTTCGCTGCCATGTTTGTTCACCAGAGAGTGTATTCCGTAAATGTTTTTTATCTTTAAACTTTTAAACATCACATAAACATCACTAATTCCAAACTATGTGGAACTGCATTTTGATCCATTTTGTTCAGGATGTTCGTGCTTATTTGTGCCACTTCCATTACAAAACCCGAAGAAAAAATGGAAAGATTCAATCCAAGGTCTACATGTCCATTCTACCTGCTGCAGCACTGGTGCAGCTGGTGTCTCTGTCTCTTTGAATGGGACGCCGGTGGGTGAGATTGGCGAGAATGGTGAGTTGAAGCTGCCGAATGCCAGGGGTTCCTGCCGCGTCGGCATTCAAGGTGGGCCGTCGAAAAAAATGAGGATGAAAAATGGATGATCCTTCTTTTTGGCTGTGTCATTTACAGTATCATTGCAGTGTCATTCACTGTCACCATTGCGATATGATAGACTGATAGATTGTATATGGCTGTGTTAACAGTCTCATCGGGTCTGTTTATTGCGATTACAATCTGAATTTGTTCACTGAGACTATCCTGTGGCCAACAATCATGTTTACCAAGTAATGAGCAAGGATGGGAAAGAACGATGCGTGTTTCAAGATGACTAGGATCATGATGACGGGCATAAACATCACCTTTACATCACCTTTTATGTCCAAACATTAACTAGTCTCCGACCGCAGGAACATGGAGTGATGACTGCATTTCGGAAAGTCCACACATTTCCCCAATATTGCCTCAAAATGACATACATCAACCTTTTTTATTTATTTGATTACCCTCCGGTGATCAAACATTTCAATGGAAAATCCCACATTTATAGATGATGTTTCCACTCAAACTTCCTTCATAGGGGATTTCCCATGGCCATCTTTGATTCACAAACGACAAGCCAATGGGCAGACATTTTGAAGTCATTCGGTGGACTGGCACCACCTACTCAGGAAGCTAATGATGTTTTGAGATGGCACACTATTTTGAAGATGGAAGGATGCAAGGTTGCGTGTTTTGATGCAATCAGGACCACCGAGAGGTGTGTCTTGTCCGGCCCGTTTCTTTGCCGTCCTACTTGTAGGAAACACTTGGAACATGTCTGTGACCTGCAACATTGGTTGAAACTAAGCTACCCCGAAAATCCCACAAGTTATCAGATGATCATCATAATTTCTCATTATGATGGGCATCACATGGGAGTAAATAAAACCTCATCCTTGGACACAAATTGGAAAAAAACACGACAGGTGTGCCATCTTGCCTCCTACCTGGCAGCACCAATGAGTACCTGGCGCATTTTCACTGCAGCAAACGCATGGACCTGGAACTTGCATGCCTGGTGTGGGTGTACTCCTGGCACCCCGAAGCTGATGAAGATGAAGATCAGGATGAGGCGGGGGGGACAAAAGTCAAAACTAAGTTGTTTTCCCACGATTTAGCACCACACACCCTTTGAGATTGTATTTGGGCTGGTTGTTGAGGGATATATTATGACATTTTGCTCACTTATCTCACTGATTCTTTTCAAAAGATGCTTTAAACCCAGTTGAAATCATTCGTAACTATTTCGCCAGGTGAACCAAGATGCCATGGCCATGGTCTTCGTGTGCAGCAATGTGGAGCAGATC
The DNA here is from genome assembly GCA_947184155.2 of Cladocopium goreaui. Lineage (NCBI taxonomy): Eukaryota > Dinophyceae > Suessiales > Symbiodiniaceae > Cladocopium > Cladocopium goreaui. Next base: position 51,386 of record CAMXCT020004502.1, read on the forward strand.
CCAGATGAGGCGAGAGCCGTGGTGGGACGCCTCAGTTGCCCCCAAGCGGAGGAGCCGGAGATCATTCTGGAAGGTGCGCCGCAGGTTTTTCTCGGTCTTAGTGTTGTTAAAAAAATATGGGTACCCACGGGTACCCCAAAAAACATCAAAAAACCAGAGTCAATCATCAGTTTTGTTGATGAATTTTCCCTATTCAATGGATTTAAATGACCATTCGGGGAGTATACCCCATTTTCAAACACACCAATATGTACCCGAAAGATACTTAGTGGTACAGATACCACTTAATACCAACTAAGACCTAAGAATTGTGACCAATAGGTTGGTATACCACTTGATTCGGGTACCTTAGCTGTATAACCAAGTGCTGTCACCAATAGATTTGGATTGTGGTCAACTGTAATTCACAGCAACAAATTGATGGGCATTGATGGGGGGTTTAATGATAATAGGGCTTAGGCTTAGTGGAGATTGGTGATCGTATTATCAAGACATATCTATACAGTCAATACAGTTCCAGCATGTTCCAGCAGCTCTTTTTTCTTTGAAGATATTTTGAGCCACAGCCGTTGTTGGGGATCATCCTCCTGAAAGTTCTCCCAAGCATGATTCTTTCGCATTGTATCCCTATATCTATTTCAGCGTTTCCCTATTTTTGCAGGCCACACACTCATACTTGCTGCCCTATTGATCTATTGATGAAGGACCCAAACAAATCATCACAAATTTTAAACCCGTCATGAAATTGCAGGTCAAACCATCCTGAGTTTTTGCTGGTATTCTGAGTATTAAACCAACAGCTTAAATTAAAGTTTGAGACCAAAAAAGACCAGGCCAACAGGTGCCACTCTGTATACAAGAAACCAGGGGTCGGACCCCAAATGTCTGCCACATTTCTGCCTCACCCTTTCTGATTGGATTATTGGTAGTTATACTAAATCCATCTAAATCCCATATGATCCATATGATCATATGGAGGTTTCCTGATATGGGAGGTACTCGTACCCCGAAATGGATGGTTTATAATGGAAAATCTTATATATTCATAATGGATGATTTGGGGGTACCCCCATTCTAGGAAACCTTCATATCTTCATATTTTTCCATGATAAATGTTCATTGTTAGGCTTTCCAGGCCCAATAGTTATTCCTTGTGTTCTCCCCACCATTTCCCAGGCCAATCCCTTGGCCCCGTGCTGTTGCGGCGCTCCTGGCTTTTCGCGCACGGCAACTGCCTGGTCTCGCAGCTCTCGCTGGACGTCGTGGCGCCCCCCGGCTACGTCTATGAAGCGCGGTCGCCTTCGCCGTTGCAGCAGAGACACCAGGAGGGGAGTAGGGGGAAGTAAAGGGGTTGCGAGTTGAAGGTCCATCAACACATACATATAATTAATATACTATTATATAATCCCTTCCTCCTAATACTAAACGTCCCCCTAATACTAAAAACAGGCATCCATCTCCAATTTCCGAAAATTTCAGTTTGGCCAATTTGACTTTTAATTGATCCCCTTTAAAAACAATTTAAAAATCAACCTACCATTTGTGGGTTCTCCCCCCTAATACTAAAAACTAGTTCACCCCGGGGTGTTTAGTATTAGGGGGGCCTAGTCCCAATCCCTCACTCCAAGCTGCCTGGCTACTCTAGCAATTAGGGGTAAGCTTCGAACTGCCATTTTTGGCAATATTTTAATTGCGTTATATAAGGAAATTTAATTGATTTTGAGATCGGAAAAAATAGTTTTTAGTATTAAGGGTTTTAATTTAGTATTAGGGGTAAGCTTCGAACTGCCATTTTTGGCAATATTTTAATTGCGTTATATAAGGAAATTTAATTGATTTTGAGATCGGAAAAAATAGTTTTTAGTATTAAGGGTTTTAATTTAGTATTAGGGGTAAGCTTCGAACTGCCATTTTTGGCAATATTTTAATTGCGTTATATAAGGAAATTTAATTGATTTTGAGATCGGAAAAAATGGTTTTTAGTATTAAGGGTTTTAATTTAGTATTAGGGGTAAGCTTCGAACTGCCATTTTTGGCAATATTTTAATTGCGTTATATAAGGAAATTTAATTGATTTTGAGATCGGAAAAAATGTTTTTAGTATTAAGGGTTTTAATTTAGTATTAGGGGTAAGCTTCGAACTGCCATTTTTGGCAATATTTTAATTGCGTTATATAAGGAAATTTAATTGATTTTGAGATCGGAAAAAATAGTTTTTAGTATTAAGGGTTTTAATTTAGTATTAGGGGTAAGCTTCGAACTGCCATTTTTGGCAATATTTTAATTGCGTTATATAAGGAAATTTAATTGATTTTGAGATCGGAAAAAATGGTTTTTATTATTAAGGGTTTTAATTTAGTATTAGGGGTAAGCTTCGAACTGCCATTTTTGGCAATATTTTGGTTCCCTAATAATAAATACCCCCCTAATACTAAAAACTACCTGCCGTGTTTTGTATTAGGGGGGGGGGGTTTAGTATTAGGAGGAAGGGATTAAGAATATTATATAATATTATATATATATGTACACAATATTCTATATAAGATGCTATATATATATATATTTATTTGTGTGTGTATACATGCTGTAAGTATAGTGTACATACATACATTCAATAAAACATACCACACAATATATATATACATAATTGTATAGTTTTATAACAATTATTCGTTATTGTATATCTTATTATATATAAATACATATCACTACAATGTGTTGCATTATCCATGTATATGTCTATTGATTACCACAATATATATATATGATACAGATGATATATAAATATATATGCATAATGTATATATATACACATAATATAACATATAGATATATACCGACATATAAATATATATACACTCATACTACGTATATACTGTATATATATATATATATATATTACTATGTACGTGTGCATATTTTATGTACGTGTGTGTAATATATGTAAGATGTAAAATATGATATGTTTTAGTGTCTACTGTTGAACGTGATATATATATATATTATACAGTATGAATAATATACTGAATAACATAATAAATAGTATAATCACACCATCTGTATTTTTCCATGTAGGTATACAGATTATTGATTTATTACTGTTATTTTGTTTAAGTTTTGAATGAATAGTAGTATTGCATTTTTGTATTTATGTTTTGTGCATTTTCAACAATAGTAGTACGTTACCAGCTGTGTGTCTACCTAGAGCCTCCAGGTGGATGTCATAAGCTATGTCTCAAGTCGTTGTGGGCATCCATTTTTGGGGTGACCGATTCTAAACTTCATTTCTGGGTGGTCAAATATTCGGTAATCCCTCATGTTTGAAAAAAATCGTTTCTATGCATTAATTTGCATTAATTAATTTACATTAAGTGGTACCCCAACAGTAGGCCATACTGAATTCCAGCATTTGTTTTTGCTAGCTTACGTATATATTGTTTTGGGACGGGCTCAACAGTTTTATCAGTAGCACAAGGGGTCATCAAACCAATAGTGGAAGAGTGGCGCTGTGCCGATCAAAAATGGAAAGTACGGGCAAATGTAGCCTCGGCAGAGAGGACATTTGGATGCAAATGGCAGCCAAACAACTAACTAGTAGCTGAGTAGCTTTACTATATATGTCCCCTCATGTTCAACTGCACTGTGGCTGCAGCTTTGTTGGTCCATGAGCCAAGCGCTAGCCACTGGAGTTTCAACAGGAACTTCGCTGGCAGTGCTTTGGAAGGTTTTTGAGGGTTTTTCGCCCGGACCACCCGTGCTGTCGCTCTGCCCCGCTCGCGGCATCTGGGAACTTCACTGGCCTAGCGTGCTGCTGGGCGTGCTTCTGGGGCTGCTGCTTGGACCTATCCTAGAGGCTGTGATCTGTTTGCGGATCTACTTGCATCAGGTGGCCATTAGGAGGTTCCTCCACACTACATCGACCTCCTCGCCTACACGACCACTGCACCGCCTCGCTTGAGGCCTTTGCATGGGGGACGCCCGCATCACAGCCGTTGAGGTGAGTGTGGACGATCTACGTGACGAGATAGCCGACCTGAAGGTTGAGGTGCGCCGATTGCGCAAGCTGGTGATTCGGGATCGTGGCAGCGTGCCTGAAGAACTGGGGTGGATTTAGTAAGGTTCTTTGCGCTGATTGGTGGTGCTTCTATGTTTTAAGACATGGTTATAGAGTTGGTTTTTAACATATGTTACAAGTCATTCAGGGATATGTATGTGTTGCCCAAAACTCTCTTGATTTAACATATTGGAGAAAACGTATTGCTTCAAACATGTTTGTCTTGTTTAGATGTTACTGTTTCCATGATCGACTCATGTAAATTCATATGTCACATGCCTTGCCGAAGGCTAAACCCTCCTGAGCAAAGATCATTTACCAGTGTTTCCATAATGAATTCAGATTTCCTGTCCTGGCCAAGGAGGTACACCTTCCTGAGCAAGGATTTCATTCACAAGTTTTCATTATCACACCTCCTGACCAGGACCAAGGAGGTGCACGCAGCAATCATTGACATGTTTTCATTATCCATCAGTGTCCTGACCAAGGAGGTGCACCCTCCTGAGCAAGGATCGTTGACATTCATCATATAAGCTTCCTTGGCCAAGGAGGTACACACTCCTGAGAAAAGTGTTTTGTGAACTTCTTCTTTTTTTTTGCCACGTTCATTGCGCAGAGAGGCTTCTATAGTTTCCTGGACAATTGGTCAACACCAGCAGCTACTAGGGGGAAGTCACGCAAGGAGGCTCCTTAGGTCTCCTGTGTCAGTAGCAGCGTTTTCTCAACCAATGTTTTCAGCCATGTGTCAGACGAGCCAAGCGACAAGATTTGGCCAGCTCCTCATGCCGGTGAGCCCAAAGAGGTCGACTTTGTTTTGCAATTCTGAGAAGCCATGGAAGCAGGATGCAGCAACCTCAGCCCAGATGGTTCAACAGCAGCTTCTCCGCAGGGTGGGCTCAAAGACAAGCATGGCTATTTGATGAACAGCGCATCTTGACTGCCGCCAGAAGTTTCGACTCGTTTTGCTCAAGTTTTGTTACTAAACTAAACCCCTATGTTTAACACTGACAGCTGAGAACTCGGAGACACGCCAGTTAGCCAAAAAGATCCGAGCAGAGCTGCGCTGTTGAAGCTGCTATTTCCCAGACTGAAATTCAGATACTTGCTGAAGATCATTTTTGGACGTCGCATCTGACCGTTGTCCGGAGTGTATCAACGTCTCATCGCCGCAGGGGGGACGCGGCTGAGGGGAAAAAATGGCCGAAGGGGTCACTTTGAACGGTGGCTGAGTGTCATTCAGTAATTTCTTTCATGGCGGCAGCCAGCTTGGCAGGCTTTCCTATCAGTTGATCAGTCATTATTATTGTTAGCTGCAAGCCGCACACATTTCCCTTTCTGCTTGACCGGCTCAAACCTAGGGATCAGCAAGTATGTCAGAGCAGTTGGGCAACTGTTCGCTTGGCGGCTATGATGATGATGCACATGTGAAAGCTTGCTCTGCAGGTGCAAAATGTGCTCGATGCACATGGGTGAAATATAAGCCTGTATGGCAGAAAGAATTAGCATGGTTGGACGCCAAAATGAATATGGAGAGTGGCAGTTGGGGCTTGGGCTGCCGACTGTGCCATGATGCTCAGGAAGTGAGTCCTGAAGCCATGTCCAAGTTTCCGGTTTCCAGGCATCACTTTGCAAGGTATGAAGTGAACAGTGGTGACATTCGTGTGGCTCGTTTCCGCAAACATGCTGCTTCGCCTGCTCACCGCACTGCTGAAAGTATGGCCGGTGGCAAAGCGCCAGCGCTTGAGGAAATTGGTGGTTTCTCGCCAACCATGTCTGAATGGAAGTCAGTCATCTCTCACAGCAAGCCGGGTCACTGTCAAGCCGATGTGGACGATGCAGTCTCCTGTTGTCTATGTTTGCCTTCCGCGGGCAGCAAGTTGAGTTAAAAAAGATCGCTACTAAGGCCTCTCCCTACTATTTCCAGGAAGCAGTTCGACCGCCATGTGTTGCACGTGTTCTCCATGTACAGCATGGCAGGCAAATACGCGTTTGGCCGCCGTGTTCGTACACGGTTTACCATGTGCTAACATGGCAGCCTCCTTTCTTTATCAAGGAGGCTGCGCCATGTTAGCGCACGGTCTGCCAGGTGGTAGCACGGCAGGCAAATACGCGTTTGGCCGCCGTGTTCTTACACGGTTGACCATGTGCTAACATGGCAGTCCTGGTCTTTGAACTCTCCAGAGGACCCGAATTTAGTACGGGTCATGAGCATGGCAGCCAAATACGCGTTGACTCTTGCAGCTGGCCCGAATTTAGTACGGGTCACGAGCATGGCAGTCAAATACGCGTTGAATGCTGCAGTTGGCCCGAATTTAGTACGGGTCACACGCATGGCATGGTACAACCGTCTTGATTTTAGCAGGAAACATTTTAAGATCCTTGCAGTCCTGGCCCAGCTGTGAGTGTACCTCCAACTTAGTTATTACTTCCCACGGCTGAGTTTCTGCAGAGTGGGTGCGTAGTAGCCATGGCTCCCAAGAAGTCAGCAGCGAAGAGAGGCGCGGAGCTGTTGCCTGAAGCTGCTGAGCCCAAGGCCAAGGCTGCCGCCAAGACTCCGAAAGCTAATGGCAGCCAAGACCCGGCACTCATGGCCAACTTGGCTTCTGGCAGCCCGGGGGTGTCTTCACAGGCGCTTTGCCTGAATGGTGGAGTTTGGGCAAAACATGCAGAGAATGTCCGACGTTTCAAAGAGCAGGCAGTGAGTGAAGATGCTGTGCAGCTCCGCCCCAACACGGCATTCTTTGAAGAATAGGCGGCATGTTTCCAGTTTGACCTGTTGAAAATCATTTGAGTCAGCTGCGCTAGCCGTAGTTACCACAATGCTTGCACATTCAGTGCTGAACATTGCCGCAATGCAATTCAACCTCGGTTTTGCTTTGTCCATCACATCGACCCATTCGACCCAGGTTTTTTGGCTCACAAAACTAGTCTAACCTGCAACATGGCAGCAGCAGGTGAGAAGAGATTGTCCCAAGGTGTCCTCAACAGAGCTGACTTGCAGTTGGGCGTCCAAGCCTTCTTGCGGTGGGATCCAGCACTCAAGGAGAAGAGCGCGTTCGAAATGGAAAATGCTCGTGAGGCTTTGATTTTTTGCCAGCCTTTCTTCAAGGAAGACCGCACCAGGTCATGTGCGCTTGCCTGTGCCATCATGTTTTTGACCATCCTTCAGATGACGCTGGACCGCCCTGGCACAGAGCCCACAGACTGTACATGGACCGCTCACCTTTACACCAGGTCTGGACAAATCCAGCCTATGCAAGAGAAGATCGAGAAATGTCCAGCTTTGATATCGCGCGACTTGCTTGCAGGAAAGGTTGGTGAGTTGGATAGCGCTGCTTCTTTTCTTTTGGGTGCCATCAACGCCATGCCTCATGACCTGCTGCCCCAGGCGCCGCATTTCGAAGGCTGTTTCGCTTGCCTGGACGACTTGTTGGTGCATATGAAGTTTCGACTTCACCAAAGTTCTTCTGCTAGTTAGGTTCGAGACCGAGGCATGTGAGCTGAACAAATGTCCTTTGGTGCTGCTCGCTTTCGCATAAACACAGTGGCCCCGAGAACGACCCGGAAACTTTCAAGGAGGACATCGCCCTTAATATCGAAACCTCCTGCAACGCCAAAGTTATTGATTGATCATAGCTCGACAGACATTATAAGGAAGGCCTTGCAAGGTCTCCTGCGCACAAGCCTGTTTTCAAGGAGGTGTTGCCTCCTTTGTTAAAATTTATGGGAGGCGCCGCTGTAAAGTTTGTGGAGGGCGCCACCGCGCAGAGCGGGGAGGGGCTCTGTGCCACAACAAAAACACCAGAATCACCTACTATACACATCGGATCTTTGCACAGTGACGCTTAGCATCAGTCATATTTGTTTTCTAGTTATAACTGATCGATTTGTAAACATCCGGAACACCATTCTTCAGTTTTAAATCCACATTACCACCCACTAAATAAAAGCAACGCCAATAACTTCATCACAGAAGCACCTTCAATCAGCACAAAGAACCTTACTAAATCCACCCCAGAGAAGCAGACAGTAGGAGTGAAACTTCCTCCTTGAGGTCATCCCGAGTGTCAGAAGGCAGCTTCTCCTTGGTGGCTCCTTCAACTCGGGCCTTCAACGAGAACGCATCTCGTTCTCGTTCTGGGAGTGGAGAAGAAGCTAGTGGTGCTGTGGTTGAAGGTACTGACCCCGAGCGAGCTTCTTCCAGCAGGGCAAGTCAGACCTGGCTCGAGCGTGAGATCATCTGCGACGAGATTGCGGAGTTCATCAAGCGCTGCCTGGGGGGCGACCACCGTGGGAGCTCAGGACGAGATCGGATCCAATTGCCCAGCAAGATCTGGCTGGTCTTCAAGGATTACGAGGGATTGGAGTATCGGCCTGTAAGAGTGTGCCGAACTTGGGCTGCTTGCAAAGAGCTTGTGAAAAAGGCTGGATCCGCAGGTGACTCAGTTTTTGTCGGCCTTCCAAGTGAGCGTGAGGCTTGTCGAGTTGCAGGGCGATCCGGAGTGGGCTGGCCCGTTGGGCGTTAGAGATGGCTGCGGTGGAAGGTGACTCTGCCGAAGAAGCGGAGCTTGCAGAGCCTGGCGAAGCCCTGGCTAATCGACCTTTTGTGGCACTGCCAGACGGCAGCGCTGAGTTCCAATACGATCTATGGACGCTCAAAGTGGCCTCCGGAGCTTCAATTCAGTGCATTTTAGTGAGCCGTGTGGCCGATGGCCGCTATCTGGCAGCTTTCCCTCATCAGGTGTGGCATCGCACGGTGTCGAAACGAACCTTGCCTCCGATCCTGAGCAAGCCTACGTTGATAGAGGTGGTTTGCGCCTCGGTGGAAGACATGACCCGGGAGCTGGCGTTTTACATGAAGGTTTGGGTTGGCTACATCACTGCGGAGACCTTTGGCGAGATGGTGGTGCTACCCCTTCCTCTACGAGGAGAGCGATGGGTATCTTCCCTTCGCCCCTGCTTTGAGGGAAGCTCTGGAAGAGCGCTTCTCCTTTCTGAGCGCAGAGAGTGGGCGAGGAGGAGAAGATGGTTCAGCCGCTCTGGGAGACGCAGCTGGTGCCTTGGGCCCGCGAGTGTCGCGGCTGGAGGATCTCTTGGGGAAGATGTCGGTGAGCTTGGAGACCGTGCTGGAGAAGGTGAGTTCTGGTTCGTCAAAGCCCTCGACCCCGAAGGTGCAGTTTGCCGCAAAACCCAAGGTGATCCCTGGAGCCCATCTACAAGACGGTGCTGCCAAGTTTCCTTCTTTAGACCCAAGTGTTGTTGCCTCTGTGCTGTCTGCAGGAGTTCCAGAGGAGAACTTGCGAGAAATGGAACGTCTGATGGGTGCCTCCTCAAAAGGAAAGAAACTTCGAGAGCCTGCTTTGAGGAAGCCTGCGAGAAAGGTGACCGACACTGTCCTTTCAGAAAGCGAGGACGAAATCGAAGAGGCAGACTCTGGCTCTCCTACAACTGGGGATCAAGAGCCCGGGACTATGGAAGGGGCCCTGAACAAGCTGACGGAGCTGGTGACGCTTCTCAGTGCAGACAAGATCAAGAGGGCAAAATCCTCCAAGGTGGACATTGCCCTCGAGAACCTGGGAGGGAACACTGGGGCAGACAGCTCCACAGGTTCCACTGGCAAGCGAGCTGCGGCAGCTCGCAGAGCGCTGAGATTGGCTTTGCAGGAAGCACCGGAAGACATCAGCAACGTCATCGAGAAGCTCATGTTAGAGGACCTGACTTTGCAGACAGTGATGCCGGGTATGCCGAAGAAGGACTTCAACGCCCGAGCTTGGGTGGAGCATCGGAGCCGTATCGGCGCCTACAAGAGCTCTGCTTACCTTGCATGGTCGGCAGCTGGGGTTTTGGACGACCTGGTGAATGGCAGGGTGGCCCATGCGAGAGCTCGCTCTTGCCTGATGCTGGTGATGATCGACCAGGTTGCTATCGACAGGGGCAACTGGGCGCTGGGTGCGGAGCTTATGCTCGAGCAAGGGCCTCCATTGTCTGCATTGGCGTCCCATACGTTGCCGTCCATTTCAGACGGAGAAAGCCCTTTCAGCAAGATCCTGGACGCAAGGTGGGCCGAAGTCATGCTGTCCCACCTGAAGGACGCGGAGGACTATGTGCAGAAGCGCAAGGCCCTGGGAAAGAAGAGCACCGAGGAGACCGAGAAGGACACCGGCCGACCGAAGCCGAAACCGAAGTCAAAAGGGAAAAGCCAGAGCGAAGCGGCCGAGACGGCCTGAGTTCCTTGAAGGCTGCTGACGTGTGCCCCTCCGGTTGTTCCGGTGGCTTGGACACGAAAATGGTTCATGTCCCGGGCAGCCGTGCGCCCACTGTCAAGGTTCCGGCCTTTGTTAATTCGTGGCTGCGTGTCGTGATGAAGTACGCGGCCAAGTTAGCTACTTTTGTGCAAAGTTTTCTCAGCAATATGCCACGGCCTCATGAAGAGGATCACTCGCTGAGGGGACTCTGGCCTATGCCCGTTCCATATCCAGAAGTTTTTGGAGGAGACTCTGCTTTTGGTGGTTCATGGAGGAAGAGGCGGCTGGTTCTACAGGTGCTGGTTCTCAATTGGCTTCACCTTGGAAGACCTCACAGCTGTCCAGGTTTACTATGGCCAGGCCGGAGACTTTCTGCCCGGCAGTGGCGTCGTGTTCGCCTCTTGGAACACCTCAGCGAAGATATGAATTCACTTTTGCAGGTGGATGCACAGTTAATGGCAAGAGCTGCGCTGCGGACGGAATCCTCGGCTGACCAGCTGGATGCTCTCCACCGTGCGCTCCTTTGTTGCTCCACCGCTTCTGCGCCCTATGGGGCGGACACTTGCTCTCCGACTAGAGCTTGGCGTGAAAATGATGGTGATGATTGGGAAGAAGTTTCAGGGGGCTTTGGAGTTTTTGATGGTGAATCAAAAGGTGGTGATTGTGCAGTAGCTAAGCCTTTGCAAGCTGATCGCCTTCACTTTGTCGGCTCCCCATGTTTCAACCCTGTCCCCTACTTCGACAAGGAAACGGCTCATGCTTATGAATTCCCTTTAGAATGTGTTCGTGACGATGTCGTTGATGAACCCCCTCAAGTTAGCATACGTGGGTCTGCTCATGAACGAAATCTTTTGTTTCAGAAGATGGCTGCGTGTGGTCGTTTGGTGCCTCTGACAGCTGATGATGTACGTCCTGGGCTCGAGTGTGGCCTTTTTTGTGTTCCCAAAGATCTTGACAGAGACCGTTTAATCCTTGATGCAAGACCCCCAAACACGGTTGAAAAGATGTTGAACACTTGGACCAAGACCATGAGCAGCAGCACTTGTCTTTCCGGCATCGAGCTTGATGAGTCACAGTGCCTTATCATGAGTGGCAGAGACATTCGTGATTACTTTTACCAGTTCACTGTTTCCCCGCAGCGATGTCGCCGCAACTACCTGGCCGGTAGGCTGGAGCCTGAGGACCTCGAGTTCATCTTTGGGAAGAAGTTCACGGAAGCTGGCTACGTTGGCTTGTCAACGTTGGCTATGGGCGATTTGAACGCCTGTGAATTTGCACAGGGATCCCACATCAAGCTGGTCATGTCCTGTGGAGGTGCTGCGATTGAGGAGCTCCTTATGATGCATCAGCCTTGCCCGAGAGGCTTACTTAGTGTGGGCGTGGTGATCGATGACCTTGTTTGTTTGCAGAAGGTGCTTGCCGCTGACGTCAATGCAGGGGCCTACGTTGGTGCTTCTCTCTTGGACGAGCGCATGGAGCTGATCATGGCAAAGTATAAAGAGGTCGGACTGCCTACTAACGAGAAGAAAGCCTTCGACAACAGTCTGAGCAGTTCCTTTTGGGGAGTCCAAGTTGATGGGCAAAAGGGGCTAGTTCGTGCCAACGAAACCAGGCTTTGGCCTTTGCTGCTCATCACGGTGCGCGTATGCGCCTTGGGGCTTTCCACGGTTGGCTTGCTTCGTTCTCTGGCCGGATCCTATATTTCCATACTGTCGTTGAGGCGAAGACTCCTGTCGGCCATGAACCTTGTCTTCGATGCCATTGCCGCGTCCAGCTCCGACAAGCAGGTGCTTAGGCTTTCTGGGGCCCTCATTGACGAGCTCTTCACCATGATGATTTTGAGCACTTTGGCTGTAGTGAATTTGAGAGCCACGACGGTTGGGGCTCTCCATGCGACTGATGCTTCAGATTGGGGCATGGCCGCCGTGGCTGGTGTGATCCCCGTGCAGGTTGCTAGGGAGGCAATGAGGCTGAGTCTTACCAAGAGCTGTTGGACGAAACTCCTCCCCCCTAGCAAAGCCTGGCTGCGTAGCAAAGAACTTTTGGAAGAGGAGGATGAACTACCTGGAGGTGATGTCTATGATGTTCACCCCTTTTGGGAATCTTTGGCTCGTGCTGTGCCCTATCAGGAGCAGTGGCGGCGAAAGCACCCAAGGCCGATTCATGTGAACATAGGTGAGCTTCGTGCGCACCTGATTGAAGAAGGTCGCATTGGGGCAAAGCAGCTCAGTGTGCGGGTGCCTTATGCACTCGACTCTCAGGTGGCTTTGGGAAGCTTGGTCAAAGGCAGGGCTTCTTCAAAAGCATTGAACTCCGAGCTGCTGAGGAGCGTTCCCACCATACTCGGCTCCGATCTTTACGGCGGTTATGGTTTTTGGCCTTCAAAGCTGAACAGAGCCGATGGGCCCACCAGAGATGCTGAACCTGACGCTCCAGATGCTGAGGTTCCTTGGTGGTGGGATGATGTCTGTAACGGCCGATTGGATCGGTTTGACTCCTGGTTAAAGGAGGTGGAGAGCATGGTGGCTCCGCCAGCTGCTCCGGATCTTGCTTCTTTGGGAGATCCTGTGGACATCAGAACGGGGCGTGCCTTCCGGGCCATGACTTGGCAGAGAAAAAGGGGAGCTTGTGAGATCGGTGGGGCGCTGACGCCCGTCAGTGAGGAAAGTTCTCTGAAGGCTGAGGCCTTAGCTATCCTTCGCAGTTTTCCTTTGCAGCAGTTCCTCTTTGCCAAAGGCGTGTGTGAATTCCTGGAGCCGGGCGCTTTGGATTTGTACAGTGGCAAGGGAGGAGTGGCTCGTGCTCTTGCTGATGGAGGATGCCCCTGGGTCTTGACCTTCGAGATCAACAGGAGTGAAAGTGAGAATGTCCTTCTGGCCTCTAACAGAGAAAAAATCACCAGGTTGGTGGTTCTTCGTGCTGTCATGCTGGTTGGGTCTGCTATGGTATGCAAATCCTTCTCTCGTGCTGTCACTCCTGCGGTCCGCACTTTGCAATATCCGCGGGGGGTGCCTTGGATGACTTTGAACATGAAGGAGAAGGTGATGGAGGGGAATGAGATGGCTGATTTCGGCTCTGAACTGCATGAGCTTTGCGAGAAGAGTGTGGATGATGCTGAGAGCGCTGATGTTTTCTTTTGGACTGAAAACCCTGACTCGTCCCATGTCTGGGGACAAAGGAAATACAGAAAATATAGGAACCCCGGCTCTGAGCATGTCTTCAGGGCGGATTACTGCCGCTTTGGCACCAGATGGAGAAAGAGAACGAGAGTTGCAACAAACCTTCCAAAGTTGAAAGGTCTACGCATGCTGTGCACGTGCTCCAGAGGGCATCAGCAGCTGCGTGGCCAACACCCCACTTTGAGGATCCCTTGGACTTTGGTTGCGCAGCCGTATCCCCGTGGCTTCAGCCGGATGATTGCTTCAGCCGCTTTGGATGCATGTGGGTGGGCCAAGCGAGGTACTGGAAAGTTCAACATAGCTGGATGTGCCAGGTGCTCCTCTATGCGCATCGGAGAAGCTGACCACCCTGGACCTCGCAAAATAGCCCATCCAAGAGGTTTCTCCCTGGAAGAGGCTCCTGTGCAAACCTGGAGCAGCATTCGGCTTGGTGACCAGCAATGGGATAGGTTCCTGGTCTGGTGCTATCAGTATGTGGAGTCCGATGTGTTGGCTCTATTTTTGGCAGTGCCCATTTTTCTTGCGTATGCCGTTCGGCGCTTTGGAGATCTGGAATTTGGTCGTGGTGGGTCTCTGCTCTACTACCGGCACCTGATCTTGGTTGCTTTGCGGAGAGTTCCGCAGTTGAGGCCTTATGCTGGAATATGCTGGGACCTGGCTACTCGGTGGGAAAAAGCTGAGCCCACCACCCACCGTACTCCGGTTCCTGAAGTTTTGGTTGAGGCCATGATCGCACTAGCTTGGAGCATGAAGTGGAAGCGATGGTGCGGCGTTTGTTTGCTGTGCTTCTTCGGCATTGCTCGTGCCGGAGAAGTGTTGAAGTGCCGCAGGGAAGACCTCTTGTTGCCCTGCGACATGCTGTACGAGTGCGATGCTGCCTTTTTGGTTTTGAGGAGGTCGAAGACGAGCTACAGGCAACTAGCTCGAGTACAGCACTTGAAAATCACCAACCTGCACGCTGTAAAGCTCTTGAATTTGATCTACCAAGGTGCAGACAAGGACGAGCTGCTTTTCTTTGGTAGTGCTCATGTTTTTCGCAGAAGATGGGACTTTATCCTGCAGTTGCTGGAGGTGCCTGCAAATGTTCATGTCACCCCTGGCGGGCTACGAGGCGGAGGTGCTGTGACAAGCTACCGGAAAGGAGCTTCAATCAGCGACCTGCTCTGGGCTATGCGCTTAAAGCAGGTAACTACTCTTGAGGCCTATTTGCAGGAAGTCGCAGCGCTTAGCTTGCTGACTGAGCTCCCTTTGTCTTCCAGGAGAGCCATTCGAAGTGCTGCCTCTCTTTTTGCTTTTCTGGCCTTTAGTTCGGGATGACTCTACAACGCTGTTCCAGCCTCGTTGTGGCTGCTATGGCTTTTTTGTACTTTGCACCCATGTGCGCCTTTTCTGATGGCGGTAGAGGAACTTTGGTGCTGCTGCCAGCTCTTCTTTGATGGCCTTGGAGCACTACGCTGTGGGCATCCTCCTTGTCGCTGCCGAGCTCTACGTTCTGGGCTCCATCTACGCTGGCTACTTGATGCCCCTGCTCTTCGACCATTCATCTAGCTGCTACTTGCACCACCACCACCAAGCCATCCTGGCGCTGAGAAAAAGCGCCAGCCTGCATCCTTGAGCAGCGTCACTGTGAAGCTTTAACATATATATATATATGATATACAATGATTGTGTTTTTCCACGGTTCCACGCTTTCTTTATTTCATTTTTCCTCGACACTTCTGCAGGAGTTGCAGGGCTGTGAACTTCAAAGACTGATGCATTGCCCTGCAGTTCTGGGTGATCTAAAGCCTGTCCAGCCTGTCAATGTACAGGAAGAGGGACAGGATCTCGAAGATCTCGCAGAGGATGTGGATGATATGGGTCAAAACCTATGATTTTTCCATATGGGGGTTTCCTAAAATAGGGGTACCCCCAAATCATCCATGTTAGTAGGATTTTCCCTTATAAACCATCCATTTTGGGTACGGGTACGGTACCCCATTTATGGAAACCCCCATATGTTTGTGTTTTTTTCCATTTGCTTGGGGGGAAATGTAGGGTTTTGATCCATAAGCGGATGAAATGGAAGGCTAAGCCTCCTGCACAACACTGTTGGAGTGAAAGATAACTCTGACGATGTGGACCTGTGCAAACGAGAAACACTGCTTGTCGACAAGGCAGATGGATGTTTTAAGCAATTTTTTCCTTTTTTTTTGCAGTCCAGAAGCCCACTTGTAACCATGTCAGTTTGAATCTCCCATAAGACCCATAAGATTTTCGAAATTTTAGCAGATGGCTTTTTCGAAATTTGACCCAACATGTCTGCCATAAAAAAACCTGCCTTTTTCCGGTTCTGAGGCATGTTCACCCTCATATTGCTGACAAGCCTCAAGGTCGTAGTGGTTCTGCTTGGGAGCTTAGTTCGCCTTGGAGGGACCAGCCGTTGGGGAAGTGCCCTGCCATATCTACAGTACATCATGTTCATATTGTATCATTATATATCACATACTCGTACCTACTACATATATATATTATATATATATGTTGTATCTATGTAACATATATATATATATACATAGCTATGAATACGTATACAGAAGCATACATAGAAATACATGCCTATTTTATATGCAGATATGCATACTTACAGACAGATGGACATATTGAAGGCAATCTCAACTCGAAGTACTTCGAGAGAAGAGGGCGCTGGCAAGGCCGCAGTGGATGCTGATTGGTGGGTTTATCTGATTTTGTTTGTGCAAACCATCCACAATTCAACGGGCTTATCATTTTATCGGATATACCACCTGTTTTTTTTACAAACCACCTGGCCACCTAGCTCTGCTACTACAATTACTACAACCTACACATGAGGCTACTATCGACCTGGTTCAAAGACGGTCGCCTTTTTCATAGGGAACTCCTCGGAGTCCAGAAACGATATGGGGTCAAACTTTGGTGGCACAAGAACGGGATGCGTGCATACTCACAAGGATTACCTTCTGGTAAACTAACATAACTATGATTCTCCATTTTAGATACTTAAATAATAGGTAAATCAACTATCAATGGGCCATGTTCAATCATTTTCAATAGCCATGTTAGTTTACCGGGAGGCTATCACAGTCAGCAGGTCACCGGCACTGAGCGTCAGATCTCCCCATGCCGGCGGACGGATCACAGCCGCTTGGAGATGAACGGCGGGAACGGGTGAAAACTTGGAAAAATGCTTGGCATCTGGCACTGGAAAACTAAGCTATCTAATTGTGTTAGGGCATCTTAGGGCCTAGGGGTAGATATGTTTTGGATTTGTATCCAAAGACACGGAAGAGAACTTGGAGATTAGAATGCAACTCAAAGAATGTTTACATAACTATTTTTAACTTAACGGATGGGGTGTACAATCCGTTTTTAGCCGCTGCCATTGAATTAGGTTGGCTTGTCCCTTGGTCAGATTGATCTGATAGTCAAACGGTAATAGTACGTGCAAGATTTTTCCAATGACCAGCTAAATCACTAGCCCCTAGTCATTTCCAAAGGCTAAGGTCATGTATTTGTTCACCATTTTGATGGATATACATGGATATACAGTATAGCAATTATAATATCCGCAGTTTTCATGGTTTTGTCAGCACCAATTTACCCCATTTGACGATCATTTCCAATGGCCACATGACCAGTCACACCAGTCACGACCAGGTTTCGCTTTCTGGAAGATCAATACAGAAGAAGTCTGGAACTCAGGGCTTAACCAACATGTTATGATTTATGGGGGATTGAATAATCCAACATGGGGAGATATATAATCAATCCAATGATGATCAATGGATTATAATGGGTTATATAATGGGTTATATGATTATATAATCTACCAACATTGGATTATAATGGGTTTCTAATCAATGATGATCTGGTTGGTCGTTGCAAAACATCCTTTGTTGTGAACCTTGTTTGGGATCATGATCCCAACTGGCGAGCGTATGTTCTTAAGGGGGGTTAAAACCACCAACCCTAACCAGTCCAGGAATCCTAGGACCGAGTGATGTTTTTCGGACATCCTTCGCGATGCATTGATCTATCAGGGTTGATCAATCATGTACAGTAGAGGAGAAGTTACGGGCAACCATGAAATTTCATAACATAACTATGGAAAATCACAATTTTTAATGGGTACTGTAAATCAACTATTTCTATGACCATTTTCAATAGCTAATGATGGTTGCGGCTTTCCCTGGGTTTGTTCTAGATATCCGTGGGACCGATGGCCAGTGGATGCTATGGAAATCATGGGTTCCCCTTGGATATGATCTACACATGAAATGGTGGATTTTCATGGATTTTCCATACAATGTTAGTTTGCTGGAGGGTGCATGGTTCCATGGAATTCCATGGATGCATTTGCCCCAAAGACCCGAAGGCAGGGACAAAGGAACTTACTCGTTGGGATCCTCATGGCAGTCGTGAGATGATTCAGCGGATACTTCGCAATAAAGTTCCTAAGAGTCTTCCCCAAACCCCCGTGTTGACCCTATATGTTGGCTTGAAAACATTTAAAAAGTCTCAATCATATTTTTTTCCCTATAGTTTTCCCGTTTCCATTGGAAGCTCCGCAGCCGTTGCTGTTGTGGCAGCTGAGGCTGTCGTGTCCAGAAGTGGTCGATCCCAATCCCAGTCCGATCGGAGCATCGGCGAAGGCACCGCTGTGGGGGGTAGGAACTGGGTTGATGGGGCCCTAAACATTCCGAGGTATCGCATACCGGTAGTTGTATGTATACAGATATCCCTATATAAACAGGTTTAAAACTCCACGTGTTCCATGTGGTTCACCAAGCCATTGTTCAATCCCAATCTCCGCTCGACATGTTGTGCCAGGCTCTAGAAGTAGATCCTGGACTCCGGTGGATGATGCTCCCCTGACACCCAAGGCGATGGTGTCAAGGGACATTCTTCCCTGGATAAAAAAGGAGGATGATCAACCATTGTCCAACAGGGCAGTTGCTCTTTTTTAATGGGTATCGAACCCTTCAGTCAACAAATGGTTCTCTTGTGGGCTCGGTTGCTTGACATGCCAGGATCCTTGATGGAAGTTTATGGGAGCCAATGCAGACCCATCTCCAGATTGATTCTGCCTTTCCCCAGCTGTCGGTTTCTTTGGAAAGGAGAACTATCACTTACAAAAGGGGAAGTGCGTCACTATGAAGCCACGGTCATCATTTTATCTGGCCAAGTTCCTCAACAGTTTCATCGTTAAAGACTTTGGTAGCATCCAGCTGTTGAATTCTTTCGGCTGATGCCTCCCTGTCAGATTGGTTCTGACAACTACCAGGCCAGCTGATAAGCAGCTGAAAAGTCGTATTTGGGCAGTGAAGGAAGCCATACGGAACCGATTCTTCATGGATTTTTGCCGTTGAACCTACTGCAACATGCTGTACCACTGGGCTAAGGCCAGCAGGTTTCACTGCGGCAACTTTGTTTTTCCATGTTTTTCCTGACTGCAGCTATTTCGGAGCTCGACTCAGAGTACGTTCTGCTGAGGGAACCTGTTTCAGGACAGCTATCTCATGGCGAAAGACCCTTTCCGCAAAATCGAGAAGTGTCTTGGCCAAGTGCGCAACTGCCAGAGACTGCCCGAGTTTTAAGCTTTGAAACATCCTCATGTTGGACCATGTTGGACCCCAAATAGCTGCAGAATCCCTTTGAACTGGATGGTTCATGATGGTTCTATGAATCATAGAGTAGGATAACGTATGATAATGTAGGAGATACTCGGGGTTACACTATTTTTTACACGATGTGTTTTTTCAAAAACGATTCGGTTGAGGACTACCAGGTAAGTCTTTAAACTATTTTAAACTGGTGATTATATTGAATAGTGTTTAATGGTATGCCCCATGGATCCACATACTTCCTGAGGTACTTAACCCCAAATCATGCCCCAAGTTCCCCCTCAGAGGGTATTTGGATCCATTAAAACATGTACTAGTTACTGAACGTAGCACAAATTTTAACAGGTTAATAATCATAAATCATCTTAGCAGACAGCTCAAACTGTCAAATAACCAGAGGGTAACCAGAAAAAATGTCAACCCCTGCACAACCAGGTAACCAAGTCTTAAGAACTTCGACATAGTTCGACCAGTTTCGACCCGTTTCGTCTCAGGTGGGGAGACATCGATGAGGCTTCGGCGGAGCCGGAACAGGGCTTCGGTCCATGCATTTGGAACGTGGAACAGAACAGACAGCTGCAGCCGGGGTGCTCGGAGTATAGTTGGGATTTAATATGATTTAATGGGAAATAGAATGGAAATCATAGGACATATAATATAACTAAGAATATGATTGGGGCGGACTTACCACCACACAGTCAATTTAAAAGTGAAAACAAATGCCGATAGACCATTTTTTTTTGGGTGTATCCTCTATTCAGACAAACTCATATTCTGAAGATCTTGTACAGATTTGTTGTTCATTGTTCTTTAGTGTAGTGTGAAGCCATTTAGCCAAGGGGTTCATAAAGCCGCATTTTATCCTGATAGAAGGTTTAGCAGTTTAGTAGCAATGTCATGTGGTACTATTTTGCGGGAAAAATATTGCCTGTTATTGGAAAGACTGGACCGGTTTTACAATAACTATGAAATGAACTTTGTATCTCTACAGGAAGTGTTTGGTAACCCCATTTACCAAGATTTGCCTAAGATATTGCTGAAATTCAATGAAATCAAACATATTCAAAAATCACACCCGTCCCTGGGAGCAAAAACGGCGGAAGACGCAATTGTTTTCATGGCTGGGCCTTTGAAAGGGTGAGTTTAGTTGCCTGATTGGAGGAGAAACTTGTATACTTGGGATTACTTGGGTAGGGCAAAATGAGGTAATGAGCGTTGATTGTTATGCACCTGGCAGTGTTTATTTGCAGCTTGCTTCGTGGCTGCCTCCAATTTAAATCAATTTTCAGGCAGTTTCTCCAGAGAAACTGGGTGCAGCTGTAACTTCTCAATGCCCAAACTTGCCTCAAAACTCATTGCTGTCACCAATAACGGAGTTCAATTTTTGACACAGTATACCCAACAATTTATTTTGGCCAGATAATATAGATGTGTTGCAAATACATGCGTGTGTACTCAAAAATATGCACTCTTTTTTATTATCAATTAAGTTATGCGTGTTTGTTTAATATAATATATATATAATTGTTCTTCCTCATTGAATCTAAGGTTCTTTACGTAGCTGGAATCAGAATCTGAACCTAAATCAAAGCTTGTATAGATTACCTATGTATAATATATATATATACATGATACATATGTGTATATGTTGTCTATATGTGTTAGATATGCATATGATATATATATAATGATATTCATATGATATATATATATATATATACACATGTGTGCAATTAAGCCGTGTTTCTAGGTGTTGCGTAGCACGTTTTTTGCCGCCTTGTGCACCAAGGTCCTGTCCAGCGGATGGCTCCAAGACACCCTTGGAGATCCTCACGAAAACCAAGGCATCAAAGCCACAAAGTATGGACCACACGAAGTAGTAATACTTTGGAATCTAAACCAACCATAGAATGAGGATGGGCCAGGATGGGTCAATACATAATCATCTTTTTGAGGGATGAAACAAGGTTCCTTCAGGAGTCATTTTGGTGGTACTCACCTGCCATTGGAAGACACTAAAAGAACCCCGTTGAGATTAGTTGAGAGTCGCATTTTCGATGTCAATGTTACCTCTCGCCAATTGAAGAAAACATACCAGTCCAAACTTCTGACAGTCAAGGTAGCGTGATGACTTCAGCTTGACCCTTTCGGTTCTCCATCCAAATATGAAATGGTCAACTTCCTCTAGTGACTCTAGTGACTCTAGTGTCATTGCGTAGGATTTAACTTCCTTTTCTGGGACGACTAAGCACTGTGGATTTGCGAAAATCTTGAGTTTCGCCAGGAGAAATATGGAGAATCCAAGGCTGCTGGATGGCGTGATGTCGTCAAGGTTCATTTCATTGAGGACAGCTGATAGCTACGCAGCTGAGGATGGCCTGGTGATGGCCATCCTTTGGCAATATAACCACTGCATCACGGTTGCTCCAACCCATTCTGGATAAACTATAGCCACAAAGCGGGGAAAAATGTTTTTTTTTTCCCGAGAGCGTCTGAGCGAAGGATTCTTCTAATAGTGGGGGTCTGATCAAACATTTTCACATCTTCACATCTTCACTTCACATCTTCTCATCTTCACATCTGCTCATCTTTACATCTTCTCATCTTCACATCTCATCTTCACATCTTCTCATCTTCACATCTTCTCATCTTCACATCTTCTCATCTTCACATCTGTTCATCTTCACATCTTCTCATCTTCACATCCTCACATCTTCACATCTTTTCATCTTCACATCTGCTCATCTGCTCATCTTCACATATTCTCATCTTCACATCTTCTCATCTTCACATCTTCTGCTCATCTTCACATCTTCTCATCTTCACATCCTCACATCTTCACATCTTCTCATCTTCACATCTGCTCATCTTCACATCTTCTCATCTTCACATCTTCTCTTATTTCCATCTTCACATCTGCTCATCTTCACATCTTCACATCCTCACATCTTCACATCTTCTCATCTTCTCATCTTCACATCTTCACATCTTCAGATCTTCACATTCTCTCTTGCCCTCTTGCTCTCTTGCCCTCTTGCTCTCTTGCCCTCTTGCTCTCTTGCCCTCTTGCTCTCTCCTTCTTTTCAATTTCTCTCTTAAGGCGCGGGGCAGTGCCAACGAGACGGCACGAAACGCAACCCTTTCGCACGAAATGAGGTTCGATCGTCAAAAACTGAGGTAAAAGTGCGATTGCACTTGTCCGGTCGCAACCCTTTCGCACGAAATGAGGTTCGATCGCCAAAAACTGAGGTAAAATTGCGATTTCACGCGAACGAAATAAGGTTCGATCGCCAAAAACTGAGGTAAAAGTGCGATTGCACTTGTCCGGTCGCAACCCTTTCGCACGAAAATGAGGTTCAATCGCCAAAAACTGCGGTAAAATTGCGATTTTGAAGCTTCTGTGTGTAAAAGCTTCTGTGTGTAAAAGTCTCTGTGTGTGAAAGCGTCTGTGTGTAAAAGTCTCTGTGTGTGAAAGCGTCTGTGTCTAAAACTGTCTGTGTGTGAAAGTCTCTGTGTAAAAGTGTCTGTGTGTAAAAGTGTCTGTGTGTAAAAGCTTCTGTGTGTAAAAGCGTCTGTGTGTAAAAGCTTCTGTGTGTGAAAGTGTTTGTGCGTAAAAGCGTCTGTGTGTAGAAGTGTCTGTGTGTAAAAGCTTCTGTGTGTAAAAAGCGTCTGTGTGTAAAAGTGTCTGTGTGTAAAAGCGTCTGTGTGTAAAAGTCTCTGTGTGTAAAAGTCTCTGTGTGTGAAAGTGTTTGTGTGTAAAAGTGTCTGTGTGTAAAAGCGTCTGTGTGTAAAAGCGTCTGTGTGTAAAAGTCTCTGTGTGTAAAAGTCTCTGTGTGTGAAAGTGTTTGTGTGTAAAAGTGTCTGTGTGTAAAAGCGTCTGTGTGTAAAAGCGTCTGTGTGTAAAAGCGTCTGTGTGTAAAAGTGTCTGTGTGTAAGAGCGTTTGTGTGTAAAAGAGTCTGTGTGTAAAAGCTTCTATGTGTAAAAGTCTCTGTGTGTGAAAGCGTCTGTGTGTAAAAGTGTCGGCGTGTAAAAGTGTCTCTGTGTAAAAGCGTCTGTGTGTAAAAGCGTCTGTGTGTAAAAGCGTCTGTGAAAGTGTGTAAAAGTCTCTGTGTGTGTGAAAGTGTTTGTGTGTAAGTGTTTAAAAGCTTCTGTGTGTAAAAGTCTCTGTGTGTGTGAAAGTGTTTGTGTGTAAAAGTGTCTGTGTGTAAAAGTGTTTGTGTGTAAAAGGACTGTTCTAGCAATTTCTTGCCCATATTCCAGGGCCGAACATATTCCATGCCAAAATAGCTGGGAAATTTCAGGGAAGTGCGAAGACCCCTTTCAGGTGAAATTTGTATATCATACAGTTTGCCAAGTACTCCTTTTCTCCTGGCACGTACGTTGTCGACTGCACATGTTCTTCCCCAAAGAAGATCCTTACTTTCAACAATTTCTGGAAATGTCATAATAGTGTTGAGCTTTCCAAAAATGGATTAATAATGTTCTTATGGGAATTTGTCATCTACACTTTTCAGGATCTCAAAACCCAATTCATAAGCTTTAAGCTTATGTTCTGGCACGCTTGGCTGGCCTTTCGTCAGCAGCGCCATCCCCATCTTTCTTGACATTTTTGTGGCCCCGCAAAGAGCTCTGCACAACAGGATCTGGGAACACAAATCATCGACGATCCTGTTTTCTTCCGTGCAAAATAATTCCACCGATAGAGTACGATGCCACCCCTGGAGTGCGCTAATTTTCTGGAATGCGAAAATAAAACAGTATGCGTGGCCCCCTTCGACCTTCCCCATGGATCCAACACCAGTTTTTTCCCATCATATACCAGAAAATTATCACATTTCACCCTGCTGAGCTTTTTTTTATTTTTATTTATTTTTTGTCATTTTTGGCCAAAATGGCTTGGAATGCGATAGTATGTGAAACTACAGACGTCTCACGCGAAACCGCTACTTTGCCCATATTCCAGAAAACGTGATTCCAGGCGATTTTAGCCAAAAAAAAAAAAAGAAAAAAAAAACACTGAAAAAAAGAGAAAATCGCCGAGTGCGAAGATTTTATGGAGTGCGAAGATCTTGCAGAGCGCGTGGATTTTACAGTATGTGTACGTCCCTAGCTGTGGAGTGCGATGCCCTCGCTGGAGTGCAAAGAATTTGTGGAATGCGAAGAATTCCGAGTATGCGTGGCTGGTATAGAGAACACATAGGGAAATTTCGGGGCCAGAACCAAAATTCCAATCCCAAAGCCAGCCCAAACTTCCAGGGGCACACCAGTGGGTTCTATTTTTCCGAGTTCACCTTGGGTGAGGTCCCGGGGAAGAAACTTGCTAATTTTTACTCAGCCAACCTTTAAAACCGTTACCTTTGACAACCCTGTCCTTCTTCGGTAGACAAATGAGGAAACTTCCTTATCAAAGCAGCCTTCAATTCATTCAACGTCCACAGCTGCTTTGGAACGACGCAGGGGATAGAAAGCTGTGGAGGGGCATTCAGTGGATTCGCCGTGGGCCAACTGTTCCCTCCAGATTGAGCTGAAATGCCTATCAAAGTAACATACCAAAACCCAGGTCTGGAGTACGATGAAAACATGGTATGCGAAGATTTTCTGAATATGGGAATGTTGCCTCTAGGACTGTGTGTAAAAGTGTCTGTGTGTAAAAGCGTCTGTGTGTAAAAGCGTCTGTGTTCAAAAGCGTCTGTGTGTAAAAGTGTCTGTGTGTAAAAGCGTCAGTGTGTAAAAGTCTCTGTGTGTAAAAGTCTCTGTGTGTAAAAGCGTCTTTGTGTAAAAGCGTCTGTGTGTAAAAGTCTCTGTGTAAAAGGGTCTGTGTGTAAAAGTGTCTGTGTGTAAAAGCTTCTGTGTGTAAAAGCTTCTGTGTGCAAAAGCGTCTGTGTGTAAAAGGTTCTGCGTGTGAAAAACTATTCGTCGAAGGATACGATGCAAACTACAGTATTTTCTGGTATTTGTAAAATATTGTCTTGATACTACTCGTTCTCGTCTGCCTATAATGGATCTTAATTTATTGTCTTGTAATATAGTGTCTCAATACTAACATTAGAAGACCCTGCTCCTCTACGCTCTCGGGCCATCTGTCGTCTAGTTTTTCTAACAAAAACTAGCGATTTTGTCACCTTGGAGTGTTGGGGGCAATCCCGTTCATGTGAAGATGACCGTTCAACTAAAACGGTGTGCCAGAGTTCTAGTGACTTACCTGACTTTGACGACTCACTTGGGTTTGCACGCATTTGCCATTTTTTCAAAGAGGTCCCAGGATGAAACAAGTGGTATTGATGCTTTCACCCCACAATCATTGGAAACACCTCTGCTTCAGCAGAACGGCATCTCCAGCGTAGCACCATTGTTTCCGCACCCCGACCCACCCCAGTGTACGTTTGAAAAGCATGTAACGCAGCTCTTGCTACCAATGGCTTCGGAACTAAAGGTGCATTTTTTGTATGTTCTGTGGGATGATGACCCCAGCAGAGGAGGGTGGATCGAAACGCGAAAAGATTGAACTGAAGAATGAGCAGCTTGGTCTAAAATATTGCGTTGCTCCATTAGGTCAGATGGGCACATAGGTGGATTTATTTGATATGGCATGAGATCGGATTGGTGCCTGCAGTTGGACACAGGCATTGCTCTGACTTGTTCAAGCTCTCTCACAATTTTGTGCTTTCACAAGTCTGCGAGTTTGTGAAATGAAACTGTGTATAGACCCTGCCAAATTTCTACTCTGTTTCATTGTCTTTTTTGTGGAAAGACCTGCTCTATATATGGTGGTTTAGTTTGAACACCGGGTATCCAACCATCCAATGGTGTTTCCTTTCATGTTCCCCAATTATTGACGTTGCATGACATTGCCACATCTTGGGCGAAATCCTCTACTTTTGGACAAACCCATCGTTTATGTCCAGAAAAGGTGACATTAAGCCCCCACAAAAAAGATAAAAAGGACCAATGAAGATAATGGTTGTTTGAACATTGCCATATTCTTCCGTCTTCGGGTTCTATATTTGATTCTGCTAGCCCGAGATACCCCGAGTGCATCAAGACTGTCATTGGCTTGTTTTGTGGTGTGCAATAGCAGAAGGTCACCCCAAGCAAGGTTCAAATAATGTTCATTGGCAGTCCTATATATTCCTATGTGTAGTAGTACACACAGTGGCAGTGAGTCAGAAGAAAAGGGCCTTCTGTATGGTGGCCTGTGACGGTATTTGAATGCGAGGTCGAATTGTAGAGTATCCATTGTAAGGAAGTTGAAGTATACGTACGCATATTCAATTTTTATTAAGTTGCAGTATCTAATCAGGAATTCAACTGACTGCTGACTGCATTTCTTGGCTTCGTCGGACAGCTGTTTTTCTCAGCGCCCCGAGCGAAGGTATCAGTGGCTGTCCTTGAATCAATACTACACACGTGTGACCAACTTGGCCAAAGGTATGGCGGCTGCAGGCGAAGCGAAGTGGGCGAAAAGCTGGAAGTGCTTGATTGAAAAAACAGCTTTTGGATTGTGATGATATATATTATATAATCTTGGGTTATGTTAAGATATATCAAGTATATATGTTATTTAACTTAATCCAAGAATATCTAACCCAAGAACATTAATTTCAACTCAACTCTATTATCTTACTGTGTTCAAGACAGATTGATCAGCATCACGTAACCCCAACTAACTCATTCGTTCTTCTACAAATGGCTGGCTCGATCAGTTTTTGTTCACACCGAGAAAATCTGCCAGGTGTTGAAGAAAACGCTCGGGTGGTGATTTTTGCTGAGACCCAATTGAACTGGATGGTGGCTGCGTTTGCCACCTGGTTCCTGAAGGGACAGGCCCGGATGCTGGGGATGACGCCCGGATGACTTCATGACTGGGCGCCTGTCCAAGAATTGGAACGGGGAAAATGATGATGAGATTTTGGGATACCCCATGTTCAGATAATCCCAAACAATGATGGTTGGTTGTATTATATACAGCAAATATCATATATCCCATAAGATCACCATGATATCCCATTAACTCGCAATTTTCAAAGGACCATTCAAGTTTCTGGGGGATTTTTTCAGCGTACCATCGACAGCTTACCCTGCAGGTGGTGACCATTTATGCGACCCTAGGCCCGCTGGACGTCCGGCAAGAAGGGATATCAACGAATGGATAGAACTGACTGGTGATTTCAAATGCCCTCTGGTAAACTAACATAACTATGGAAAATCACCATACTTAATGGGAAAATCCACTATAAATGGCCATTTGCAATAGCTATGTTAAATTACCAGAGGGTACGTTCTATTTTTCATTTATTTTCAACCCATCCATAGAAACGGGATGATGATCCCCAATGTCCAGCCTATTTCTCAGGTATCCACCAACCAGATAACTATTGAAGCTTCTTGTAAGCAATTTATTGTCTCTGGTGGTTTCACATAGAGTTTCCAACCGCCAAAATGCTTTGGGGCTCCTATTGAGAAGCATTTTGTTGAAGAATAAGCCGGCGGACTGGATACAGATGAGATAGGAATATGTGTCCCATCCCCCTAATTGAAGACACCCTAAATGGTCCCATATGAGTGAAATTTCCCTGCAAAACCATGGTTTCTGTGGGGTGTTTGAACTTTTTGTTGGGGATGGTAGTCATTATCGACAGTTGTGATATCAGTGATATGTGAAATCTTTGGCTGACTTCAATGGCAGGTGAGGAAGGCGCCAGCCATGGATTCAATGAGACACAGGCAAGCACTGCAGTGGTTGATGCCAAGCTTTTGAAGACGTTGCTGAAGGTTCTACCGCAGCAACTTAGCTTGAAAATTGCTGTAGGAATGAGCAGGATGAAGTTGGACTCTGTTGGGGCTGGTGTCTTGTGGAGGTATGGGCTCAAAATGGCTCAAACGGTTTTGCATCCTCTTAAATCTTAATGCAAAGGATGAACTAACCCAGTTCGCCCACTGGAAGACATGAGTCAGTGGCACCACCAGGGCTGCGGGAAAAAATGATACGCTTTTGTACAGAAAAGTTATGAATTTGAACATGGTCCAGATGCACATGTATATACTAATGTTCCATGTCTCATATGATATGTGTAATGGTCATAACATATTATGTACATTTTTTCAATGCACAAAACTATAGAAATATAGAAATTTAACACACATACCATTAATTGATAGAATAACACACAAGACGATACAAGACAAAATAATCTTATTTGATATATTCTGATATTATATAGTCTAGTATAATTTAGTACAATACGATATGATATAATGTAATACTGTGACATGTAACATATAATAAATGAAAAATAGAACGCACTATAGTATGTTTTAGAATTTAAATTGTAGTACGTATAGAACATGTAAACTAATGATAGCTATGGCTAGAACTAATATATATATATGATGTGTGTATATTGTATTATATGATTTTTGATTTTTGATATTTGATATATGATATATGATATGTATATATGTATCATATTACAACTGGTTTTTTAATTCAATGATATAGTGTGTGGTTTATAATTTTGTATGATATAGTATAATGCAACATAACGATATAACTGCTTGTAATATCATATCATTTGATGTGATGCATGTGATGCAGTTCAATATCATGTAAGGTTAAATATCATTGTACAATGTAATGTAGTATTATGTATATATATATGTATGATAATATGATATGATATATATAAAATAGAATAAAACCCAATATACATATACATATATATTATCATGTTCCTAGATATGATACAGTATTCTACAGTATAACATGTGTGCTTATATATAATTCTAATAATGACAACCATGCCATAGAACCCAATAATGATGCATGCAAATACATGTGATATCTATATATATATTGGGAGAGATATATATATATGATAAATATTAATGCTACATATATATGATAAATATATATGCTACATATATATGATAACTATATAAATAAATATGTATATACATCTACATATTTATATATATAGATAGATATATTAAAAAAATGATAGCTATATGTAATAAATAAATATGACAAACATATGGAAAAATATTTGTTAAAAAATATACATAAACACATATATTTATAGGTTAAACACAGTATATGATATATATATATATGTTAAATACAGTATATGATATATTTACTGAATATATATATATATATACTGTATCTATATACTGTATATATATACTGTGTATATATATATACTGTGTATATATATACTGTATATATTTTTATACAGTGTATATGGTGTGTATATATATATATGTATAGTAAATGATATTTATATATATATATTTGATGTATATGTATATGTATGTATATAAATTGTTCCCACACATACTGACACACAAATATATATATATATATACACACATATATATATACAGATATATATACATATATATATATACATATACACACTAATTGTTCGTGTATGTATGTATATATATACACATATATACATACATATACATTTGCATGCACAATGTGTTTATTTCTATATAAGTACAAGTACAGTTTGTTGAACTCTCGTGGATCTCTCATGGTGAGCTCCCAGACTCTCGCAGATGAGGTGTAAGAGCATTAAGCGAATCATCACCATGCCGCTTGGTCGGCAATGCCATGGTGGGAGATATCATAGCTTGACCAGAAGCACAACGACTGGGGCCCTCAAGATAGGTAAGTTGGCGGTATGATTATAACTATATTATAACTGTTTTTAAGAGATCGTTCATAATCAGAATTGTAAGAAATAACCTTAGGAAAACAATATATTATAGTTATAAGTGTAAGAAATATCCGGAGGAAGTACAGTACACTGGGTATATCATGATCTATTGACAGTTGCATGCATCAGCAACAATTGGAATACCAGAACCGATAGTACATAATTGGGGAGAGCAATGGGACGTAATTGGCTGCAACTAAAATATAAAAAAAAAATATGGTTTCGATCTGTTTCGATGATTCACATATGTATACATTTAAAATGCAGCAATCTTCATCCTTGATGAAGCTTGACAACACCAAGGAGGAATGTACACAAGGATGTGCCCCTAATCTTTGTGCACAGATTCATAAATGCACAAACCAAGTTAACATTGTTCAATCTTGCTCAGTCTGATGAAAGTTGATGTGTAATTATATATATATATATAGATATACATGTACGTGTGTTTACACTATATACATACTGTATATGTATGTTATTGCATTGTATTGAATTGTATTGCATTGTAATGTCATGTCATTTCATGTACGTACGTATGTATGTAATCTATGTATGTATGTATGTCATGCAATGTCACGTCATGTAACTTAATGGTATGATATGGTATGATATGGTATGGTATGGTAAATGTATGTATGTATGTATGTATGTATGTATGTATGTATGTAATGTATGTAATGTATGTAATGTATGTAATGTATGTAATGCATGTAATGTATGTAATGTATGTAATGTATGTAATGTATGTAATGTATGTATGTATGTAATGTAATGTAGTGTAATGTAATGTAAAGTAATGTATGTATGTATGTAATGTATGTATGTATGTATGTATGTATGTATGTATGTAATCTATGTATGTATGTATGTCATGCAATGTCACGTCATGTAACTTAATGGTATGATATGGTATGGTATGGTATGGTAAATGTATGTATGTATGTATGTATGTATGTAATGTATGTAATGTATGTATGTATGTATGTATGTATGTATGTATGTATGTATGTATGTATGTATGTATGTATGTATGTATGTATGTATGTATGATGTATGCAATGTATGAATGTATGTAATGTATGTAATGTATGTAATGTATGTAATGTATGTAATGTATGTAATGTATGTAATGTATGTAATGTATGTAATGTATGTTATGTATGTAATGTATGTAATGTATGTAATGTATGTAATGTATGTAATGTATGAATGTATGTAATGTATGTAATGTATGTAATGTATGTAATGTATGTAATGTATGTAATGTGTGTAATGTGTGTAATGTATGTAATGTATGTAATGTATGTAATGTATGTAATGTATGTAATGTATGTAATGTATGTAATGTATGTAATGTATGTAATGTATGTACGTATATATATATATATATATATATGATAGTCTCGGTAAGAACTTCCAGTGAGAGCTGTCCATTCTACAGCAGTTCAATACGAACGCTATTGAAACCAGGACAACCTCTGTCAAACGTGGACAACTTCTGTGAAGCGTAGAAAACGTCTGTGAAACGTAAAAAAATTCTGTGAAATGTGGGCACCTTCTTGGACATTTAATGACAAGTTCTGAAACACTGCATTCAGCTATGACGAGACTATACCTATTATTATATACATATGTGTACATACATGTTCAGTTTTACCAAGTTTTCAAAGGGGACATTTAGGTCTTGAAACTCCCGTTTTCAACCCGGGCCAAACATCGCGGATCGTTGAGGACACCCCCAGAGGATGCTGTGGCCAAACAGCTCAAAGATGCTGGCGTGGAGGTTCAGACCATTGACGATACCTGGACACGAAAAAAACCCGGCCCAAAAATCCGTGCCATGAATATGGTCGTGGATGGAAAATCATCCAGATTATCCAGAAAAGGTTGATTTAAACAGATCAACTATCAATTCCTTTAAATTGCTAGCTAGCTTATGAAATTTAGTTTCTTTAGTTGAGGACATGTTGAATAACGTCGATATCCCAACCAGTGCTTTTTCATGCTAACACAAACAATGTTGATGGATTTGCCTGCCCGGTGTTTTCGCACTTTGCGGCAACCCACACCCAAACGTGAATTTTTGTCTGGCATGAAGTAATTATATACCCTTTGGTAAGTTAAGATAGCTATAGAAAATCACCATTTCTAATAGGTAAATCATCTATAAATGGGCATTTTTCCCATAGCTATGTTAAATTACCAGAGGTATATATTATATATATATACATATTAAAAATATACATCAATTTGAGGTCGGGTGGGTTTGTCCAGAAATAGACACCGGTGAAATTTCTACGGACCTTCTGACGGTCACAAAACGTGGTGTCCCTGGTGATTTCCCAGATCAAATTGATGTCAAGCCTGGATTCACAAACCAGGGTGTATTAATAATGAGGGTACCCTCCAAATAGTGATAATTTGATACTTAAATAATAGCCCCAATGAAACTGAGCCTAGGTTTTTTGAATCCAGGGTTGATATTATAGATGCTTGGTGCCCGAGGAGTGCATCGAAAACGGAGCCAAGCGCCTTGGCCCATGAGGCGATGTCAAGGTTTTTCTCAGGCCTAGGGCCCAAAGGTACACGGACCAACAAAGATGTGGAAAACTCATGTGGAAAGCCTAGGAAATGATCGACTAATTACTAATGGTGGGTTTTCATGGATTTTCCACATCTTTGTTAGTTTACAGGAGGGTACATTATGGATGAAACATGTACACTGTACCCTGCAGAAATGGGGATGGGAAAACCAACGGAGAGGAAGAGAAGAACGGGTTGTTGGTTTCATTAAGATGAACGGAGATATCTCGCCCTTGCCAGTCGGAAGAACAGCGGAGAAGAACAGTTGGATGCAATGGGCTACAACCAATTTATGCATGGCGGTTTCAGTTATGTGTTCTTCCGTCCGAAAAAAAAAGGATGAATGAATCAGACCCCAATTGACCAGGATGTTTTGGGATGGCTCAACCACCAACCAAGTAGCTTTGAGGGCTTTGTATTTGGAGCTACTTCCTGACGTTAAAATCAGCGACTAGCCTTTGATGAACCTTGCACATGTTATACCAAAACACTTCAGCTATCTTCAGCTAATGATCCAGGACTGCACCACAATACCATAGCGCTAGGTCAAACACTATCCTGATGTAGAATTTGCGAATGCACCAATTCTCCAACTTGTAGAGTTCGGGCACATTGAACATCATTGAACCATGCCTCTCCAAGTGCCTCGAGGTCTGAGAAGGAGTTGCCGACCAGCCCCGATCCGGAGGATATTGCCGTGATCATGTACACCTCTGGTACCACGGGGACTCCCAAAGGCGCTGCGGCAGGGGGTAATGACATGTAATGACCAATTGGGCGTGATATAGCGCAACAATATGGGTATGCGGTATAAGTCAAAATTAGGAGACCGCAAATTCTGGTCATTTTTAGTCTTTGGCGTCGAATTTTAGGGTACCCAAGGTGGGTTTGAGCCATCTATTAGTTGCGAATAGTGGGCCAGACCCTGGTACCTTTTTGATCCCTCATGCACATCCTGAAGATGAACCATATGGCTTTGTCCAAGAATATATAGGAGACCCCAAAAAATTGTTATTTCAATATATTTCAATGGGGAAAACGGGATGACAACCATTGGATTCATTGGATTTTGGGGCATCATGGGGCATCCCAGAAGAGACAGCCAGGAGTGCTCATCAATCACGCGAACCTCACAGCAATCTCCGTTGGTGCAGGGGAACGATTCGATGGCATTGTGAATGCCGGGGACCGCTTTGTTTTTTGTTTTGGCTGGCCTTTTATTAGCGCTTGCCAAGCACCACCATTCACTAATTACCCTCTGGTAAACTAACATAACTATGGAAAATCACCATTTTTTATGTGAAAATCCACTATAAATGGCCATTTTCAATAGCTACGTTAAATTACCAGAGGGTAGTGACCCATTTGACATTAGTTGAATGCCCCATGAGTTGGTGGAAAACATTTAGGGCCTGAGACTTGGATCGACTTGGGCTCTGAGCAAGTTTCCCAAGATTGAACCTTAATGTGTATCTTAAGTCATTACTGATGCACCGATGCAATCTTTATATGGGGATGGGTCAAAAGCTATTTGGGCGAATAAACAATAATATATAAACATTCATTCGCCAGCTATGACTTAGAGTACCTACGATACCAGGCCTTTGACTGATAGCCACTTTCCTGTCATTGACCTCAGCAAAAACGGCCGCAGGATGTGTACTTGGCATACCTGCCCTTGGCACACATCATGGAAATGGCTGCTGAGGTGAGATCATAAGGAGAAAACCCCAAAAAGGTGTTGCTCGCCGGTGGTGAGCAAACCAACAAATTTATGTATTTTGATGTGCCAAACGTGTTAATGTATTTTTTAATTTCACTGTTATTGGATTATTAAAGTTGACATCCTTGGTTATATTTTGAGATACTTCATGACAGTGCATACCATATATGTTTAGCTGTGTTGAATTGGGTTGGATAATTGCGCAATTATAATTCCAAACATGAGCCTGTATCTTGGGCTGTACCAAATCACTGATCACTCACCAGTTATTTCCTTGAGCTATGTGGAATGACCCCGTAAGTAGGCCATGCTGCAGATTTTGGTGAGACGTTTGAAATGGACACTAAAGAAAAAGCTTCCAGAAGCTTGATATTGCACATCCTGGAACGATAACCTACTTCAGCTACAAACATACTACATTTACTATACGGTCTTATTTTGTATGTATATATAAAATTATATTTGTGCCGCAAAGAAGGATACCAAAAAGATAGAGGGAGAGAGCGAGAGTAGATATTTGAAGCCTAAGGGTTCACCATATTTGCTTCGTTCATGATCCCCATTATATAAATCAGTCAGTTTACCAACCAATCATCGCTGCTGGATTTGATCATTATTATATACCAGTGTCCGTTTCGCGAGCATTTTATCAATTTCATCCCAAGGCCTTGTTCTAACAATCCCAATCATATGACCATTTACTTCTGAATGATTATCAATTGTGTCCCTCCCTCTTTGCGGAACTTGATATCCTCCAGAATAAGATAGATCATTAGCTTTCTCTCTTTCCCATGGGTCCAACAGGAAGGTATCCCATCCAATCCCCAACGGCAGGGTCTGTGAGTCTATGATAGTTGAATGGAGGACAATATCCTCATTACTTGATAGATGCAAATCTTAACATAGTATTGATATCCATATAGGTCCAATCAATTGAATCAATTATCCAATGCAAATCAAGTCAATACAGTATTGCCAATTATATCCATATCGGAGTAGTTATTTCTCTTTTTGCTACTTAAATTAAGCACCCATAAGTTGATGGTTACTGTACCCGCGAGTAATCACACATGGTTTGATGGAAATGACCTCACTTTCAAAATTAGTTCGACGGTTTTTGCTCCATGAACATACCTATTTATAAATTTGCCAGCCGTGCTTGCTTACCAAAAAGGGTTATATATCTATTTCATGATATCGTCGCCTGTATATCCCATCATATCCCAAGTATATCCCATTAGATGTTATTACAATGTTGATATGATAGCATATGAATCCATGATTGAACAGGATTCATTAAAACCCAACACATATGAATTGGAAACACGGAATATTGTATATGATATCAACATATAGTGACGCAAAAATGAGAGAACATAAATGTTCCAATCAACTAGTGAAACACATGAACCTTGTTTGCATCTTGTGGGCCATGAATTACGTTTACTACGTTAACTGTGCCGGTATGATTGTTAGAAACTGCGTGATAATCCACCTATAGATATATCCCCTACAAACCCTAGTTATTATAGTTGCAATCCCCAATGATTATTCTATCCACGGCTAGGTGGCTCTCCTTGGGTTGGGTATCGCCTTGGGCTATGGCAGTCCGCACACCTTGACGGAGAAAACTGGGGAAGCGTGGAATTCAATGGAATTTCAATGGGATTTCATAAGATTTAGCGGCTTTTTGAAGCCAGGAAAATGATGATTCACTATGAAATCCGTGGACTTCATTCTCAGATGGCCTCAGGGTAATGTGGTATGAAGAATAAACGCCTATTGTTACTAGCAAAACATACGAAAACATGAGAATCTCAATTTCTTTCCCCCCCAATTTCTCAAATGTTTATTATTCAAAAGAACTCCCGAACGGTTAAAAAAAAACATGGTTTGAATCATGCGCTACACCAGCTACACCAGACTTTCTCCAGGACACCGGTGTGAAGCTGAAACGCCCAGAGTCGTCCGGCGATGCCATCGTCTTGCAACCTCACTTTATGGTTTCTGGGCTGACATTTGAGTCATTACTGGTTGGTGGTTTCAAACATTTTTTCTGTTCCATAATATATGGGATAATCCTTCCCAACTGACTGATATTTTTCAGAGGGGTTGAAACCACCAACCAGATTAACACATACCATTGTTGATTGGTTATAGGGGGTTCTACTATCTGGGGATCTTTAATACCCTAGCCACAGCAGGTCTAGATGGCTAGGCTGATGCCCCGGCTGATCCCGAGGTGTTTGCACCTGCAGTTCTGGACAAGGTCTACAAGGGAATTCTTGCGAAACGTCGCTGAGTCGCAAAACTGAGTCCATCTATAATGGTCCTGATGTAGGTAGAGAATGGGATTTCCAGAAGTATTCTCAATTTAGTTAGGATTTTTGGAAATCACTATATGATGACCCCAGAAATCTACGATGTCAAGACACTGACAGATCCCAGCAGACGCCCTTTGTCTCCCGGTTTCAGCCCATGAGAAGGTGGTAATACAGATGCATTTTATATATGTGTTTTTGTGGTGATGTTGAACAGGATATAGCAGGAACCATCAGAAACCTTTTTATTGAACTTTGCTCTTGTAAGTGGAACAGGTGAAACAAATTGGGGTCCACTACGACAGATTTGAACCTTTTAGCTTCTGGAAATATAAGACATCTAAGTTGGCTGTCTGAACAAAACCCATGTGTAGATGATTTTCTGTTTGATTGCTGGGACGCTGAGAAGAATTTGAACCCAGCAAAAGAGATTGATAGAGATTGTTATGATTGTTGTTTTCTCCCATGAACTATTCCACACTCATTGTTCATGCCATATGATTCTATGTTCTATGATATGCTTAGCTTAGCTTATATTAATATTATATTATATTATATTTATATTATATTATATTTATATTATATTATATTATAATTGTATTGTATTATTGTATTATTGTTTTTTTTATTTTTTTTTATTTTTTTTTATTATATTATTATATTATTATATTATTATATTATTATATTATTATATTATTATATTATTATATTATTATATTATTATATTATTATATTATATTACATTATAGTATGTGATTATATATAATATGCTTATTAATGTACACATATTTATAAATATGTATAATTTATACGATATGCTTATAGATGATTATACTTCCAATGTTATACATATGATATCACTACATGTGTCCACAAGCGTCACCCAGAGCTCGGCCACGAGGTGAGGGTGCAGGATACATTGGTCAGACCCTTTTCGACTGGGGACTTGCGCCCGGGCTTCCCAGCATGACCGACCGTGGCGTGGGAAGCCATGGATACCCATGGCATCTGAAGATCATGTCATGAAAGCTTGCCAAGGATTATTATTTACTATGACTATGATCATTATAAATGGATGGATAGATGATAATTATAATGGATAGATAGATATCAATAGTATTACTATGATCTATATTATCTATAATTATCATTATAATGGATAGATGATGATATCCTATATAGTACAATAAAAAATAAATTATGTTCTAGCTATGGTATGATATACTGCTATGATGTACTTTGATCATCTATCAATACAATGATAATGATAATAATTATAGATGCTAGATGACGATAGCATATAATACGACAAAGAGATATATATATATACATTGTTGTTCTAACTGTATGGTATACAGTATCATATGCTATGATATACGATGAATTAGTTTTTGTGTATTTGTTTGCTCATTTGATGTCATTTGCTGTCATCCAATCATCAACCAACCGGTCATGGAAGAAATTCTGCTTTATATCTGGGGTGCATAGAATATGCACGATGAAAAACCACATGATTTGTTCCATTGTTCATCTATGTTTCAGATTACTCCAGCTGATTTGTGGTTTTTCCAAAGTTCCAGCAGCAAGAGGGTGAGGATGGGGGGGTGCTATTCATTTTGTCGCAACGATCATCAGATTTCGCAGCAGCCAGCAATAGACTGGAAACATCAACTGCTTCAGACCGCTTTATTCAGGGTTTTCCCTTAAATCCAGTCATTGAAAGCAAGGATGCCAGGGCTGCCAGTGATGATCATGAAATCTGCATGGATACTTGTTGATGCAGCTGCCGGTGTCGTGATTAAAAACGCAGTTAGTCAGAGTGATCCCCACATAGAAACATATGAAACCATCCTGACGAACATGCTGAGGCATAATATATATACACACATCCTGTCATTTTATTTTGACATTGATTCTGACATATGTTCGGACATGTGTCCTGACACATAGTCTGACAATCAGACAATCTCTGACATGTGTTCTGACAGGTATTTTTCCTGAGTTCCCATGACCAGTGACATATGCTCTGACAAGTAACCTGACATGTGCTCTGATGTATATACCATTCCATCCCATGACTTGTCATCATGCCCCCCTACCATAAACTGGGGCTAAATCCATCTAAATCCCACCTTTTCAAATCAACTCATATCATAGTACAGTAATATTTTGATAGTGTTGGATATGTCATGTATAGATATGTAGTATAGCGTATACCATTATATCATATTACATTCCATCGTGGACCATTGAATCCCCGTTCTCTCTCATATCCTCAGGTCCGGCGAACGGTCCTTTGCACGGGGTGGGATTGGAGCAAACTTTGTATACAACGGCTTGGTCTTCAAGAAGGTCCCCTGCTATGGCCGTGATGAGCTTGGTGGTCAGCTACTTGTGATACCAATGGACCAACAGAATCGGTCATGTTTGTTTGTATTACAGTAAACATAGAAAACTCTAAAATGGTAAGCTTAGCCATGCATTTTGGGGGTTTGCTGAGTTTATGTATATATACAGAATATATATATATGTGAATATAAGCTGACACTTGGCTGGTTTCTTGTGTATACCACAGCTGACCACAGCTGCGTATGTATGGAGGTAAACAAAGCCTTTGGCGTTCAATGTTTGAGAAACACCCATATCATTTGCGTATAGGTGAATTTGTTTTTTCCCAAAAGGAAATTGGACAGTTGGTTTTGAACATGGCCCAAAATTGTGAGTCCCAAGGTTTTGAAATTTGACCCACGACTCCTGTCTTGAAAGGTACAGAACCTCATGGGAGGCAGACTCAAAGCGGCTGTGACAGGTTCTGCTTCTTTGCTGGAAGTGTTGCAGATTGTGTGAGAAAAAAACAGATTACTCTACCCATGATGGAATAGATGGAATAAATGATGGGCCAATCTCCAATAGGTAAACAAGCTCTTTCAAACATAGGGAATCTTCTATTTGCTCTAGGTTGGTCGTAAATGGGGCAGGTATGGCTGAAACAAAGCTGCCAAAGCAACATGTCTTTTGGCAATCAATACTGGCATTTTTGGGTCTCAGAACTAGTAAATTAGAGTGAATGACACTATTTTTATCGACATTTTCAAAGGACTATCTTTCGGTTCACCATGGTTTACCACACCTTTCCGGATTTCTTTTATGGTCAGAAGTCCCCATTCATTTCTGGTTGTTTACCTATTTACGCATTGATGTTCTTATTCCCAGCCTCCCTTTCCAGATCTCCCTGGACTATCTCAGGCTCCCCTCTCAGCGGAAATCCAGAAGTTCATCCAAACCGTCACTTGGCTGGTGAAGCCAGAACTCGTTTTAAACACGAGACTCATCTCTCTCTATCGATATGTTGAATTATGTTGATATATTTTGTATATTTTTGTATAGTACTTTAAAATCTTTAAACCATTTTGGTCGAAATTGCATGCTTTACCCTTTATCTGACCTCTTAAGTACCATGTCGACGCTTGTCACGTCACCGAGGTGTTGAACGTCCCCGTGCGTCAGGGCTACGGCCTCACGGAGACCTGTGCCGGAAGTGTCATCCAGCCGTGGTCGGACAACAGCACTGGATGCTTGGCATCATTTGGCATCGGCGGTTGCTGGCTGTGGAAAAAACAACGATCCGTTGGGACTCAGAAGCCCATGATCAGGATTCCCATTGTGTGATGGACGACCATAGTATGTGTCGTCCATATGTACATACTTACATACATATTTATACTGTATACTGATAGAAATAAAGATAGATAGATAAATAGATAGATAATGATAGATAGATAAATAGATAGATAGACAGACAGACAGATAGATAGATAGATAGACAGATGGACAGATAGATAAAAAAAAAATAGACAGTTCGAGCCATATGTAGATATTTAGATAGATAGATAAGTAGAGAGATCGATCGATCAAGCGACGGTGCTAAATTGTTTGACCGATCTAGCAGTAGCAGGGTAAGGAAGTGTTTGCCAAGTGTGGATTCCAATCATTATCTAACTTCGTCAATGGATTTGTTTAAGGAAAAATCTTAACCGGAAACCATAGATTTCCCCATGAATTATGGGGTTTTCCTGTATTTTTTCCCTTAAACCAGTCCATCGATTCCAGATTTCTCCGATGTTTTCTTTGTGATGTGCAGGAAGTTGTTAGCTCTCAGATGGTAGAACGTATCGATGAAG
Source organism: Cladocopium goreaui (assembly GCA_947184155.2). Lineage (NCBI taxonomy): Eukaryota > Dinophyceae > Suessiales > Symbiodiniaceae > Cladocopium > Cladocopium goreaui. Next base: position 92,045 of record CAMXCT020004502.1, read on the forward strand.
GGTACCTTGTAGAAAGTATAAAACCCTTGGTGTGGCGCAAAGATTCCCAGGAATCAACCAGGGATTGGCGAGTTTGCCAACCATATTCAGGATGTAAGTCATGAAGATGGGAATAGAAGAAACGCAGGAAACGCAGCTCTTTTTGCTGCGATGGATCCTGGAAATCAACCGGTCGGTGGATTGATTGGAGCCATGTGCTATCTACTCGCACCCCTTCATTGGCGGACTAAGGACCCAATTGTCCAACCATATGGGTGAGTTTCGAACATGTGGTACAATCCAATTTTATACAGTTTGGAGAAAATTGTGATGATCCAGAGGATTTTGGTGGTAACCCATTTTCAGACCAACCTTTTTTTCTTGGTCCTCGCAGATCGATTTGGTCCTTTGAGGTTCGGTGGGTGTGCCCACGGTGTGCACGGTGATTCGCCTGGCTGATTGGCCTGAGGGAGGCTATTCCAACTCTGACAAGGACAAGCCGGAGATTGGCCTACGCCGCGGAGAAGTTCTCATAGGCTATGGGAGGAAAATCGTAGCCGGAAAGGAGAAATTAGATTTTAGACCCTAATGATGGCAGGTTTACTGTTGAAATGATGATAACAACTACTTGGGAGGGAAAGGGAAGCAACCGAATCAGTGGATAAACAATGTGGTTGTGAACCATATCTATTCATCAAAAACAGGGGTTGAACCAAGCCTCGGATTACGTTTGAATCAATAAAAAATAGAGGTGAAGCTTGGTGAGAAGGGAATATAGAACTAAATTCATCCAATTATGGTAGAGTTAATGATGAAGTACGATAACATGATGAACTAGTGGGACGTAGGATGAAAATCGAAGATCAACTGGTTGGACCGAGCGCTCCTGAAGAACAGGCCGTTGCTTCGCCGAATCCATGGGTCAAATGGATTCGACCCCCAAAATCCCATGGTACCCTAGGTAAAATAGATGGTTTATGGGTTTTGTTCCGCAAAAAATGGTACTAAGAGGTTTTGACCCATGCCCAGGTGAATCAATTTTCTGGGTTTTTCTTGGTATGTCTTGGGGATGCCATGAACTTCCACTCTCAACTCATTGCGCAGGTGGTTCTTCAGTGTCGCAAGGCTATTTTATCAGCGAGCATGCACCCAATGAGGAACTGAAGAAGAAGAATGAGGAGCCGAACTGGGCTTGGATAGGGCTGGATTTTGAGGACCAAGCTGATGTTCACATCTAGCTCTACCATGGTCGCTGACAGCTCCCCATCCTGAGAAATGGAACTGGGAGCTCTACAAGGTGGTGCCCAGATACAAGTTGGATCAAGTTGGTCTATAACCTTCATTAACTATAGACATCTATAGACTATAGATATGATATCATGATATATCCATTGTAAATCCTAGTTAACACCCCAGTAACATTAATTATATTATCAGATATATCCACATATATCCACTATAAATATATGTCTAAGTCCTATTAAACAAAAAAAAACGTTGCGAACAGTCAACACATCCCCGTTTTTTGGTCATCGGCGATCCCAGGAGGATTGGGTGACCATCAAGGGACAGCGCTTCTTCAGGACAGGTGACATTGGACAAATCAACAAGGACGGATCTCTCTCCATCATCGACCGCAAGAAGGACCTGTGTTTTCAGCGGCGTTTCAAAAACGGGAAGGGGCTGAAGCCATTTTGGAACCTCGAAAGAAGTGCCTAGAATGGTTTCCATTGTCTTCAACGCTAATATCTTTTAGGTAATCAAATGAATCAGCATTTGGATCGGTTTTGGTAGATCTTGGAGTCTCCAACGCAAAAAGAGTCACCATATTCAATGATGTTCATCAAACTTATACAACTTCTGCTTTCTCGACAGAGGCCAAGATGGCAAACTTTGCCACACTGACCAACGGGTGGTGCAGGACTTGTGGAAGGGTCCCAATGGCGAGTACGTGGCCCTGACCAAGGTAGAAGCTGCCACTCACCAAAATTCTTTGGCGACTTTCCCATGTGTGGGTCTGGTAAATAAGCCGTCTTTTTGGGGGACTTACAATTCAAGGGGGCCAGTTGTAACATGGATTGCTACGTAAGTAACCTCGCAAAGCTATACAAAGCCCACATTTTTTAGTTCTAGGTAGGGATGTTCCAGGTCATTATATGGCCATGGTATGCCATGGTAATTGTGGATCCTTTGCTACTTGAATTTTGTGTCGTCATGCCTTCGGGCTTTACCAAGGCATTGAAGCTGGTGGAATGTGTGGAAATGCCGACACATGGCGATGTCGGGATGGTTTGCTGGGGGTGAACTCGGGGGCAAAGAAGCTCCCAGGATTTACTTTTAATATATATCTGTTAATGATATATGATAATATATTATTATATATAATAATAGTATATATTATTATTACATACCTTCGTATTATTATCATTATCATTATCATTATTATTATTATTTTATTATTATGATTATTTTTACTATTATATATGTATACACTTATGGAGAATGGCACATTTAGTTCGATGACTATTGAACATGATGATTTTCCGGAGCTATTTACATATGTCAAATGAACAACAGCTAAGTGTGATTGATAAAGCATGTGTATATATATATATAAACACGTGGATTTCCTGTACTCTGCCCTTCAATCCTTCCAAAGAAGAACATGTTAATGAAGGGGTCAAACAAATCCTGCCCAGGAGACCACATACGAACTGTTGATTTCTAGTTTCAACTTTCAACTAATCTTCACGGGTACCAGAATCTTACCAGCAGTCATGTGCATTGTGAGGTCTAGTTTGATCACCATCCCAAGGCATTCCCAGCAGTCTGACATCCTAAACGTCTCTGAACTGACTAGATAGCCACAGATAGTCCATATATTTATGGGACATATGTTTATTTGTAAGACTTTGAGACTTTATAGAACTATACTACAGGTTATGACCATGGTTATGACCATGGTTATGACCATGTTTATGACCATGGTTATGACCATGGTTATGAACCACTTGCTGACTTGGATGCGTATTCTGGAGTGAGAGGCACCGCTTGAAAAAGCACATCAAGGGTCAAGTCCGCAGTCAGCTTCTCTTCAAGTCCATTACAAGATGTTGATACTGTGATGTATGTAAACATAGCATATATAAGAAAAAAATATATATATATAAGAATATATATAAGAATATATAAGAATATATATATAAGAATATATATATATAAGAATATATATATAAGAATATATATATATAAGAATATATATATAAGAATATATATATATAAGAATATATATATAAGAATATATATATATAAGAATATATATATATAAGAATATATATATATAAGAATATATATATATACAGTATATCTACATAATATAATGTGCACTTTCCCGCTGGACCTATTTTCACGAGCCCAGGATGGTTTATGGAAAGACCGGTGGCAGCTATCCCGTTGCTTTGCTGCACGGCTGCAAGAGACTGAAAAAAAAACGAAACCTAAACAATGTGGTGGATCTGGGGTCCTAACAAAGCAAAGCGGCAAAACTTGCTCAATTCCACGATGTTACACGGCCTTGAAACCACTGGCTGGCTGCCCTACAATTACATGTCATTTCACTCGGGTGACATATCCCCATGCATCGAAAACAGCTGCATGAAGCAAATACCACGAATGTCCCTGCAAAATTAAATGCTATCTCACAAAGAGGAAATGGGGCAATCTGGCAATACTTCATCCCATCCTTCCTTCGTCTTAAACACATCCAAATGGGTACCAATATGTGGTTTCCAGGGGGGGGTTCTGGGACGGGCCCAAAAGAGTTGCCTGGTGGGTTGGGGAATCCACCATCTGTAGATCATTTCTGAAGAAATGAGTCCATATCTACGTTCTTTTACCCCAGCAAAAGTCTTTTTTCCTATGGGATGATGAAACCATTTGGGGTTCATAAATTCTGGCTTTTGCCTTCTAAGATTGTCAGATCATCATTGGTTGCAGATTTCGAAATGTGCGTAGTATCCATACTTTGTTCCGCATACCCCAGACCCCAGACGTGGGGTTTGTCTGAGAACGGAGTACCAAGGCACCCCCGAATCCATTGGTCAATCATGATATCCCACAAATCGGGTGGTCGCATCAATAAGTTTCAACCATAAAACGAATCCCACTGATCAAAAACAGCAACTTCAAACCCCCAACTTCAAAAACACGAACTTCCAACAATTGTGAAAACACACTGACTGGTTGGTGGTTTGGAACATTTTTTATTTTCCATAATATATGGGATAATCCTTCCCATTGACTAATATTTTTCAAGATGGTTAAAACCACCAACCAGCTGAAGAAAACCTGGACAAAAAAAGTCCAAACACCGCCTTTTGGCGGCAGGATTTGCCCCGTGAAGCCAAGCCTGGAAAAGCTGGCGCAGCAGCTGGGCGTGACCGGAGATTTCCAGGCGATGTGTGCGAACGTTGCCCGGCCAAAGTGGATAACCTCACTGGGAATGATGGTTACCCTCTGGTAAACTAACAGTTTGCTAGTGAAAATGGCCATTTATAGTGGATTTTCCCATTAAAAATGGTGATTTTCCATAGTTTTTTGTATTTTTACCAGAGGGTAGTAGGGGTGACTATCCCCAAATGGCCCAACATGTCAGGTTGGTGAAATATGATAATTTACCCAGATACATCCGTTGTTTGTCTGTTTTGAAAGAACCGTGGATAACCCATCATTCCATAGATAATTTCCTCATTGATATAGTTTCCAATGATATAGATAATCCAATGGATAAATCCAATGGATAAATCCTCATTGATATAGTTTCCGTATCTAAAAATGGTATCAAAATTGCCATTTTGATCCATTTTGATTCCATTTTGGGGGTATACCGGTTATACCCCCGTGATTTTGCATGGGAAACAGTAGCCCCGGACGTCGCATTTCCGTCGGCACTGGCTGCGTGGCTGCGTGGCTTTCTAAGGACAAGGTGGTTGCAAAGGCGCCCCGGACATCGAGCAGAAAAGCGCAGAAACTGCAATTGTAAAGCAGCTGCCCTTCATTGAAATTACACCACAAAATAGAACAGCAAAATCCTAAGTGGTAAATTATATGTGCCTATTTTGTTTTGGTAGTTAATGTGGTTACTTAAAAAATGCATCTACATGTACACCACTACATGTTACATGTAACATACCTTGAAGTTGTCTCCTCAATGAGCCAAGTTGGACCAGCACCTGGCTGCCTGGTCTGTCCAGTGTGGCTCCCACTTGGAGGATCATACCACAGATCGTAACTGGTGAGTATGGGTATAATTAGTTTTTGATTGTTTTTGATCTATTCATACATATATATATACTATGGTTCATATATATACATGCAAAAGATAATAAAGATACAGATACACAATCATATTTATATAAATAAACGCGTATATATATATATGGGAGATAATCCACTTAGAGGGTCATTGGCCATGTAACCCGTGGACCAGGTCTTTGCTGACTGCAAAGCCAAGTGCAAAGAGATGAAGTTGGTCGAGTTCGAAATCCCTCAAAGGAGAGCAGCGAAAATCAGCCAATGTGCAAAGGACACACCTATTTATTTCCTATTTATTATATTGTATATATACATATAAAATCATATAAACATAAATTATACAGCATAATACAGATATAGATAGATAGATAGATAGATGGATGGATGGATAGATAGATAGATAGCTAGCTAGGTAGGTAGGTAGATAGATAAATAGATAGATAATATACGTGTACATATATATATATACACACACTCTTCTGAAACTTGTGATATTCATGGTGTCCGAACCATGTGTAGCCAGGTGTTTGCCTAGTAGTTCATTGGAATTTGGGTCCCATTAGGAACAGATCAACGAGGACACCTGAATGATTTCATGATATTTTAGCGTGACCTGGCAATGGATAATCCGAAATCATATGTGATAATTTTGCCAGAAACTATAAAAACATATAAAATATATTTCCCATTGCCAGGTTATATAGTTTTCCAGCATTAGCCAGTTCCAACGGGCGTTTTCCTAGCATTTTACACACCAAGTTGTTGCTGGTTTGCACCTGATTTGCGAGACACGTAAGAAGTCGCTTAACTGGGCACTTCTGTGTACTGTTCAATGTTTAAGTGTTAGAGGATTAGACAATTATATAGAAGCATGAGAATCGGCCAATCACCTGGACATTCTCCATAAATGTTAGCCTTGACGGTTCTCGCGGGCGACTTGGTTAAGTACCCCCCCCCACATTTGGTTCGGAAACTCCTGGTTTTTTAGGGCTCAACTTCTCTTTTGAATGGGTCATATAAGACCCGATGTTTGATGGTAAAATCGCCAATTTTGTTGCTTGATGTCCTGTTTTACCTGGGTGGTTATGTTGGTTAAATCACAATATGTGTTGGTCAAAACTTCATATTTGTTGCCCCAATTTCAGTTTCTTCCTGGGTAAATCTCAAGTTGTGTTGGTTTTGTTTCGGTTGGTTCAAATCTCCATCCCATTAGTGTTGATTCAAATCCCATTTTTCTTTGGTACATCACCACTACTGCAGTTAAAGCCTCTTTGTTGTTGGCTTAAATCATCATGTCTCTTGGTTGAAATCACCAGTTGGGTAAATCCCCACGTCTTTCTTGGTAAAATCGTCATTTTTTGTTAAAATCACCATTTTGGTTTAGGTCACCTTCCAACTTCTTGTGGCCTCACACCAGTTACCCTCGTGACATCCGACCAGGATTTGCTTGGTCTCAGACCCATGGACTCCTGAGAATGACCTGTTGACCGCTGCCATGAAACTCAAGCGGCCCATCATTGCTGACAAGCACAAGCAGCCCGGTGCCGTAAAGTGCCATTGCAGATAGTGTGGAATCCCATGGATAAATGGTTCAATTTTTTAGAGGGATGTGTACCCAGCAGATGGAAGTGGAGCTATTATAAATATATATATATATATATTTCATAGCCTATTTGATATTTGCTGGTGTATCTATATATAGATATATATTTTATTTACAGAAATACATACTAAACTGCATCCTTTGGGGGTTGGTTCATCAATTGTTAAACCATGGCTAATAATCCATGGTTAATGGCTAAATCAACTGGATACTCGGTTACTTTACAATCATTGAATATGTTTTTTTTCATGGGTATATACAGTTTATACGTACATTTGCGAACCATCTCCTTTTTTGCAGGCGGCCCATGATTGGCACTGGATATACGAGGATATGCTAGGATATAGTATATATATATACACATACTGTATCCTGTCTTGTCTAATCTTGTCCTATCAAATGTTACCCCATCTGATCTATGCTATTCGTTGCTAGTTACGTTTCAAAATCTTATCGTATTTTCCCACTCAAATCTAAACTATCCTGTCTATGACCATATCATTGTACACATCTAATAGATATATATATATAATCTACATGCATATACATACAGAGTCACCGGCTGCTTTGATTTGATAAACACTATTGACCTCCAAGCTTAGGATGCTGCGCAGGGACACACATACCGCCTGATTAATCCTGATTATATTTTGATACAAGGAAAACATCTATTGAATGTATATGTTAGGGTCTACGTGGATTTCTGGACCCCGCATAGGTTGTCAATCATACTTGTTCGGGAAATTCTGTACTTTGTTGCATACACTGGCTGTCCTGGCTGACCCTGCTGTGACAGCGAGTGGATTGATGTCACCAGTTGACACAAGTCCGCTGAAATCATAGGCATGTCTTAACCATATCATACCTTAGAAGCATTCTCTACGACTATGACGAGCCCACGGAAAAGTCGAAGGCAAAGCTAAAGTACTCTTGTCCCCAACTAAGTTCACGAAAGCCGATATTGCGAAATTTGTCCCATTGTGCAATGGCATAAAACTAAGGGAAGACATTGCGAAGCTGTACTCCTGAGAACTTGCTCAAATCCAGGATGTGCGATGCAGGTCGATTGCTTTTAAGCACTCGCTGCGTTGATAGTTCCTACAATCATCTACTTTACGGTGGATCCGCAGAATACGGATTTCCCCACCTTTTGCCCCTTTTGCGAGTTGTATGAAGTTCTTAAGAGAGTCCTTCAAATTCTTTGCTTGCCTGACCAGACAGCTCACTTCTGTCCCAAAATGCTGTTTCACTTCTGAATGAAGCCGCAGCTTTTTGACTGTCTCGGAGTACTATGCTGTCAGGGAAGCGCCATGAACTGGGGCTGAACAGTCGCCTTAGTTTACAGTTAAAGCCTTAACTTGCCATGTTCATATTTTCCTGGCAAGTCTGCCAGTCATTGCTTGAATCTTGTGAGAAAAAGGCAGCCCAGAACTGGGAACTGTAGAACAAACGATCCTGAGCAAAGGGCCTGCCTGGATCTTCCATTTACCTTCGGCTGCTTTGGTCCAGAATCACTGACTTGTGGTAATTCAGACCAAATTTGTTTTTGTTGGCAGAAGATAAGTGATGCAGAAGATAAGTCTTAAGTCGACTTCGGAGCCATCTTCAACCCGGGAAATTGAGGTCTCACAGTAAGGGGACCCTTGCAGCCCCTTGGAAGGCGCTGCGCAATCGAGACAACATGTCCAACGGCCATGGAGTGCGGGATGGCAGTTGATTGCAGGTCACGTCAATTGCGAATAGGGAGGGAACAGATGGGTATATGTCAAAAATCTACTGTATAGATTCTGTAGATGTAGAATATGATTGGTCATTTCTTAGCCTACGTATGCCTACGTTATATGGTCAAACATTCAATAAAAAAGCGATGTTTTCATGGGGATTATTATCATATATTATCATAGCACTCTTCTTAGTTCGGATAGGTTTTCATCAACACCATATACAGTTTGCGTTCCAAGGTGTTTGAGCTGCAAGGTTTTGACCCCAAGGTTCATGGCAAAGTTGGAGCGGCCGGGAGACAACCACTCCAGGTGCGAATGTCAGCAGGACCCATGTCAGTGGTGATGGGTCAAGTCACCATAAGTATCCATAAGTTACCTATGATTAGCATTTATTCGCATATTTTGGGGATGTTCATGCAGAAATTCCAGGTATTTTGGCGTGAGAAGGGGCAAGAATTCGGGAGAACCAATGAGATCATTGGAATGCTTTCCTGCGACATCGTGGAAGGGTTGGCCAAAAGCCAGGAATTAGAGGGATCACTGGATCACTGAAGTTACGTATCCGTATACCTATGTGTCATAGCACATTTAGGTGGATGATTCCAGTGGATGATGGTGGATGGCTTTGGATGAATTATAATGACCTCACTGTTACATCACTGGAATACTGGAATGATGATTAGTAAGGGGAATCATCTGTAAATTAACTTTTTTCAGCTATTTTCAGGTCACTGAAATTGTTATCATTCAGCCAGATTGATAGATTATCCCATTATTATGTATCATTATCGCATGATTATTCCATGATTATTCCATGATTATCCCTTTTAAACCATATAAAACCATATTTATTCAACAGCATAACTTGCAGATTTCGTAGGCCCTGCGGCGAAGCAAAAGTCAAAGCGAGCCCTTGGGCAAGGCCGGCGGAGGATCTGTATGATGGGATGTGATTCATATGATCGGATTTTACGGGTGAAAATGAACGGGATTGGTGTAGATAGATACTTGGATGGATGGATGGATGGATGGATAGAACCAACCATAAAGGACATAGCTTTGTCTCCAACTGCTGGATTCACCTCATTTTTCCCGAGAGCGTCTGAGCGCAGGGTTCTTCCAATAGTGGGGGTCTGTAAAACATCTTCTCATCTTCACATCTCATCTTCACATCTCATCTTCACATCCTCTCATCTTCACATCTCATCTTCACATCCTCTCATCTTCACATCTTTTCATCTTTACATCCTCTCATCTTCACATCCTCTCATCTTCACATCTTTTCATCTTTACATCCTCTCATCTTCACATCCTCTCATCTTCACATCTGCTCATCTTCACATCCTCTCATCTTCACATCCTCTCATCTTCACATCTGCTCATCTTCACATCCTCTCATCTTCACATCTGCTCATCTTCACATCTGCTCATCTTCACATCTGCTCATCTTCACATCTTCACATCTGCTCATCTTCACATCTTCTTATCTTCACATCTTCTCATCTTCACATCTGCTCATCTTCACATCTGCTCATCTTCACATCTGCTCATCTTCACATCTGCTCATCTTCACATCTCATCTTCACATCTGCTCATCTTCACACCTTCTCATCTTCACATCTGCTCATCTTCACATCTGCTCATCTTCACATCTGCTCATCTTCACATCTGCTCATCTTCACATCTGCTCATCTTCACATCTTCTCATCTTCACATCTGCTCATCTTCACATCTGCTCATCTTCACATCTGCTCATCTTCACATCTGCTCATCTTCTTATCTTCACACCTGCTCACCTTCTCTCTCACGCCTTCTTTTTATCTTTCTCTCTTAAGGCCGAGGGTGGTGCCGGCGGCGAGTCACGAAACGTCAACCCTTTCGCACGAAATGAGGGTCGATCGGCAAAAACTGAGGTAAAATTGCGATTTGACTTGTCCTGGAGCAACCCTTCCGGTCGATCGGCAAAAACTGAGGAAAAAATGCGATTTTACTTGCCCCGGAGCAACCCTTTCGCACGAAATGAGGGTCGATCGGCAAAAACTGAGGTAAATTTGCGATTTTACTTGTGCTAAAGCAACCTTTTCGCACGAAATGAGGGTCGATCGTCAAAAACTGAGGAAAAATTGCGATTTTACTTGCCCCGGAGCAACCCTTTCGCACGAAATGAGGGTCGATCGGCAAAAACTGAAGTAAAATTGCGATTTGACTTGCCCCGGAGCAACCCTTTCGCACGAAATGAAGGTCGATCGGCAAAAACTGAGGAAAAAGTGCGATTTTACTTGCCCCGGAGCAACCCTTTCGCACGAAATGAGGGTCGATCGGCAAAAACTGAGGTAAAATTTCGATTTGACTTGCCCCGGAGCAACCCTTTCGCACGAAATGCGGGTCGATCGGCAAAAACTGAGGTAAAATTGCGATTTGACTTGCCCCGGAGCAACCCTTTCGCACGAAATGAGGGTCGATCGGTAGAAACTGAGGTAAAATTGCGATTTTTCCTGTGCCGGAGCAACCCTTTCGTCTGTGTGTAAAAGCGTCTGTGTGTAAAAGAGTCTGTGTGTAAAAGTTTCTGTGTGTAAAAGCGTCTCTGTGTGTAAAAGTCTCTGTGTGTAAAAGCGTCTGTGTGTAAAAGCGTCTGTGTGTCAAAGCGTCTGTGTGTAAAAGCGTCTGTGTGTAAAAATGTCTGTGTGTAAAAGTGTTTGTGTAAAAGCGTTTGTGTGTAAAAGCCTCTGTGTGTAAATGTGTTTGTGTGTCAAAGCGTCTGTGTGTAAAAAGCGTCTGTGTGTAAAAAGCGTCTGTGTGTAAAAGCGTCTGTGTGTAAAAGCGTCTGTGTGTAAAAGTGTTTGTGTAAAAGTGTTTGTGTGTAAAAGCGTCTGTGTGTAAAAGCTTCTGTGTGTAAAAGCCCCTGTGTGTAAAAAGCGTCTGTGTGTAAAAGCGTCTGTGTGTAAAAGCGTCTGTGTGTAAAAGTGTCTGTGTGTAAAAGCGTCTGTGTGTAAAAGCGTCTGTGTGTAAAAGTCTCTGCGGGTAAAAGCCTCTGTGTGTAAAAGCGTCTGTGTGTAGAAAGCGTCTGTGTGTAAAAGCGTCTGTGTGTAAAAGCTTCTGTGTGTAAAAGTGTTTGTGTGTAAAAGCGTCTGTGTGTGTAAAAGTCTCTGTGTGTAAAAGCGTCTGTGTGTAAAAGCGTCTGTGTGTAAAAGCGTCTGTGTGTAAAAGTCTCTGTGTGTAAAAGCGTCTGTGTGTAAAAGCGTCTGTGTGTAAAAGCGTCTGTGTGTGTAAAAGTCTCTGTGTGTAAAAGCGTCTGTGTGAAAGCCTCTGTGTGTAAAAGCGTCTGTGTGTCAAAGCGTCTGTCTGTAACAGTCTCTGCGTGTGAAAGTGTTTGTGTAAAAGCGTGTGTGTAAAAGCGTCTGTGTGTAAAAGCTTCTGTGTGTAAAAGCCCCTGTGTGTAAAAAGCGTCTGTGTGTAAAAGCGTCTGTGTGTAAAAGCGTCTGTGTGTGTAAAAGTCTCTGTGTGTAAAAGCGTCTCTGTGTGTAAAAGCGTCTGTGTGTAAAAGCGTCTGTGTGTAAAAAGCGTCTGTGTGTAAAAAGCGTCTGTGTGTAAAAGCGTCTGTGTGTAAAAGCGTCTGTGTGTAAAAGCGTCTGTGTGTAAAAGCGTCTGTGTGTAAAAGGCTGTGTGTAAAAGCGTCTGTGTGTAAAAGCTTCTGTGTGTAAAAGCGTCCTGCGTGTAAAAAGCGTCTGTGTGTAAAAGCGTCTGTGTGTAAAAGCGTCTGTGTGTAAAAGAGCCTGTGTGTAAAAAGCGTGTCTCCATACTAACAACAGAAGACTCTGCTCCTCTACGCTCTCGGGCCATCCGTCGTCTAGTTTTATGGCTTGCGGCTTGATTTATCCCATAGCTGGAGTCTAAAACCATTGGTGACACCAGGTCACTGATGCTGGCAGGGAGTTGTGTCCTCAGATGGTGGGACTTGGATCATAACAGATTTATTCAACCTGCATTAAGATGTAGTTTAGACATGTTTAGTGTTTTTTTGAATGCTTCGTTTCCATCCATCAAATGATTTAAATGGGATGACCCCACAATGTTTTTCATAAACATGGGATGACCCCATAAAAAATGGTTTTCAGCCAAGTTCCATGGTTTAATGGTTTCTGGAAAATTTTGCGGCTGAACCACCCAGCAGTTCTTGTCCATGCGCGCCGCTGAGGCAGAACGGCTGGGCTGATAAGAAGGCAAAGTTCTCCTTCGCGGACAAGGCCTTGCGCCCATGATGGCCATTATCAGTCATCAATCATCAGTCATAGTCATCACTTTATCAATCATCTCCATTTTTAGAAATAGCATATGTATTTAAATATGGCCCCTACCTTAAATAATTATTCCAGGGGGGCATGTCACATCAGGAATAATTGATTTGGAATAAATAGTTTTAGGGCCTATTTTTAATTATTCTGCTAAGGGGGTCTATTCTATGTCAAGACTTGTATGGAATAATTTGTGTCAACATACCTCAGAATAATTAGCTATTGATGGGCATATAAACTCAGATGATAAGTTATGATAGATTTTGAACCATCACTTGAAAAAGCGATGACAATATATGACAACAGATGAACGGCGATGACATGTGCATACATGTGCTGTTATGATCTGTTATGTGCTGTTTCATTGCCCGTGATAGAGTGCCAGAAAAAATGTCAGAAGATATCAGAAGATAAGCCAGATAGAATGTCAGAAGATATTCCAGATAGAATGTCAGAAAATATGCCAGATAGAATGTCAGAAGATATGCCAGATAGAATGTCAGAAAATATGCCAGATAGAATGTCAGAAGATATGCCAGATAGAGTGCCAGAAAGAATGTCAGAAGATATGCCAGATAGAGTGCCAGAACGAATGTCAGAAGATATGCCAGATAGAATGTCAGAAAATATGCCAGATAGAATGTCAGAAGATATGCCAGATAGAGTGCCAGAAAGAATGTCAGAAGATATGCCAGATAGAATGTCAGAAGATATGCCAGATAGAATGTCAGAAGATATGCCAGATAGAGTGCCAGAAAGAATGTCAGAAGATATCAGAAGATATGCCAGATAGAATGTCAGAAGATGTCAGACGATATGCCAGATAGAAAAGCACAGGGGTCCCAATGAAATTATTTATCTTGACTCATTTGTCATATTTATTCCACAGGTCACCCACATATGTCAAAACACCCAGGAATAATTGGGCATCACCAGGAAACACCCAGGGATTCTTCAAACCATGCATTGGGTCACCAATGTCCACTCAGGGGCCCATTGGCCTTTGGCTAAGTTACCATAAGTTGCCCATATGTCTTCCACAGGTCACCCACATATGTCAAACCACCCAGGGAAAATTGGGCATCACCAGGAAACACCTAAAAATTCTTCAAACCATGCATTGGGTCACCAATGTTCATTCAGTGGGCCCATTGGTCTTTGGCTAAAGTACCCATATTTTAACCACAGGTCACCCACATATGTCAGAACACCCAGGAATAATTAGGCATCAACAGGAAAATCCAGAAAAAACCCAGGGATTCTTCAAACCATTCATTGGGTCACCAATATCCACTCAGTGGGATTCAGTGGGTCCATTGGCCTTTGGCTAAGTTACCATAAGTTACCCATATGGGAATGTCTCCAAAATGGAGTGCCCCAAACTTTCTTTTTTCATCTGAAAAAAAGTTTGGGGCACTCATATGGGCACCCCTATTTTGAGACATCCCCATATGTTTTCCACAGGTCACCCACATATGTCAAAACACCCAGGAATAATTGGGCATCACCAGGAAACACCCATGGATTCTTCAAACCATGCATTGGGTCACCAATGTTCACTCAGGGGCCCATTGGCCTTTGGCTAAGTTACCATAAGTTACCCATATGTCTTCCACAGGTCACCCACATATGTCAAACCACCCAGGGAAAATTGGGCATCACCAGGGAACACCCAAAAATTCTTCAAACCATGCATTGGGTCACCAATGTTCATTCAGTGGGCCCATTGGTCTTTGGCTAAAGGACCCATATTTTAACCACAGGTCACCCACATATGTCAGAACACCCAGGAATAATTAGGCATCAACAGGAAAATCCAGAAAAAAACCAGGGATTCTTCAAACCATTCATTGGGTCACCAATATTCACTCAGTGGGATTCAGTGGGTCCATTGGCCTTTGGCTAAGTTACCATAAGTTACCCATATGGGAATGTCTCCAAAATGGAGTGCCCCAAACTTTCTTTTTTCATCTGAAAAAAAAGTTTGGGGCACTCATGTGGGCACCCCTATTTTGAGACATCCCCATATGTTTTCCACAGGTCACCCACATATGTCAGAACACACAGGAATAATTAGGCACCACCAGGAAACACCCAGGGATTCTTCAAACCATTCATTGGGTCACCAATGTTCGCTCAGTGGGCCCATTGGTCTTTGGCTAAAGTACCCATATTTTAACCACAGGTCACCCACATATGTCAGAACACCCAGGATGGGCATCACCATGAAACACCCATGGATTCTTCAAACCATGCATTGGGTCACCAATGTTCACTCAGGGGCCCATTGGCCTTTGGCTGAGTTACCATAAGTTACCCATATGTCTTCCACAGGTCACCCACATATGTCAAACCACCCAGGGAAAATAGGGCATCACCAGGGAACACCCATCAAACCATGCATTGGGTCACCAATGTTCGTTCAGTGGGCCCATTGGTCTTTGGCTAAAGTACCCATATTTTAACCACAGGTCACCCACATATGTCAGAACACCCAGGAATAATTAGGCATCAACAGGAAAATCCAGAAAAAACCCAGGGATTCTTCAAACCATTCATTGGGTCACCAATATTCACTCAGTGGGATTCAGTGGGTCCATTGGCCTTTGGCTAAGTTACCATAAGTTACCCATATGGGAATGTCTCCAAAATGGAGTGCCCCAAACTTTCTTTTTTCATCTGAAAAAAAAAGTTTGGGGCACTCATATGGGCACCCCTATTTTGAGACATCCCCATATGTTTTCCACAGGTCACCCACATATGTCAAAACACCCAGGAATAATTGGGCATCACCAGGAAACACCCATGGATTCTTCAAACCATTCATTGGGTCACCAATGTTCACTCAGTGGGTCCATTGGTCTTTGGCTGAGTTACCATAAGTTACCCATATGTCTTCCACAGGTCACCCACATGTGTCAAACCACCCAAGGGAAATTGGGCATCACCAGGAAACACCTAAAAATTCTTCAAACCATGCATTGGGTCACCAATGTTCATTCAGTGGGCCCATTGGTCTTTGACTAAAGTACCCATATTTTAACCACAGGTCACCCACATATGTCAGAACACCCAGGAATAATTAGGCATCAACAGGAAAATCCAGAAAAAAACCAGGGATTCTTCAAACCATTCATTGGGTCACCAATGTTCACTCAGTGGGTCCATTGGTCTTTGGCTAAATTTCCATAAGTTACCCATATGTCTTCCGCTAAAGCAAGGGAAGAAGAAGCGAGGAACATTCTGGCCCGTGCCAACAAAAATCAAGCCGACGACGGTCCAAGCAAGAGAAAAGCCGCCATACGGGCTTATATACCTGCACATCATGGCGACACAGCATGGAGCGCTGATTCAACAAGCCTACGTAGCAGCCAAAATTCATGCAGCACGTAGTAAGGGACCCATTGATCCCAAGGACACTGCAGGATACCATCCTCTCCCAGATGAGCTTCCGACAGTACCGCCAGAGCTCACCTCTGGACTGTTACACTGTCTCTCCACTCTCAACCATCCAGGGGAAATTGGGCATCACCAGGAAACACCTAGGAATTCTTCACAGGTTGAGATAGGTTGAGCATTGCCGGAGCACATCTTTGAAACCAGGAACGAGCAAAACTTGCAAGATCCCAATAAACTCTTGAGTTTATTTGAAAAAGTTTTCTGACACGAGGTTTCTAGTGGTTTGTGGCAATACAACCTCAGTCAACACATGCCAAAAATATACCAAATTTGATTACAACTTGTATTTTTATGTGAATGGAGAGGGGGGGGTTGCCCTAAATTTACCCTAATTATTCCCGATGTCGTGTGACATACTGGAATGTTTTCCCAGAACATGTGCAATGGGGCTGGAATAATATCCAATTATTCCAAGGTATGCTGGCATGGGGGGGGTCTAAGGCAGGGGCCATATTTAAATATATATATATAAATAATTAAATAGTAATAAATATATATATATATATATATTATATACACGTCTTTTACATATATGATGGGATACAATGGGATAACTATATATAACTATACTGGTGATGTCATGGGATATAGTGGGATATGTACCCAACACTATGATATTAATATGGCATAGGAATATGTTCCTTCACAAGCTTGGATGATGAAAACGAACGATACCTTTGGAAGAGGATATTCCTGGGAGATGGGTTTCGGACTCAACTTTCATATTCCTTTCTACTCAGTAGATGTAAGTAGATGTATCATCAAGACCCAGAGCCAATATGGTAAACCCAATATGTCTCCCCCATGTTTGCCACCTCATGGAAGCTCCATTTATCATAAGGATCATAGGATTGGAGAAGCGTTTTTGTATGGTGTCTTTGACTATAGCAGCTGTAGTATAGCTACTACCATCATTTAGATTATGTTCAACTTTTGAAGATACTAAGTCTGGTTGATGGTTTGGAACATTTTTTATTTTCCATAATATATGGGATAATCCTTCCCATTGACTTTCATATTTTTCAGAGGGGTTGAAACCAACAACCAGAAGTGAATAGCAACCCTGGAATCACATGGAATAACCGGCTGCTTGGTCATCCCTATCCGGTCATCGGCCTACCCTGGGATCCCCATGGGGCTCACTGGAAGCCACCTCCGGGCAGCTGCAAATGGAAACCACGGCCAATTTGGTATGATGATTTATCCATAGAACAATTGTGTTTATTCCATAGTTACTATGGCTATATAAATGATGATTATGGCCTGATGTTAATGACTACAGTAATTAACA
>CAMXCT020004502.1:112205-304705 GCA_947184155.2 Cladocopium goreaui
GTCAGAATGATTTTATTGCTGTTGCTAATCAACGGGATGTGCAACGGCAGAAGATCCAAAACTTGATCACCTGAAAAATAAAAAACAGTGACCTGCATATACAGTACTGTATTCTTTACAGATGTATCATCAAGTTCTGTATGTATATATATATACATATATATATTAATGTTATATACATATATATATATGTATATGTATATTAATATGTTATACATCCATCATCATAACCCATCCATCCGCATGTAGATCATCCCATTCATTTTGGCCGAACTTCCGCAGCTGTCCACTGGCACACGCTCAACGCATCCCGTTCTTCCTGCGC
This sequence comes from Cladocopium goreaui, assembly GCA_947184155.2. Lineage (NCBI taxonomy): Eukaryota > Dinophyceae > Suessiales > Symbiodiniaceae > Cladocopium > Cladocopium goreaui. Next base: position 112,531 of record CAMXCT020004502.1, read on the forward strand.
TCGATCGCAAAAACCATGGCTCTCCGCAGCAGGCTCTGGGAGTTGGGGGTCTGAAAAACAAAAAACACTTGTTGAGGAAGCTTCATGTCCCGGAGAAAATACACAAATCCTGAGTATGAGCATTTAGGTTAAGTGTTGTCGCACTCCTCCATGGTACGGTGCTCCCTCGGCGGTTTTCGCTTGACATGAAAATTAAAAAAATAACACACCCTCTGAGCGAGATACATGTTCTGAGAAAGAGCGTTTCCGAGCGAAGATGTACATACAGTATTGCACGGCAACCCCCCAAAAAGACCGAAAACATGTATGAACAAGTGATATATATATATTTATCTATATTTCTATGATAGAACCAGATGTTGCCCAATTAATTCTATTCTATGTTTTTTTTCAATATTTTGGGTTGGATTCAAAGCACAATATTTTTTGGAAGATGATCCCGAATGACTGCTGAGGGGTGAAGCAACCCCCCCAGAGGAGACCCTCGATGAGTAATAAGCCCTTAGTAATTATTGGTGGTTAATAAGCCCTTACTAGGCTTGGTTGAATCCAAAAAAAAAAATCTGGATTTCTCTGGTTGATGGTCTGATTGTTTCAGCTTTTAAGTGATGGTTTGTCCCTATGTTCATGATTTTCATGGGTTGATCGTACCAATTGCATCCAATTGCTATATGGATCGAGGCCCGCATGGCTCGAGCAAGCAATCTCAGTCATGGATCAGTGAACGTCATTAAGTGTCCCTTTTATTGTGAATGGATATCCTGATGATATGGCTATGGTCCATATTTCTATGTCCCATATGATATCCATATGATTAACGTATTGAAGCTGATCAACATCTGGAAACCCATTGTGCCAAAAACAGTTTTGGGGTCAAAACTAGGTACCATTGTGCCATTGGTTTTTGAAGGAATTCCTGGCTGCAGGCTCTTGCCTTTTGTGGCCCTCCTGGCTGCTTTGTCACTATCTCAGAGATCCGCGATCCGTTGACCCAAAAAATGACACATGACTTGGCGGCGCCCGATGAGGTGCTGCATTTTCAAGGCGGGAAAGGGTGAGTTTTTTGCGCAACCAGTCACGTTCGCAGCTTCAAAGTGGAAGATGACGGTCTTTGCAACCCCAAAGTAATCTGATGAAGCACTGTGTGATTTCTGTATTGACATATCTATATCATATAATTTTATAGACTAGTATATATTATATATATATCATATATCATGATATATGTCTATTTCTATATCATATAAATTCATGTATCATGATCATAGACTAGTGACTAGTGCAGGCCACGGCCTTCACTGGAGCCACTGGAGCCGCCCTCCGCAAGCCGAGATGGGTGGAGTTGGACCTGAGCAAAAGCATGGGTGGCAATGCTGGTGGAATGGTGATTTCATGGGATATCAATGCATATATATATATATTTCTTATATTATCATATACATATAGTATATATATATGATGACACATATGACACTAACATGACATGCGGGTTTAAGTCTAGAAATGGGGAAATGACCCTCATTTATGGCGATTTGAGTAGGGGAAATGGTATAGTTGAAAAGTGGATGGAAGGGGGTACCAAATTTTCAGGCAAATATATATATATATACATATGTATATATATATACACATATATTTGAAGATATGTCTCATGTGTGATGATAGCGTATAAACATGTCTGTGTGTCTATCATACACACACAGATGCTTGGTTCTGTAGTAGTAGATTGTTTTTCCCTGATGAATCACATATATATATATACTTTACATAATTGAATTATAATATATATATAGTATTATGTTATATTATGTTATGTTTTGTTTTGTTATATTAAATTGCATTATTATATAATATTATATTATATTATATTATATTAATATCATATTATATTATATTTCATTTATAATATTATATTATATTATACCATATTATATTATATTATATTATAGTTTATTTTATTTTATTATATTATACTATATTTTATTATATTTTAATCTATGATATTATATATAATATAATATTATATAATATAATATAATATGATATTATATTATATTATATTAAATTAAATTAAATTATATTATATATTATATATCTATATTATATATTATTATTATTATTATTATATTATACATATTATAATTTGTATTGTATGTATATTATGTATGTATTATTCATACATTCTGGGTCTCGCTCACCGACCATAGTAGTGGCACTTAACCCAGGGCTCAGATCAGGCATTGGGCATTGGGGGGTTGCTGGGATCCTCTAATCAGGTAGTCATCCTGTTTCTCAAAATTGGATAAAATTGGGGTATACCCCAAAACCATTGGTTTCCACGGGTTTTTCATGGGTTTTCCATGGGTTTTCCCATCAAAACCATTTTTTTCATGTTTTTTTCCGATTGGGTTTTCCATTGGGGTCCCAAGGTTAAGACATGGTTAGACGACTCGGAAGCCCCCAAGTTGGGTTTCGCCCCCAGGTCGAGGTCTGCCACTGCGGCGTTGCCTTTGGAGTAGCTCAGCTCGATGTTTTTTTCGGAGATCTGGGTCAACCAGCTGGATATGGATTTAATATGATTTAATATGAATTAATATGATTTAATATGATTTGATATAGATCCAATATGATTTGATATAGATCCAATATGATTTAATATTATTTGATATGGAATTTATATGATCTAATATGAGTCAACATGACTCAATATGATTTGATATTAATATGGTTCAATGAATTCATTATCAAACATGTGGTCAACAATTAACAATGACTGATTTGTTTTTTTCACCAACATGGCTGGTGAATTTACCATCAAACATAGGCTTAAACCAACTGGATGGATAGATATATACATGATGTAGTATATTTTTGGTTTTCCATGAATGATGTATATATATATATATACATATAATGGTATAGATATATACATTAATTTATTATATATATATACATGCTAGCAAAACTGCAGGGGATCGAAGATTTGGTGATCTAAGCAGGGTTGATTTGCTGGATACTTCGCGCAGCCAAGGCAGGGAGATCTGATGTCGGCTCAGCAACCCAGGGGCTTGGAGATCTGACCCCATGCCAAATTTATAAACTGGTCATCTTTAATGGAGAGATCAAACATGATTTGGGCACCACAATGTTGAGAATGTTGAGAAACACCCATTGATGTCGTGATCATTCGTCATCTAGAAGTTGTGAGTGCATTAAACAGCCCAATTGGAATTTTAGAGCTGTTTTGAGCGGCCACAAAACTGATCAATTGTACTCGTAGGTTTCGAAGGCCCAGCATTGATGCACAGATGCACAATTGAAATTCTAAATTTCAATAATTGGTGCTGTAGGGGTTTCTAATTAGAACATATTGGAACTAGGATTTATGGATATTTATGGTGAATATTGTAACTGCCGGGGGGAGGGGAAAAATGTAAAAAAAGTTGATTCAGTGAAGTTTTCTAAACTAATATCATAGCAGTATAACAAATCAAAAATTATTCATTATAAAAAACATAACAGTCCAAAAAGCCAGTTTATATATTGTTAATTGCTTCATTTTTCTCAACAATATCAAAACATAATTACCTCATTCAATTTTTAAAAATCATAGCAGTCAAAGCATACTTACCTCATTCAATTTTTCAAAATCATAGCAGTCAAAGCATACTTACCTCAGTCAATTTTTCAAAATCATAGCAGTCAAAGCATACTTACCTCATTCATTTTTTCAAATTCATAGCAGTCAAAAGCATTATTACCTTATTCATTTTACAAAATCCTATCCATCAACCGTTCCTAAATTCCTTTTATGCTTCTCTGTTTTTAAATGTCTTGAATAACATTGTGCCTTCATTGATGAATTACATACATTACAAAAGGCAACTTTATCACGATAGTTTTGTATTTGTTCCTGTTTCTTTTTTCTATATTCTTCATCTTCTTTATATTTAGTTCTTCGTGTTTCATTCACTTTATCTTTATGTTTGTCATAGTTCTTTCTCTTGTATTCCAAGCATGTCTTACAAGTCTTCAATCCATCTTCAAAATTATCAATTGGTAATTTTTTAACACAGTATCTACAAAAATTGTCCATTACATAGAAATATGATTATCTTCTTAAATGTCTTTTCCAAGAATTCCTACAACAACCAAAAACAAAAACAAACCAAGCGAAGAACAACATTAAAAACAAAAAACAATAGACAACAATAAACATTATTCCCTACCCTTTAATAACCCTATCTTACAAATCCATAATTCTAATAAATAAATATTATTAGAAATATGTTAGTAGTAAATATCTTCAATAATTATCAATTCAAAATGAAATGTTTGTATTCCTATTATACTATCTTTATCTTGGTCTTCTTCTATGTCGGTTTTTATTTCTTCAACTGCTTTCTCTAAAATTTCATCTACATTATCTTCATCTACATATTCATCAAAGTCATGCATGAAGTAAATCTCTCTATAACTAAATTCATTTTCTCCATATTCCTTTTCTGGGAGTTTTGCTACTAATTGGACTTCAATATCAAGTTTAACTATAATTTAATCCATCTTCTTCTACTTATTCATAAATTGAAAATAATAATTCTTCTTTTTTTTCTGTTATGATGTTTCCTATACTTTTTAAACCGGATGGCACTCCCTCTCTCACAATACAGTATTCAATTACATATTTTTTTTCTTGGTTTCAAATGTCTTGTTATTTTAGGACCAAATTTTGATATTTTATGTTTGTTCCGTATTCTCTTCAATGCTTCACTACGCTTTATTGTCAAATATTTAGGGTCTCCAATTTTATAAGGAACGATCTTACGCAACGCATCAACAGGCAAACCCTTCATACAATTCGTCTTATAAAAACTTATATAAATAACTTAGACTTTCAGTATATATTCCAAGATTAAAATGTAGAATTCTTTGAAAAACTACTTAAAGATAAATTAACTAAATAAAATATATAATATTATATGATGAAAAAAATTATAGACTATCTATTGAGTAATGATTTAGCAGAAATACCAAAAAGAGGAAGAACAAAATTGAAATCAATAGTAATAGACAGCAATAAATTTAGATACAGCAAAGACAAACCCATATCTAATGTTTTAACAAAGAAACTATTAACAGTAAAGAAAACTAATGAATACAGAAGTTATGCTTTAAATGAGGCAAAAGATGCGTTCAGTGAAGGAAGAGTGAGACAAATACTAACCAAACACGCAATCAGAAACAAATTTTGGGTCAGAGATATTCAATCAGCATTTAGGAGATATGCTAATTCAATAGTTTTGGAAAATAAACACTTTCAAGGAGAAAGGGGATTAGAAATGATTGCACACCAAAAACCAAGACTATTGGAGTTTTTGAGAAATAGTAGAAGCATGAAACTTAACATAAGAACGGACGCATTGTTTGAAAAACCTGAGTACAATGATGGAGGAAATGAAATTGGCAGTCAAGAACTTATATATGCCTTACCTTCAACCCGCTTTAATATCAGTAATGAGGATGAACTGACGCAAGCAATAGAAGACAGTGCTAAACAAATCTTATTACAAATACAGAATTTAGAAGCATCGGCATCCAATTTAAGATTCAAGAAGATTTTGACAATAGCCATTCACTATGACAAATATGACCCAACAAGAGCAGGGGGATACATAGAACTACCTGAATGGATTAAACTAAAAAAGGCATGTATCAACATAAAGAACAAAGACCAAAAATGCTTCAAATATTGTATTCAATCCAAAGTCTATCACAAAATAAGCAAACATCACCCAGAGGAAATGTTCCACTATAATAAACTGAAAAATTATATTTTGAACTGGGATGGTGTACATTTTCCAACTGGCAATAGGGACATTGACAGATTTGAAGAGAACAATAAATCAGTTTCAATAAATGTGTTTGAACCCGATGACTGCTTAAATGATAATAATATTATATTGCATAGAGGCACTAAAAATAGAAATGCTAAATACGAAATTGATTTACTAAAAATTCATGATGAAGATAATAATCATCACGACGTATTAGTTAAAAATAAATGTAGATTATTAAACTGTCAAAACAGTAGCAACACAAATAAAAAGTTTTACTGCCACCATTGCTTAAATCCCTTTCAATCAGAAAAGGTATATAAGAAACATCTTGAAAACGGATGCATGGCATCAGAAGGACAACAAACAAAGATGCCTGATAAAGACACATACATAGAATTTGAAAAGCATAATACTAAATTGCCTTGTCCTTTTGTAATCTATGGTGATTTTGAATGTCTAACCACGAACTCCAATACAGGAACAAAAGGCACATATCAGGAACATAAACCATGCGGTTATATGTTAAATGTAGTAAGCAGGATTGATAATACATGCCAACCATACTTATACAGAGGTGAGGATTGTATGAAAAAGTTTGTTGAACAACTGACTGAAATTAAGAAAGATATATTTGAAAAAATGAATGTTAATAAACCGATGGATGAATTAACAAACGAACAAAAATTAGAGTTTAAATTATCGTCTCATTGCTCCATTTGCGGTAAGAAATTTGAACCTGACGATGAAAAGGCTCGCGACCACTGCCACTTCACAGGCAAATACAGAGGTGCAGCGCACGTAAAATGTAATCTGGATTATTAATTTAGATATTTTAAAATCCCTATCTTCTTTCATAATCTTAAAAACTATGACGCACACTTAATCATAGCAAAAGCAAATGAACTAAACATAGAACTAAACCAAAACAAAAGAATAGATGTAATAGCACAAAACAGCGAAAAGTTCATAACCTTTTCATTTGGCGCTTGTCAGTTTAAAGACAGTTTTGCTTTCTTAACAGCATCATTAGATAAATTAGTTAGACTGAACAAATATGAAGGAAATGAAACGCTTAAAGACTGGGAAACTCGTTTTAGATATACAAGCACTAACCCATACATTAAATCCAAAGCTGATTTGAATTTACTGACTGAGAAAGGGGTATATCCCTATGACTACATGAATTCATGGAACAAGTTTGATGAAACAAAACTACCAAAGAAAGAAGACTTTTACAGTAAACTATATGAAGAAAACATAACTGACAAAGACTACGCCAGAGCAAATATTGTATGGAAACATTTCAACATTAAAAACCTTGGTGAATATCATGATTTGTACTTGATGACTGATGTATATTTACTGACTGATGTTTTTGAAAATTTTAGGGATATGTGTTTGAACTATTATGGATTAGACCCAGCATGTTATATCACTTTACCCAACTATTCTTGCAATGCCTTTTTATCATTAACAGGAGTTAGACTTCAACAAATCCCCATAAAAAAATGTATGAGATGATTGAAAATGGGTTAAGAGGAGGAATGACGCAATGCTCCTTCAAACAAGTAGAAGCAAACAATAAATATATGAATCAAAATTATGATAAATCCAAACCTTCATCATACGTAAGTTATTTAGATGCTAATAACCTTTACGGATTAGCAATGTGTAAGAAACTGCCTTATGATGATTTTAAGTGGTATTACGGTAGAATGGATGAGAAGAGGGTAATGAAATATAGTGATGATGATGACATAGGATACATATTAGAAGTTGATTTAGATTATCCAAAAGGACTACATGATTTACATAAAGACTACCCACTAGCACCTGAAATCATGTGTATCAATGAGAATATGCTTTCACAAGTCCAAAAGGATATACACAAATATTATTATGGAAAAGATGCCAGTGATGAAAAGGCAAATAAATTAGTATTAAATGTGATGGATAAAAAGAAGTATGTTTTACATATATCAGCATTGAAATTCTATTTGCAACACGGATTACGTCTTAAAACAAGTCCATAGAGCAATAAGTTTCAAACAAGCAAACTTCTTGAAACCATTCATTGAATTCAACACTGAAAAGAGAAAGAATGCTAAAAATGAATTTGAAAAGGATTTGTTTAAGTTGATGAATAACAGTGTATATGGCAAGACCATGGAGAATGTAAGAAAGCATGGTGATTATGAGTTAGTCAATACGCCTGAACGCTTCCAAAAACTGGTAAATAAACCACTATTCAAACACCGACATATTATAAATGAAGACCTTGTGATTGTTGAAAAAGAGAAGCATACAGTGGAACTAAACAAACCTATCTACATGGGTATGTCTATTTTAGACTATTCTAAAATTCACATGTATTCGTTTTACTATGATGTTTTGAAACCCAAATATGATAATAGAATTAAGTTGGTATATACTGATACTGATAGTTATGTATTCAAAGTTGAGACTGATGACTTATATGAAGACTTTAAGGAGATTAATGAATACATGGATTTTAGTGATTATCCACCAGAGCATCCAAACTATGATAAAACAAATAAGAAGGTATTAGGGAAATTCAAGGATGAAATGAACGGTAAAATAATTACTCACTTTATAGGATTAAAACCAAAAGCATATTGCTATAAAGTATATGGTGATGAGAAAGAACACAAGAAGAGTAAAGGAGTAGTCAAGCATAAAGTGAGCAATCAGTTAAGTTACAAAACTTATGAAGAGACATTGAATAGAAACTGTAAAGAAGAAGTCAGTTTTAACACTATCAGAAGTAAGAACCATCAAATCTATAGCATTAATCAAACTAAATATGCTTTAAGCAACTACGACAATAAACGCTACTGGTATTCAGATTTTGAGAGTCTCCCGTTTGGACATTACGCCATAAAATATCTACACAACGAAAAGATATGTAATTGAATACTGTATTGTGAGAGAGGGAGTGCCATTTGGTTTAAAAAGTATAGGAAACATCATAACAGAAGAAAAAGAAGAATTACTATCTTTGATTTATGAAGAAGTGAAATTTTAGAGTTAAACTTGATATTGAAGTCCAAATAGTAGCAAAACTCCCAGATAAAGAATATGGAGACAATGAATTTAGTTATAGAGAAATTTACTTCATGCATGACTTTGATGAATATGTAGATGAAGATAATATAGAAGATGTCGACGTAGAAGAAGACCAAGATAAAGATAGTATAATAGGAATACAAGCATTTCATTTTGAATTGATAATTATTGAAGATATTTACTACTAACATATTTCTAATAATATTTATTTATTAGAATTATGGATGTGTAAGATAGGGTTATTAAAGGTAGGGAATAATATTTATTGTTGACTATTGTTTTGTTGTTTTTTTTTATGTTGTTCTTCGCTTGGTTTGTTTTTGTTTTTTGGTTGTTATAGGAATTCTTGGAAAAGACATTTAAGAAGATAATCATATTTCTATGTAATGGACAATTTTTGTAGATACTGTGTTAAAAAATTACCAATTGATAATTTTGAAGATGGATTGAAGACTTGTAAGACATGCTTGGAATACAAGAGAAAGAACTATGACAAACATAAAGATAAAGTGAATGAAACACGAAGAACTAAATATAAAGAAGATGAAGAATATAGAAAAAAGAAACAGGAACAAATACCAAACTATCGTGATAAAGTTGCCTTTTGTAATGTATGTAATTCATCAATGAAGGCACAATGTTATTCAAGACATTTAAAAACAGAGAAGCATAAACGGAATTTACGAACGGTTGATGGATAGGATTTTGTAACATGAATCAGGTAATAATGCTTTTGACTGCTATGATTTTGAAAAAATGAATGAGGTAAGTATGCTTTGACTGCTATGATTTTGAAAAATTGACTGAGGTAAGTATGCTTTGACTGCTATGATTTTGAAAAATTGAATGAGGTAAGTATGCTTTGACTGCTATGATTTTTAAAAATTGAATGAGGTAATTATGTTTTGATATTGTTGAGAAAAATGAAGCAATTAACAATATATAAACTGGCTTTTTGGACTGTTCTGTTTTTTTTTAATGAATAATTTTTGATTTGTTATACTGCTATGATATTAGTTTAGAAAACTTCACTGAATCAACTTTTTTTACATTTTTTTTTGGGGGGGGGCAGATTCTATGAATTCTCGGCTTCTCCGAGTCATGCAGCGAGGCTATGACTGATGCATCCACCATGATTCTTGCCGACGACGTGGAGGCGTGCCTGATGAAACATGATGAAACAGCCAGGAGCCGTGGCAAAAGCTGTAACTTGCAAAAATACATGTGTTTAATATATTTTAATATAGATATATAGCATTATATAGCATAGTTCATACATGACATAGTTCAATATAGATTTCAAATATAGTGCATACTAAATCTGTTGAAATCACATCCCAACTCAGTGGCAACTTAATATGGCAGACGCTAGGTAGCTAGGTCAAGTCATCGGGTGCCATCGCAATCCATCGGTAACCCCCAAAAAGATAGAACAGTAAATTACCCCACTATAGAGCAGTGACAACTCACGGAGACTCACTGTTCTATGATTTTTGGGTGGGATTACTATAAATAGACGATATTTACATCTACGGATGTGACTTATCCGTTTGATTTGTGGTTACTCCGTGGCAGCTTCAGCACTGCCCGCCTCAGTCGATCCCAGCAGTGGCCTTTGGCGTTTCGATTTTCGTTCGGAAACCGAGTTGGAAGGAGGTTGGAAAGGGCAAGCCAGAGGCTTTATTAATATACTAGGAGTATACAGTATAATTACCATTTGCAATAGGTCCTAATAGGTAAATCATCACACTAAATGGGCCATGGCTTCCACATCTGATTGTCAAGTCCCCGGTCTATTACTAGACAGGGCCGATTTCATGGGTGCACCGGAACCCATTCCAGATGGGACACATTTGAGATAGACATGCGTATAATCTTCCAGCTTGTGTACATGCCTTGCATCTAGAGAGAAGCAAAACATCGTTGTGAACACCATTCAACGACAAGACTTTGCATATTGTTGTATCGTCGCAAGGTTCATTATCTCTCCGGTGTTGATGCTGTATTGTTTCGAATTCAGAAGAACCATAGCACGTCTAGTTTGCTGTATGAAGTGGACCCCAAATCTACTATCAAATATATATATATAGATAGTTGGGGTATGTTGGGGTCTGTTGGGGTTGAGGGGCCTCCCAAATTCTAGGACTCTAGGACAGGCATGTTCTTGCTCAGAGGGCACACTATCTGAAAGCGTCTCAAACTTTGAAGTTGAGGTCACCCTGTCTGAAGCTTTGGAAGTTGACCAAGTCTACCCAGTGGTATCTTTATGTATCTTTCACATGCCACTATGCGATGAAGATGAAGCCATTTTGGGAGCCACACTGCGACGAAGATTCTTGCTCGGAGTCTACAGAATTCCAGAATAGCTTCTACAAACTCAGAATTCAGACATCAAATGGAACAGAGAATAAACAAGACACCATACCCTCTGGTAAACTAAGAGTTTGCTATTGAAAATGGCCATTGAAATAGTGAGTTTTCCCATTAAACAAATGTGATTTTCCATAGCAAAATGTTAACGTTTACCAGAGGGTAAATGCTATATGATCCATTCATGGTCAGTATCAGTCCCATGTCGAGCTGAGGTCGGGATTGTGGGCTACTCTACCTGGACCGCCTTTGGACCAGGCCCCGGCGCGCTGCGCCGTTGACGGCCGAAGGACTTTTTTTGTCGTCTAGGACGACATGATGCGGTTTGAAGATGGCTAAGTCGGCTAAGTCTGTTTGATCTTCAAGATCTGTATATAATATCAATATCTGATACATTCTTATACAATATATGATACTATATGTATCTATATGTAATTTATGGGTGATTTTTTTGGGTTTTTGATACTTTTGATTGCGTTGGTTGCCACGTCAAGGACGAAACTTGACGACAATTTTCTTCAGTGTGGTGGGTTCACCATCAGTCAGAACAATCGCAATCAGTTTGCCTTCCTCGGTAGAGCCACTGTCAGACGGCTATCAACAACAGGCGAAAGGCGGAAAGCTTGAACCGTACTTACCCAGATTGTTTGAGGTATTTAGTAGACGTTATAGAATGAAGGAGAAGCACTTGTAAACCACAACTATACTTTTAGTTGGTATAGTAACTAGTCATGGGTTTCTATGGATATGTGGATATTTATGGTATAGCTTCATGACTTGATAGCTGCGATTTCATCCTGATTTGACGTGGGCCCCTGACCACCAAACTGGATTTGGTCCAACAACCCAACATGGATCAAAACGGTACGAAAAGAAAACATGTTGACCTTACGCAAGATTCATGAAGATTCCTGAGAAAATGCAACATTTCTGTGTTGATATGTTTCTTTACGTACATTGAAGAATCATCCCACAAATCGTTAAACATCCCGGTGATGTGATCCCGAACATATAAATGGGCCATGACATGCCACCGGCCTATGGTTTCTGGTTACCATCAACCCAATTCAACTGTAGATATATTCACCAGAAAGATAGTTAGCCTCTACGCCAACTAACATCTATAAATAATTATCTATATATATATAGATAGATAGATAGATAGATAGATATATCTAGAGGGCCCCTTAGTTATAAAATGTTATAAATCCCTATAAATCGTAGTTCTTGGACTTCAAAACCCCCATGTTGGCCCTACATTGATTCTTGGATCAGGCTCCGCCGACCTGCGGGACCCCTTCGAGGAGCACGAGGACTAGTCGAACGGCGCAGGCGACCCGGGGCTGAAACCTGGACGAGTCTTTGAGCCTCACATGGGGTAATACATTTCCCGCGAAAAAAACAGAGAGATGATGGAGTATGATGGAGTAAGTGTCCCAGAATTGAAGTGATTCATATGAGATTGTCTTGCAATGCTGGTATTTCATCCTGTTTCAACTTTGAGGCTCCCCGTACCCCCTGAAGAATCCAGGTGAGTCAGGCCATTGCGCCCTAGGTACTGTGGACGTGCGTGAAGATTGGACAACCTCTACAGGCCCAAGGGCATGGTGTCTGGTGTCTGGGCACCTGGGCTGGTGACCTAGGTTCCAATTTTGACAGAATTTATGGCTTCCCACTTGAAGATATCTGATGATTAGGCTTTCGGATTCCGGAGACACATAATCAGAATTAGTTTCTACATCTTCTTACTAGATCTTACTAGCTCAATGGTCACTGTACTTTCCTACATGGCTCTTCATTCGCTTGTACATGTCTATCAAGTTCTATGGATAGACATCCACTAATCTATTGTGACAATTATACATGAGGTAATCATGAGGTCCTAGATATCCAAAAGACCTCATCGGTAGATCGATCGCATCCTTACAGTCCCCCCCAAAAAAGGGGGCTTCCAGAGGCGAGACGAACGAGACGGGCGGCAGCCTGGAGCCACAATTTTCTTGTCCCCGCGCGCCAAAAATTGATCAAAGTGCTCGACGTCAAAGACATTTCCATGGAAAACCCCCTGGTTTTGGGGGATCATTACGAGTCCATAATTTCAAGAAAGACCTATAATCAGTGTTTTGGAAAAATTAACAGCACATCCCAGTGCGATGTTTTCGTTTGCTTCTGAGTTTGTGATATGCGGAATTACACAGCTCGCATGTTTCTGGAAGGTGTCAACATATGGTACTTTCACGTATTTTCTTGGTTGGATATCTCTAATGTGGATTTGTGTGAGCAACTCGCTGACATGTTTGGGCCGTTTGCTGGTGGAAGATGAGTTGTCCTGTATGCCAGCATAGCCGCACAACTTTCAAGAGCTCGTGCAGCAGCTTGTGACAATGCAGCTCATGTGGTTATCCCACCTTTGAACCATTCCAACACATTTCCAGTCCCTATGCTCTGATTGAAATCCGACACTCAAAGTACTGTACACATCAGAAGCGGATGAGGTGGTCAACCGCCAACATTGAGGATCAAGACACAGCAGCCCATGTTATGAATTGCCGTTTGCAACTTTGAATTTTTGTCCCGGCGCATGGCTTTCCAACCCAAAACAGACTGAGTTTCAGCGGAGGTTTTCACATGTTTTCACGGATTCCAGCCATGGAGCTGATGACCAGACCTCAACTTGCTGCGCCTGTGCCGGTTCAGTCTGCAGGCAAACGACCCAGACCATCCAGTAACACCACGCAGTAATCGACATAAATGATGTTTATTAATGTCTGGGACCATCTGTTGACCCTGGACTCTTGCAATTTCTGGAAGCTCAGAGAAGTTCATGAAGCACCCATCCAAAATTGAAGTTAGTTTCAACATGTTTCAACATGTTTGAACGTTTCAACTACAATTATGTTCATATATTGTATATCTGGCTGGTGGTTTCAAACATTTTTTGATTTCCATAATATTTGGGATAATCCTTCCCATTGACTTTCATATTTTTCAAGATGGTTAAAACCGCCAACCAGATATGTTCAATGTGTGATCCCGATTTGCACAGTTGATGCATGTTGCCCCCGGCGAATTTTCTCCACGGATCTCCATGGCAGGCAGGGCCGCACTTGGAAGAAGCTGGTCCGCCTGGGCTCCAGCCCGGGAAGCCCGGTAGTGGTTTGGGGCAGCTACGGCAGCGCAAATCAGACAGAGGCACCTGGCTGGCCCATGGGAAGTTATTGAAGTTGGTGGTTCCCTGAATCAAAGTGAAGTGGCTGTGAAAGCCACTGAACCATCCACACTAGGAGTGATCTATGGCTGTGTCTTTTCAAATGGGGAGCCACATATCTCGAAATGGTGCATTTCATATTAGTTTTTATGGCTATTGAATGGACATAAATACTCCATTGACCAGATAGAAGAGCTTTCACTGCTATGAAATAGTGATATAATGTGATATATATATAATTTGTTCACCTGTTCGTTCCTTTTCTATGTTCTGCTCAAATTCCCAGTTCTTTGATTCTCCTAAGGCCGCGGCTGCCACTGCGGCCGTGGTGAAGTGCCGCCTCAGTGTCTCTCAGGCCCGGGATTAGACCGGAGTGATCACCATGTGGGTTTTTCACTTCACCAACCATGAAAAAATTGTATATCATCTGGTTATGACTAACATAGCCATGGAAAATCACCATTTTTTTAAGAACGGTAAACCATCTATTTCGATTAGGGCCACTTCAACACACATGGAGATTTTTCAGCATCAACGGGGATGTCACCACCAAGACTTGGGGAGTTTGAGCATTCGAATGGTGGATGATTTGCTTGCTATTTCAGATGGTTTCAGGAGATTTCCATAGGATGCTTGTGATGCTTGTTGGCCACTTAGATACTCCTTGATTGGGAACATGAAAGACCACTCTTGTGATAAACCATGTTTTACCCCCAACCACATCGGCGGAATCTGATGGAATAAAGTGGATTGACAAATTCAAGTGTCGTGCTGAAAATTGGTGGGGATAAATCAATGATCCGCAAAATATCAGTCCAGTATAAATATTAGAAGTCGGAAAGTCCATTTACATCATTTACAAACAATCAGGCTACTACAAACTGAACTTTGCTGATGGTGACGCTGTTCTTTCGTTATTACTTAATCCGCATTGTGGAATGTTCTGCACGGAGCATTTTTCTTTTAAGAAGCACCTGGAGCAAATCCAAGTACAATGGTGGACGAGTGGATGATCAATATAAAAGCCGGACATGACCCCTGTCACAGGTTGGTTCCCATTTCTGAAAACAGTATATATATATGTATAGATACACATTAACATATAATTATTATGTATTCTTGATTTCAGGATAACACCTGGCTTCTTTGAAAATAAACCTTGGTCACCAAACCTGTAAAAAGTGTCCCCTCTACATGTCAAATGATTTGTAGAAAAGGTTGCTGATACCTGATGTCACTGGTTGGGATTGAATAGTGTCAACCTTGGATTTCTATGCACCCCTAAGTTATTTTTCTGTCGTCTGTTGGCGTGTTCCACCCTGATTGAAGCACCCTCATTGAAGGAATCTCCGGTCACTGGCAAAGTATTATTTCCATGACTATCGGCCATTATTCGCATGTATATTGATCATATAAGATGTGACTTGAGATGAGCTTATACATGTTAATCGCTTTGATGTACTAAATTATACTATATGAAAATAATGTAAAATAAATCAAAATTATATAAATTGTATAGTACAATATATATATATATACATATGATATATAATATCCCTTTCTGACATATTGTGATCATTTTCCGGGGGGATCTCAGCCGTGGTCTTTTCGGAATTCCACCAGGTGAAGCTTCGAAGAAGGCGCAGCAGGCGCGCGCTGCGCGCGCTGCGCGCTACGGAGGAAGCAGCCGCAGGTGGGGCAACCGATCTAAACCTATCAAGGGGATGATTATCATTGATTAAAAATTGATATAATGTTGGGGATGGTTTCGTATTGGGTTGACCACGGTTGGAGATCTTCGGGTATGTTTTGGGAAGGAACATCCATTTACTATAGTCACCAGCGATTTTCATATGCACCTGAGCTTGTACTGAGATTTGAACCCAGAACGACATCACGAACCGAATCTCGTAATTTACCCTGGAAAAACCCATGGCCTACCTGTGATCTAGTTGGGTGACTGACCCCAAAAAAGCGAAAGAGAGGGGATGTATGCTTCCATTATATATATATATATGTATGTGTCAAGAATTGTCAACATATTATATATATATGTGTGTGTTTCTATTTTGGTGATAGTATCTCATCATACCATACCTGGTTTGTATGGATGCAACATACCCCATTCCGCCATCGGTGGATCTGAGGTGAAAACCGTTACAAGAGCTTGGAGGTCAGGCTCAAACTGGACAGCGTGTGGATTAGAAGGGCCAAATCATGGTGTGTTTGTGGGACAGTATACACTTAATGCACCGTTTACATCCGTTTACCATGGGGCCTTGTTTTGGTGCGCCTTCCCCAGAGTTCACACTGTACGCGGATCGCTCCGTTAACTGGCTTAAGATCATTGATTGACCTTGCCCCACAGGTTGGGGTGCGGAGCTGATGCGTAAATGTTTCTTGTACCGTGCAAGAAGATAGTTATTTATGTAATCCAATTTTACTATACATGTGCAAATCCAGATCAACATTCAATGGTAGCATCAAATCAGTGAGAAAGTGTCAGTGACCGTTATTACCCGTCACACCCCATGATGAGTGTTTGTAGCACCAGGAGCAGGTAGCACGACTAAAACAATAGGGGTGTCTTAAAATGGTGGATCCCCAAGTCACCATGGGTTTCAATACTGCATGGTCCAATGTTGGATGATTTGGGGTGCCCCCATTACTTAGGAAACCTCCATCTGTGGCTTTGCAGCAGGTGTTTCTGGAGGCTCAGCGAGAGTCTCGCCCTCTTACAGATCCCCTTGGTGGCCCATTGACACCGTGGGAACTCCAAGGTATTCAGCGTGGTATTTAAAGTGGAATATGTCTTGTCATATCCATTCTATACAGTTGATACCCGATAATTTGCTGATGTTTAGGCTTCACCTGAAACACACAAGTCGATTTTATAGTCGTATTTTGTTTTTACAAGTGTTTGACAGGCTGGGGCTGCTATGGGTGATCACAAGACTGTGGCAAAGAGAGATATGAGAACGTGTCTGAACAATTAATGCACTAAATCTGTACGAGAACTGTCACCCTGTATTGCCATGTGGAGATTGCAGTAATATAGATCCTACATTCAGACTTCAATCCTCTGATTGGCCCACTTCACAGAATGCAAGCAAATGGCTTTGGTATGGTCAAACATATGTAACATATGTCAAAACGTAAGAAGTAGGGAACCACATTGGTTGTATTTGGTCGTCTTAACGATTGAAAAACATTTGGGAGGCTACGGAGCACAGGAAACCTCAGCCCCAAGCTGCAAAGGTACAACGACAGCCCTGCAGATTGGATGTTGATTGCCATCTTCCGTCAGGCGCTGCGCCTTGCAGAATGGCCATGGGTCAATGTGTAGAATATACTGTGTACATATTATATATATATACAATATACTGTATCTATATAAATATATACACCGTGTATACATACGTATATTTTATGTGTATATTATATGATTATGTGTATATATATATATATATCTATCATATCTGTTTGTGTGTGTTTGTGGCAATCCCTTTTCCCAAGTTTTAAACACCCCCCTAGACTCTCCAGATACTTTGGTTTAGTGTTGGATTACTCCAGTTCTGGGCCTATTTCAGGGAATCCAGTATAGGTGGATCTTTATTAGCAGTCCAGATGGGTCGGTCAGAACCACTTGGTGGCTCCATCATTTTCAGCTCTGGGCTGATGATCCCAACTTCAAGGGTATCCAACAGTTGTCTTCAAGGGGGTTAAACATGTTAAAACCTTGATACCATCATCCACCAGCAAACTTCTCCTCCAGTTGCTCCATGGCCGGAAAATCCCCCATTTACTTCGAGGATTTTCCCAGTTCTCAGCTTCGAGCCCTGCACCAGGTCATGTCGGGAGTGGCCAAGTGGCAGTCTCCGTTAGCGTTCTGGGGTCCAGAGGCCAGAATTGGAATTGGCCATTTTTGGGTTCGATGGGGATCAGTAACATGACATCAGATATCAACATGTCAACCAAAATCAATTGGGGTGGGGCAGAACCAGTAGTCAGAGGGTAAACTAACAGCTATGGAAAATTGCCATTGAAATAGTGGATTTTCCCATTAAAAATTGTGATTTTCCATAGCTATGTTGAATTACCAGAGGGTAGTACTTGACTAATAAGCCTACTCATTATTTCCGCTCAACTACCTCCCCGTGGTGGATCCGTGGTGGATGTGCGAAGCTGCGAAGCCAACCGTGCGAAAATAACTCCCCGTCCTTTCAACTGGAGGGGCCCCCAAGATATGGCAGTTTTGATGGGAAACATGATACATGTTGTCCAAAAATGGTGGATACCCGAAACCTGACTTTTTGGATGGTGGACATGTCAACCACCGGGGGGTCGGGGTACCATTTTTTCAGACCAACGATGAGAGACACGTCTGTTCACTTTCGGCCGCAGGCCTATGATGGAATGCTGGAGGTTGCTCATGCCCAGCAGTGGGGAAGAACTTTGCAGCAGACAGAGGAGCTACATGGAGCTGCCAAGATTGCAGACGAATTCCCTGAAGCAAAAGAATCACAAGTACGGGTGAACTCTTACATAGTCACCATAGTCAGTAGCCATCAGGGACCACAGAATTCCTCATTCCCTTCCTGGGAAGGACTCAGCGATGTCGGTGATTGACAACTTGTTACCGGAAGAGGGCAAGGCATCGGCTCTACTTGGGGGGTGTGGTTGGGTGGTAGTGGTGTCAGTGGTGTTTTATTTTTGGTGTGTATATATATATATAAAAATCAATGGATTTATATTATATATATATGGTAATATATGCTTAATAATGGGATATAGATGGGATTCACCCTGGATTGTAGATACAATCCTCATAAAATGCGACAAATCTGTGGCTGTCCTAACCAAGACAGTGCTACATAGTGTGACATAGTGCTAGGCTGCACAAGATTTTACAGACAGCCTGAGAATCTAATTGAATGTGAGGATTATAAGAATTCTACCAATCACTGTAGTAATCTACGAACAGTTTCTAGGGACCGGACAGGGCTGCTTTGGGGAATGGATCGGATTTGAGATTGGAAAAGACGCTTCACAGACTTTTGGTGTTTTTCAAGTGTCCATGGGTTGTTCCATCAGAGTAGGGATGGGCATTGATTGTTCCATAGGGATGAACCATGGCCAAACACCATGACTGGCAATAGCAATTATACAGTGGATCCTATCGTGGCAGCCACTCTACAGATCATATGCCATGTTGAAAAGATATCAAAAGATGAATTACACTATATATATATGGAAGGGGATTGTCATCCGGCAATTAATAGAGATTTATGAACCCACTAACACCAGGATTCCCGTTGTGGGATTCTTGACCATAGGCTATATACTGGTGTCATGGTTTGACCATGGCACATATGAGGATATCTTGCACGATATTTTGTGGTGGTCTCAAGTTGCATCCGACCTGAAAAGTCCACCAGAAACTTGCGATGCCAGAACTGATTTAAACAAAAAAAACCTGGACACAGCAGATATCAGCAGATCCAAGAAAGAGACCGTGTGACACCGTCCTTTCCTGGTGCTCATTAAAAAAACAACCCTATTTTGGTGACCGCAGCATTCAAAGCCATCAACCTGGTCAGTGGCGCAGAATCCAGTCTGGGCCTCAGCTGTTGACCTGCCGAGGACTCATTACCTCATGGTTTTCAGATATGTTGAAGATATTTTGCTAATAGTTTTTTGGTGCTTTCAAGTTGGTGTTTCACGTTTTTTTTCCATCTGTGTTTTTCCATATGGATCTTCAATTTTTCTCAGATGTTCTACGGAACCATGATGAGGTGCGTCCTGGCCATGGGGCCGGGGACCACAAATCGCGTTCGCGGCTAGTGGGCTTTTGGGATGAATCCTAATGACTTGTTGGTTTACCAACCAGAAACATCGAAGATTGAACTCCTGGCAATTAAGGTCAGTGGTCGAGTATTGTTTGGGCAAAATGATTGGCTGGAGCATCCCCTTTCCCTTTTTCAATCCCATTTCCTGAAAGCTGTGTTTTTTTCTGTGTGGGTAGAATTTGCCAATTTGGAGGGCCAACAACTTTTGACCCTTTCTGACTTGGTGATTTTTGAGGACCAGCATGGACCAGTTGGGCCTAAGGCAGACCTGCTGCCGCTCCATCAATGGCACACTCTGCGACGAATCTGCGCCAGCGAACCAGGCAGTCATTCTGAGCCATTCTGAGCCAAATACTGCGCGAGAAATGATGGGAATTGAACATACTTTGAACTAACAAAAATAACATCTAACAGTATCTAACAGTAACATGATGTGACCGACAAACACAGTGACCGGAACCAACCATCGACCAAAACTATCCCAGAATGGGGACATGCTATGATATGGAATCTGGGTTGGAACTGGGTACAAACGGACAAACCCGGCAATGCAAAAATCACGTTGAGCAGAAACGTCATGAGGAAACTGGGGATGTTGCGTTGCCAGGTTAGATAGTGGGGTAGGATGACACTTAGAAACGCAATCAAACGCAAAATCCCCCAGTTGGTATAGGTATTGCAAGAAGTTTAATTACGAGATCAAAACAGTGCAATTATATGAACATTTTTGGAAACGCAGGGGTGGTGATAAAGTTTGCAGACTCTTGGGATATGAATCAAAGGGTTGCAACTGTCAACCGGCTCTTCGGAAGATACAGACGAGGTATGAGATCACTTTGCATCATCCGGTCCCATGAAACGTTGACATCATGTCATAGTTGCTACCCAACAGCAGGTAAAGTATCAAATGACTTTATATACTATGCGTTAATAATCATTCACAGTGTGCCTATATGGAACATTCTGTACACTTTGCAGAATCGAAGCTCAGTCAGCAAGGGAAAAGGCAAACAAAATCATATCCAAGATAGCCCCCCAAAAGCTTAAACATGGTTTTATCTTTTTGATGTAGACTCCTTTTGCAAAAAACAATAGAATTCAGTAAACTTCCACGACTACAACAGATGGATATGGGATCGGGATACAACTTTTTAATTAAAACAACAGAGGAACAATAGGGTGATTAACAAAATCACACAACATCTCATCGCACTGTAAAGGTTGATAAATTGAACACCAACGTAACGACGTGTGTTCAAGATTGACCGGGTCGGTTTTGGTAAACTCCCAGGCAAGATTAAATCAGATCGGTGGTAAACTGCCACTACTTGGATGGATAAATTGAAGTTGTTTAATGCCAGTAAACGTCCAGCAAAGATGGGTAAATTGAATGTTTAATCCCAGTAAGTAAATCCCAGTAAAGATGTGTAAATATGGTAAACTCATGTAAAACACATTCTTTCTGGGGAGCACACCAATTAAAAACAACAACAAAAATCTCGACAGGTTGCCCCCGAGATGGCTGAGGAGGTGGGGATGCGGGCACTTTTTCGGCTGGCAGAAATGTGTCATGGGAAACTGGCGGTTTAACAGCTGAAAAGCCTTGGTTTTGATTGTTTAAGGTTGAAGAATGGTGGTTTAGTAGTTTAGCTGTGGTTTGTTCAACTTGGTTTCACAACTTGGTGGTTGAACCATGGTTGACCTATGAAACATGCTGCTTTAACTATGAACAATGGTGCTTTTACTATGAGAAAATTATGAATTCACCAAGAAACGTAATGAAATTTGCATGATCTAACCACGAAAAATGATAGTTGCCACCTCCAGTAAACAAAGATGGAAAAATCATGAAAATCTGTGGTTTCCCAACGGGACAATGATCTACCAATGGTATATCTTCAATATCCGTGTTAGCTTGCTGGCGGTACGTGCATATTGCCGATACATGGGCACTATGCTAATGGTCTTATTGTATTTGATCCTGCATGACCGTCATGTTTGCTGAGTGTGGACAGTTGTCTATTGGCAAGACATTAGTATTGGCTTGTTCCGACGTTGCCTGAATTTCAGAACCCTTAGCCTGATGCAAGGGTCGATGAAACGAACCAAAAGGGGATCTATCCTGGGATAATGCCTGAAGTTAGTTAATAGTATAGAAAGGTTTTGGGAGCTAGATACATGATGATACATGCCTAGTAAATTAGTATAAGGGTTTACAATCCATTTACGAACCAGATTGCATCCAGCTCTGTAGTTTCAGACACCCCAGTTGGTTCATGATCACCTGGAGGTGAAAAACTATATTTCCATCCATAAACTGGGAATCCTCAACCATCGTAAAATTGAGATGAATTTCCATGATTTTCCAATGAAATCACCATGTGGGTTTGTCTGAATGTAGGGCACACTTCAACCCACTGGTTAATCATAATTATCATTAAAAGGCTACTTTGGTGGTATACATATATATATATATATGATATGATATGATATGTATATATATAGTTATATACATATATGCACAATTTTCAGACAAACCCAAATATATCATTTTGTGTTACATATCCCATTATATCCCCATTATGTCCCCATGTTTGCTGATTAAATCCCCGTAATCACCATTATATCCCCATGATATCCCATAGCAACGCAATGAAATCCCGACGAAATACCCGCCGGTACTCAGAGGTGGCAATGTAAAATCTTCTATAAATGGAGATTTTAATGGGAAAAACATACATAGATGGTACATTTTCCGTTGCGACGTTTGACTACCGGAGGGTAACCACATTTGCTGATTAAAGCCCAATATGTGTTGGATTTTCCTACAGCTTTGAGTTCCACTAGCCTTAGGCAGCCAACGAGGCAGCTCCCCGTCCTGCTGCGCTACCGCAGCGCTTTTGGGAATGGTTGGTGCTTACTACAAGTGGCCAAGTTTGGTAAGTTTAGATATGTTGAACAAAGATGAAAAAAGGCCATGTAACTTGAATTTGATGGTTGTTCATACATTTTTAATACATGTGAGTCCAAATTTTGAGTGGTAATTTCTTGATTTGATCATCTTGCCGGTTTCTGACCCCCTGATTCGTTCTGGCGAGACTTGCGTCTGAGGACACTGTAGTTCCTGCCTCTACCTTGTAAACAACCCACTTTCCTCACATCAAAGTTTCAACTAAAACAGTTGATTTGTGTTTACTTTTGGGTTTATACTACTCTAATCTACACTAATTATATATATATAGTATACACACACACATATATATAGTATACATATATATATATATATGTGTAATGGGGATGGTGGTAATCCATGGAATTCCACCATCAAAATCATAGTGGATGGTCCACTGCTCAGATTGAGCGTCTTCTCCGTGAGCTCTTTCGGCGGGGCTGCCGAATGCCCGGAGAAACCCAATGGTTTTTCTGATGATTATCCCTACATATCCCTAGAAAATGGCTATTTCATTGGGGCTATAGCCCATTAGAAAGACAGAAATAGATTGAACATGGATGTTTCCCATAGCTAAATGGATGAAATATGCTTAGGAACATACTTAGGATTATACTTATATAGCTATGTTTGTAGCTGGATGTTTCCCAGATAAATTCATCGGAAAAGCCAAAATCAGCAGGATGCAGCACAAAATTATCTATTTCAATTGCATTGTTTGCATGGTTTTATGAGGGAAAACCAGCGGTCGTTTTTGGACACGTCCAAGCTGACATGGCTCAATACTCTAGGTTTGGGATGCTGCTGGGTAGGCAAATCATTGATATGTCAAAGCATTTTTGCTGTCATGTTGTCATGTAGTTTGTTTTATTAAGTAATTTCAACCCCGGATTAATAAACCCCTAGATTGTTTAATTGGGAGGGTACCATTTAAGTATCATATTATGACTATTGGAAGGGTACCCCCCTAATATAATAGATTAGCACAATCCACTGCTTGGCTGTGCCCTTGTTACGGTGAGATTACTCTGACGGCTGCTGGCCGCTGGCCCCTGGCCCCGGAGGTTCTCTGGAGGAATACCAGTTTCCTTTAAACTGGATTTTGAGTATCTTATAGTATCTTTACATCTGCCGATTTCATCATCTTCCAGATTTCCCAAGTCCAAAAGAGTTTGAATTCATTCATGACCTTCCTTGATAGAACAGTTTCCTTGTTATTTGTAGATGAGTTATCCCACTGTTCCATACTGTTCCTAGATGTTCTTGTGTTGTGGGAAGCTGAGGCTTCATGATTTGAACAGCAATGGTCTTCTGGAGATTGAGGCGGGCTTCGGTGGTTCGGTGACCCACGGTGACCCTGGGCTGGCAACCTCGGAAGAGGCTTTTTGGCACCAGGATTTTCTTTCACACTGGGATTCAATGGAATGTGACACACACAGATATATATATATATGATATAATATGTATATATATATTATATATATGTAATTCCATAACATTTACCACAACAATATGACATTTGTACATTTACCAATATAGATATCACCACACCCAGTGTGCAGCTCAGGAGCTGGTGCAGCTGAACTCAAAGGCGGGGCCACAGGGGAAATGAGGACTTGAACAACGGGCCACTGGGGATTTAACCAACAGAACTAGGCCCTAGGCCAACTAGGCATTTTAAGCAACGCATGATGACATGATGTTTAAAACCCAGGAAAAATGAAGAAACGTGATGATGTTGAACGTGATTTAGCCGACACAACTGGGAATTCGGCCAACAAAAATGAGAATTCTGCCAACACAACTGGAAATTTGGCAGAGGATTTCGATACACATCAAACATCATCAAACATTTAAATTTATGCAATTTCGGATTGTCTGAAAATGGGGTAGCCCTTAGTTCCAAAGGATTGTGGATAATGATGTGTCTTATTCTAATGGCAATTTTGGGGAATACCACCCCTCTTATTGGACAACTGACAAGTTGGAACAGCTAGCGAATCAACGGGAATACAAGCAGCCAGAAATGAAAGGGGTTCTATGAATAGTTAATAGTTGATGAACCTTTGAAACAGATTGGTCTGTCCAAAAAGATTGGGAAACAAATAAAGCATAAGCATCATTTGAATATACAAGTGGAATCAAGTGGATAGAAAGATAGAGTGACGGATAGATGCAGATATGATAGAGGGATGTATATAGACATACAGCAGATAGATGTAGATTGATGTAAATGCAAACAGATGAAGATAGATCTATATAGAAATAGATAGAAGGATACTATTTTAGGGATGGATAGGTATGGAGATGGGATGGATAGAAAGTTTGAGTAACCAGCCTCAAAGCTCATGAAGATGGGCTGCACTGTTTGGGCGCTCCGATTCTTGGTGCATTGTTGGTCGCATCATCGTCCAGTTGTTCTTGGCAATACATCAATGTTCAAGAAGTCAATAAGTTATAAGAAGTTGGTTCCAAATTATATTGAACTCTTGAAGTTAACATGCATGTCTATCAATGTCCACCATCAAAGATTATATGTATTTATCATATCCACTATGTCCACCATCAAAGATGTATTTATATATGTAATTATCATATCCACTATGCACAGCCATTCATACCATGTCCACTTGGTCGTAGGTAGCCTTGCTGCACCACGGGAAAGACACGAATCTGGCTGCCGTAAAATCCAGGCCCGAAAAAATGTGTTCATCCAACTACCGAACATCAACGGCTCTTTAAAAGGTTTGGTT
This sequence comes from Cladocopium goreaui, assembly GCA_947184155.2. Classification (NCBI taxonomy): domain Eukaryota; class Dinophyceae; order Suessiales; family Symbiodiniaceae; genus Cladocopium; species Cladocopium goreaui. The sequence continues at coordinate 138,585 of CAMXCT020004502.1, forward strand.
GCCAGGTTCATGATACATATCATAATATTCTATTGTGGCTTATCATATATGTATGGTTATATATATAGTACTTACATATATATATATATATAGTACTTACACATATATATATATATATATATGCATGTATATACAATAGAAACAGTGTATATAACATCCCTAATTAGAGGGTACATCAAACTATTGGAAATCACTTGGCTTCAAGGCCATCACTTTTTTACTTTGTAACTGGAAGTTCCAGTTCCAGAAAGTCCAAGTGGGTCACCTTTCGTTGACGTAAACGTGACACCCCCGTTGGATGCTGGATCCCTTGAACTTCCAAATTTGGCAGCAATCGGCCAGTACTTAGGGACTTTGGGCTCCAATAACAACACTAACAAACAACACCAGAAATAGGTTTTGTACTACATGAGTAGAGTTTGGTTTATCATCGGTTTTTGTTTGATTAAACATAGGGCGCTGCCTGGCGAGGAAAAAACCAAGTGTTTAGCATATCGTCCAACAAGACAGCATGGCTAGACGGTGGGCTATTTATCACCCATTTTTCAGACTCATTTCCGAAATCTGGGCATGGCTGGATGAATACCCCATTTCCAGGAACATGGTAATGGTAAGATCATGTCCATTACCGGCATTGCTGTCATGCAATTTTCAGACCCATTTCCATTACCGGTCGGCAGGTATCGACAGCTCTTCAAGGACCGTTTGGATCCTCACGGTCGACCTGTCCCGTGACCTAAGCCTTGGCCATGGTGGCCATGAATAGAGAAGTCATTCCCCCCCAGGTGGCGTTTTTTGGGGTGACGTATATGATTGTTTATTCAGTTGCATTATGGTTTCGGAGGAATCATGAAAACATGTATATTATACAGTATATATACAGTATACTTTATTTTTTAGATATTATCCAAACATGCTTTAGTTATGATTCGTCAAATATGGCATTTTGCCCAATGGGTCTGGAATGGTGAGGCATTGCCCACTTGTCGAAGCCAACATTGTGGTGCACCTAACCCCCTTTAGCTGACCCAGATACTAAAAGTTAACTCCTATACTGATGAAGGTTCCTTGGCTTAACCCACCTTAAAAGGAATTAAAGTACCCTGTATCAACATCAGATGATTGTTGGGGGTAACTACTTCTGGTTCCTTTCTCTTCGTACATCCACAGCCAGTTTGGAGGTACCAGACTTTTCGAAGATACGTGGTGCAGGCTGGATATGGGCGCCTACCCTCCAATCAACAAACCCTTGACTCTATCAATTAACAATCCCACCAATATTAATCCATATTAATCCATATTAATCCATATTAATCCACATTAATCCCATGTATCGTCATTTATCACAAGTCTCTTGCCGTCTACCTGGAGGGTCCCAGTCACGTTAGATTTTTAGAGAGATTTCACCACTCTGAAGGTCCTAAACGGTATCGACCCGGACCCCGCCGCACAAGAGATGATGCTGGAGCAATTTGTCGCGGAGGCTGCAGGGGGCCTGGGATTTGTGGGTCAATTTTCTCAAGCTCATTGGCCAACCAAAGCCCATAGTCTTCAGTGAGGTGGACATCACCCGAAGCCAACACTTCTGAGTTGGAAACAATGAGAATTTGCCCAGATGGCGGCTCATCAAATTTAAGCTGGCAAATATATGATCAGGTCGGTGAGTAGGTCACCAGCTGGGGGTTTTGCATTTGGCTTATAATTAACCACAGATGGTGAATGATGGTTGTAAACCATGCCGGCGACTGCGATGAATATCCAAGTAGCCCATTGTTTTTTGCTTCAAGGGGGCATCGACAACCTGCGAGATGTTGGGTATTGCATGGTGATCCATACAGTGATACGTTGATGGCTCAACATTTAGCCTCTGGTTATTGAACATCGCTATGGAACATGGCTCGTTTGTAGATGATTTATGATGATTTACCTATTAAGAAGTGTGATTTTTCAGTTTGCTACGTCAAATTACCAGAAGGTAATACATACCCGAAGAATGGGTGGTTGGATACCAAAGATAACCATTTGTGGGTCCCTTGGTATGCCAATGACTTGTCCCGTACTTGCCCAATGTGCTCAACTGAACCAACCTTGAGATACTGCATGACTGTTTTCCGCTTGAGCCATTCAAAATACCCTCGTTGATTGGTTAATATAGGGATTTATACTACCTAGTTCATTGGGGATTATGATAGCCCATAGTAGGGAAACCTATCAACCAACTAGCTTTATCAGATGGGATAGGGGTATTGTTCATGGCTCACTTGACTTATCTTCATTTCCACCCAGGCCAAATCTGCCCGGGCCGTATTTCATGTTCCATCGTTTGCCAGTACTGCGGACAAAGCTGGATACTCGGAGACAGACACAGACCTGCCTGATGTAACTGGACATGATTCGACATATGCGAAGATCATTGAAGATCTGATCAATGGATTGGTTCAAGGAACGATTCACGTTGGAAACCATGGTTTTACATGTTTTTTACCCTTAAATTCCCTGTATCCAATTCTGGGAAGTGAAGGATTGATGGAGCGAGGGGTTGATTTTTTCCTGGCTACCAAGGCTTTTCTTCCGCATTTGTCCTTCCATGTGAACTCCTTCCCAAGGAGAGACGTGTTATATGTTTTCATGGCTGTTCCAAGTCTTCCGGGTCTAGTTAAACGATGTTAAACGATGTGAAACGATGTTAAATGTCAGTTGTGTTAATCTAGATATTATATATACATATAAAGTGTAATATAAATATTATATATGCAGTGTGTGTAACGTTTGTCCCGCTTGGAGAGAATCGATGATGACACATGCTTGGATCGAGCGGACCACTTGAAGCTACCCAGCAGGATCCCGGATGAGGAAACTGTGGAGATTCCTTCAGAGATGAAGGTCTTGCGCTCCACATTGATATATCATGATCATTCATGATCTGTATCTAAGGTTGCTCCCAAAGAAAACACAACTCAAAGTGTAAGGATTGTTCCACAATATGACCCCAACAAAAATCCATCGTTTGAACATAGGTCTCATGGTGTGTGTGTCAGTAGATGAAACAAATAATTCCCGTGCCGTTCTTTCTGTGCACATGCCAGGCAGCTATGGGTGGCGCATGAACACTTTGGGATGAAGTGCTCGTGGCGCAAAGTAGATTGATCAAGAGCTAACGACGGAGCTTGCTGAGCCGACTCCTTTTGAGAACCTCAGCGATTCCGAGAGTAGGACAGAGTAGGACACAAATTGATAATATCTATTAATTAAGATCATAATTAGTGCTGCCAACTGAAGGGCAGTTTCAGCTGCGATTTGCAACGGGGCCACCACTGGGACCGTTGCGGCAGACACCTGAGACCATCTGAGACCTGAGCCAAGCTGGGCTGTGAAGAAATTGGGTCCCCGCGAAGGAGGTCTCATGAGGTGTTCAAAGCTGCTTGGTGGTGTTCAAGTGTTTCCTTAAGTATTACCCTTTTGTGGGATGTAAATACAATTAAATACATTACATTGTTGACATGTGTATACATGTACATGTGTTATTTAGCTGGGGGGATTTCCATTGGGGGGGTGATGAAACACATGAGGATTGCTGTGGTGGATGATGTTCGATTCCCAAGTGGAAACAGGCCCGCTTCAGATCAGCCTTAAAGGCCGACAAGTTGGGCTGCCCAGTGCTGCTTGGATACCGCGTGCAGGTAAATGGTTAAGCCCTTCGCAGTTCGTATTAGACACCCCTCAGAAACCCGGGTTTGATAGGGGATTTGCTGATATTTGCACAAATTTGCACATATTTTGAACATATTTGGGACCATAGAATGGGGATGTTGATTGTTATGGGATTAGGATCAATAGTCATAACTCATTTTCCATTTGTAGATGGGATAACCCAGTTCAGGAGACTTGCGGAATGATAATCCCTGGGTACTCCGTGGCTTTCCTCATGTTTGACCCAAATTGAAGAGACTTAGCTGGTTTGAAGTTTGAACTTCATAATAGTTCCCATCAATTTCCTGAGAGCTTAGCATGGCTTGTTCCATGCTTGCCATGATTTGGATGGTTTTTTTCGGTGTCCCAAGCATTTTTTTCGATGTGGTGATGTGGTTTTCTGGAACATCAATCCGCAAAGAGGGCAACGTCTAAGTTTGCTAGTTCAAGCACCAGGATGTCTGGTGGTTTTTCTACCATTGCCTGGGTGTAAACAACTCATGATTTTTTGGTGCTACCATTGGTGGATACTACCATTACCATTGGTGGATACTACCATTACCATGATTTTTTGGTGCCACGTAGTAGATGGTTTTCCTCTGAAAAAAAAATGCCACGATGAATTGTCGGATGACCCCTGCAATCAGCAATGGGCAGTGACTGGGATTGTATAGCCATGGGTACTGTATACCTTCTGGTAATCTAGCGTGTTGAAAAACCACATAGACAAAACACCTTATGAAACATGCTATATTGGAGGACGGTCATCAATCCGTGTTCATCGGGATTTTGAATAATTCGCACAACATGGGCTGGATGGCCATACATCACATTCACCTATGGAACCTGACCATGTCACCTAAATTTGGTACGAAATACATATTTGTTTATATATATATTTATATATATATATATTTATATATATATATACATTCCATCCCCATTATTGATTCCCCATATGTCATATCATATACCGTTAATAAAAAATCATCACATCACTAAATCTACAGAAGATGCTTACAGAAGAATTAATTTCATTTTATTTCATTATATATATATTTCATTATATGTCATTATATTTCATTAATTTTGTATAGATATCTATATATACATATACATAGATATACATATACATAGATATACATATATATACATATATATATATACATACATACATACATACATACATACATATTACATATATATATATATATATTATATATATATTATATCATTTCAGAATCCATTAAATCACATGTGTTTCCCGGAAGGTCCTGCAACTTCAGCCACTTTTTCGCTTCGGGGCCTCGGCGAACGCTCCCAGGTTTGGGACCGAGCTGAATGCCCTGATCACCGCCGCAGGCTCCTCAGGTAGACCTTGGATGGGTCAACAATAAGTGGGGATGGGTCATGATGTGTCTATGTTATTATGTAATATATTTATACATGTACATATATATATATGATATTACATTATATGATGTGTCTATATATTTACGAATTCCGAAATGGATCGAAATGGTAGATGCAAGCCAACTCAAATCATTTTGCATGCGGATCTATAGACAGGCTACAACCCACGATGAGTATGCACAACGTAGTTTCAACATGTTTCAACATCCAAGTACCTGGTCCTGATGTATCCTGGGCTGCACTTTTCTTGTTGCCTTGTTTAATGCAGTCCAGGCCAACTACAAATGCTAACAGGTAAACCACCTCTGTCACCGTTCAGAGGATTATGAACTTAGGAAGTAGAAAGTTGTGCAGATGAATGGCGAATGTATACATGATAATTGCATGTTCTGGAGTAGAAACCTAACAATTCATACATTTATAGACTGTAAAGGAGTATATATGTTTCTTGAATGTAGTGTCATTTGGTACATCACATTTGGATCCCTCAGATGATGATTGTATGCTTGTCAGTGGGACAGGCCGTTTCCCTCAGCGATGATTTGGAGATACTGACGGGGACAACCCACAGCCGCAGACGCTCAGGTTTTCTTTCCGTTTATGGTGGGCAAATGTCAAGTGGAGGAAAGGAAGCATGAGGCGGCGAGAACCGCAAGCGAGCATTGGATGAGTGAGTTACGTAGTGAAAACGTATGGCCAATTGGGTGACATGGGAAACAGTTTTGACAGGCTTTGACACATGCCTTAGTTGGATTATATACATACGTATATATATATATAGTATATATATATGTATGAATATATATATATGTATGTATGTATGAATATTTATATATATATCATTGTTCAACATCATCATCAACATTATCAACATCATCAACATCATCATAATATATGTATACATACAACATGATTTCAACATACATACATTACATTACATTACATTACATACATACCTACCTCCCTACCTCCATCCATCCATCCATCCATCCATCCATCCATCCACCCACCCACCCACCCATCCATCCATCCATCCATCCATCATTATATCATATCTATCATTATATCTATCATTATATCTATCATCATATCTATATTTATATCTATCTTTTTATTTGTCATTATATCTATCATTATATCTATCATTATATCTATCATTATATCATCATCACCATATATATATACATATACACATGTATGTTTCATTGCATGTATACATCAATATATATATACATCTCTGTATATACATATATATACATAGGTAGATATGCACATATCCATATATATATATTGCTTTTCTGATTATATACTTAGCTATATATATGTGTGTCATCATGTTTAAATCATGAAGGATGATGCAAATGTATACACAATATTTATTATTACTATATACTGTGTATATATATATATATATACACCAACATCATATACATATTTATGTATTTATTTCTGTATATATATATATATATGACTGTACCCTGTATATATAGTTATATATCATAATAAATAGTTATATATCATAATATATATACGTCATTTTACATATACGTGTATATCATTATACCTATACATATATACCATTATACATACATACATACATACATACATACATACATACATACAGCATTATACATATTTATATATCTATATATTTATATCATTATATATATATGCATTATACTTTGAAAGCTCTCACCTTGAAATCTACACGTTTAACTTGTTCAGAAGACAGATGGAAATACGCTGCATCTATGAGGTAGCAGCCTCATCAGCAGCCATAGCGCCAGTATCTAGGGTTGTTTCTCACTTGTAAGACCCCATATTGATCATACATCACCATTGAAACTCGCTACAAGTTGGGGAACGTTGGTACGACAGAGGCGCCGGAAGAAAGGGTACCCTATTCCAATGGTTTATTAAAGGGTAATATTGGGGTACACTACATTTTCAATCACTCTGGTAAAGGAGCCCACAACTTTAAACACACTCCAGTGCTGGATGTCCCTGTCCAACTCCAGTGCTGGGTCTGATTTTCGAACTGCTGAGTGATTTTCTTGGATCTCATGCCTGCCTCAGGATCTAGAACAGATCCCGGAAGGAGAGGCGTAGCAATTCTTGGGAAAACTGGGATTGGATGTAGCTGAAGGCTGACAAGGATGACTACATTTTTTGACATATGGCTTTGCGCAAAATGGAGGCTTCCCCAAGAATACAATTTTCATGGGGGAAAAACACTATGTGCCATGGGATTTTGAGGTAGCCTCGACAAACCTCGTGTCAAGCCAGGCTTGGAAGTGCGCTGTGAAGATCGAAAAGTGTCGCTGGCTGGAGAGGACAGGCCTTATCTGGGATCATCACAGCTGGTTATTGAGGCAGTGTCTGGGATGGTTCTTCCAACTTCAAATTTCAGCAAAATTTGAGGTCAGTCTGGCCTCACTTCAAAGGTGTGTTTTTGAGATCCCCATACAGTGGACCCACCGCCAACTGACGTTCAATGGTCGACCTGTATGGTTGATTCTGCTCTGTCAGTGGCTCAAATTGGTTTAATTTGAGCCCAAATCCCTGGTTGTTGGCCAGTTGCCGGATTTTACCAACTGAATCTAGCTGGTTCAGTGGGAATCATGAACTGAAGATGCGAACCCCACCCCCTAGGCTTGGGGATGATGCCACAAGACTCTTCCACGTGCTCGTTGGGTGACTGTAACAGGAGCGGCTGCGTTGGAATGTGTCCACATCTCAGCACTGATTAGTGGTGCAAGAAGGGGTGCTAAATGTGCGAAAGATGAAACATATAATAAATGATATATATATATATATGTATAAAAATATAAATATATGTATATATATATATGCACATGCAATGAGATAAACCCACTTCCTCAATTGGGCGATGACCTACCCCCTGGTGGATCCAAGGTGCTGGCCTTTGCAAACGACCCATGCAGCGGATGTTCGGAGAGGCGCCCCTCAGTGGCCAGGGATCTCCCAAGGAATCCTCAGATGGCTGTGTTGACGAGGCATAGGATATACCACCCCAAACTAGACGACGGATGGCCCGAGAGCGTAGAGGAGCAGAGTCTTCTGTTGTTAGTATGGAGACACGCTCTTTACACACAGGCTCTTTTACACACAGACGCTTTTACACACAGAAGCTTTTACACACAGACGCTTTTACACAGACCCTTTTACACACAGACGCTGTTACACACAGACGCTTTTTACACGCAGGCGCTTTTACACACAGAAGCTTTTACACACAGACGCTTTTACACACAGACCCTTTTACACACAGACGCTTTTACACACAGACGCTTTTTACACGCAGGCGCTTTTACACACAGAAGCTTTTACACACAGACCCTTTTACACACAGACGCTTTTACACACAGACGCTTTTACACACAGACGCTTTTTACACAAACACTTTCACACGCAGACGCTTTTACACACAGACGCTTTTTACACACAGGCTCTTTTACACACAGAGACTTTTACACACAGAGGCTTTTACCCGCAGAGACTTTTACACACAGACGCTTTTACACACAGAGACTTTTACACACAGACGCTTTTACACACAGAGACTTTTACACACAGACGCTTTTACACACAGACACTTTTACACACAGACGCTTTTTACACACAGACGCTTTTTACACACAGACACATTTGACACACAAACACATTTACACACAGAGGCTTTTACACACAAACACTTTTACACACAGACGCTTTTACACACAGACGCTTTTACACACAGACGCTTTTACACACAGAGACTTTTACACACAGACGCTTTTACACACAGAGACTTTTACACACAGACGCTTTTACACACAGACACTTTTACACACAGACGCTTCTACACACAGACGCTTTTACACACAAACGCTTTCTACACACAGGGGCTTTTACACACAGAAGCTTTTACGCACAGACGCTTTTACACACAGACCCTTTTACACACAGACGCTTTTTACACACAGACGCTTTTTACACACAGACACATTTGACACACAAACACATTTACACACAGAGGCTTTTACACACAAACACTTTTACACAAACACTTTTACACACAAACACTTTTACACACAGACGCTTTTACACACAGACGCTTTGACACACAGACGCTTTTACAGACAGACGCTTTTACACACAGAGACTTTTACACACAGAGACGCTTTTACACACAGAGACTTTTACACACAGACGCTTTTACACACAGACGCTTTTACACACAGACGCTTTTACACACAGAGGCTTTTACCCGCAGAGGCTTTTACACACAGACGCTTTTACACACAGAGACTTTTACACACAGACGCTTTTACACACAGAGACTTTTACACACAGACGCTTTTACACACAGACACTTTTACACACAGACGCTTCTACACACAGACGCTTTTACACGCAAACGCTTTCTACACACAGGGGCTTTTACACACAGAAGCTTTTACACACAGACGCTTTTACACACAGACCCTTTTACACACAGACGCTTTTACACACAGACGCTTTCTACACACAGGGGCTTTTACACACAGACGCTTTTACACACAGACACTTTTACACACAACGCGTGACCACAGCCTCGTTTGCACACAGCGCTTTTACCACACAGACGGCGTTTTACACACATAGGCTCTTTTACAGACAGCAGAACAATTCTCTGCACAAGTAACATCGCAATTTTTGCGTTTTTCTCCGGCAGTGGGTTTTTTTTTTTGTACGATCGACCCCTCATTTCGTGTGGGGGCGAAAGGGTTGCTTGAGGACAAGTAAAAAAAAAATCGCCAAATTTTTTCCCTCATTTTTTGACGATCGACGAACCCGCATTTTTCGTCGTGAGAAAGGGGTTGCTTTAGTAACAATACAATCGGCAATTTTTCCTCAGTTTTTGAACGATCGACAGACCCCGCATTTCGTGGCGAAAGGGTTGCTTTCGGTACAAGTAAAATCGCAATTTTTCATCAGTTTTTGACGATCGACCCTCATTTCGTGCGAAAGGGTTGCTCCAGGACAAGTAAAATCGCAATTTTCCCTCAGTTTTTGACGATCGACCCTCATTTCGTGCGAAAGGGTTGCTCCAGGACAAGTAAAATCGCAATTTTTCATCAGTTTTTGACGATCGACCCTCATTTCGTGCGAAATGGTTGCTCGGGGGCAAGTAAAAACGCAATTTTCCTTCAGTTTTTGACGATCGACCCTCATTTCGTGCGAAATGGTTGGCCTTTAGTAGGCCAAGTAAAATCCGCAATTTTTCTCAGTTTTTTGACGATGCGACGACCCTCATTTCCGTCGTGCGAAGGGTTGCTCGTGGACAAGAAAAGCGCAGGTTTTTTTTTTCAAAAAATAAAAAAGACAGAAATAAATTTTCTTCTCTTCAACGATCGAAAACCCTCGGCGGGACTACAACAAATACAATTTCGGTGCGAAAGGGTTGCTTTAGGACAAGTCAAATCGCAATTTTTCCTCTAGTTTTTTGACGATCGAACCCTCAGACCCACCCATGTTCAGTTGCGAACAAGTGCCAATAGGTTTTAGCACAAGACATCGCAATTTTTTTTTTTCCTCAGTTTTTGGCGATCGACCCTCATTTCGTGCGAAAGGGTTGCTCCAGGACAAGTAAAATCGCAATTTTTCCGCAGTTTTTGACGATCGACCCTCATTTCGTGCGAAAGGGTTGCTCCAGGACAAGTAAAATCGCAATTTTTCCTCAGTTTTTGACGATCGACCCTCATTTCGTGCGAAAGGGTTGCTTTAGGACAAGTAAAATCGCAATTTTTCCTCAGTTTTTGACGATCGACCCTCAAAAGGGTTGCTTTAGCACAAGTCGCAATTTTTCCTCAGTTTTTGACGATCGACCCTCATTTCGTGCGAAAGGGTTGCTCCAGGACAAGTAAAATCGCAATTTTTTCCTCAGTTTTTGACGATCGACCCTCATTTCGTGCGAAAGGGTTGCTCCAGGACAAGTAAAATCGCAATTTTTCCTCAGTTTTTGACGATCGACCCTCATTTCGTGCGAAAGGGTTGACGTTTCGTGACTCGCCGCCGGCACCACCCTCGGCCTTAAGAGAGAAAGATAAAGAAGGCGAGAGAGAGAAAAAGGGGAGAGAAAGGAGAGAAGATGTGAAGGTGAGAAGATGTGAGAGAAGGTGTGAAGATGAGCAGACGTGAAGATGAGCAGATGTGAGAGAAGATGTGAAGATGAGCAGATGTGAGAGAAGATGTGAGAGAAGATGTGAGAGAATATGTGAGAGAAGATGTGAAGATGAGCAGATGTGAGAGAAGATGTTAGATGTGAGAGACGGTGTGAAGATGAGCAGATGTGAGAGAAGATGTTAGATGTGAGAGAAGGTGTGAAGATGAGCAGATGTGAGAGCAGATGTGAAGATGAGCAGATGTGAGAGAAGATGTGAAGATGAGCAGATGTGAGAGAAGATGTTAGAGAAAATGTGAGAGAAGATGTGAGAGAAGATATGAAGAAAGATGAGCAGATGAGAGAAGATGTGAGAGAAGATGTGAGAGAAGATGAAGAAGAGAAGAAAGATGAGCAGATGAGAGAAGATGTGAGAGAAGATGAAGAAGAGCAGATGTGAAGATGAGCAGATGTGAGAGAAGATGTGAAGATGAGCAGATGTGAAGATGAGCAGATGTGAAGATGAGTAGATGTGAAGATGAGAAGGTGTGAAGATGAGAAGGTGAGATACAGACCCCCACTATTGGAAGAACCCTGCGCTCAGACGCTCTCGGGAAAAAATGTCACAAAATGCTATGTCACTATGTTCAATTGGGTCCGGGTAGACGATGTTTTAAAGCAATTCATTTGAGGTACGGATCACCATATGTTCAGACAAAGCAATATTTCTTCAGCTTTTGGATTTTGGGGCGTTAAACATGACCTGAAACTTTGCTCATATGGTAGTTGTGGGATGCTCAGAACTTATCCATGGCGCAGGTGCTTGGGATGCCTCTGTCCATGGAACCAAACATGGAGGAGCACAAAAACTGCTCCAACTGAACTCCTGGGTGTTCACAGATGTGTGATGATGTGTGTATACATCAAGAAACATGATTTTGGACATATGTTAAGAACAGGATTAGATGATATAAAACGTATGCGTATTATGTAATTTATGGTCGCAAAAAGAACACTATTAACAATGGTGAATTTCCCAAGTTTCGCTTATCCAAGTTGCCGATTAGTTGCTGACGTCTTGGCACGTTGTTTTTACCAGGTCTCCAATCAGCATATTTTGACACCAGATATTTGGGGATTGAAAAAAACTATTGAACATTGATATATATATATAGTTGATTTAATCACCATTTATAGTTGATTTACCTATTAAAGATGGTGATTTTCCAGTTCGCCATGTTAGTTTACCAGAGGGTATGTGGGGATTGGATAATGTATTTTGATCCGGCCAATGGGTGTCTCAGTGGGTCCATTTCCCAACATGGGTGATCATGGTCGACATGAAAAATTGACATGCTTTAATTGTAATATACACATATGTATGCATATATATATATATATGAATGTACATATGTATACATATATATATATACATGTACATACATATACGTGTGTATATATATATATATACTACACGTTTAATACTTCATGTGATAAAGCCGATAATAAACCATCCGAGTAGCCAAGCACGCCAAACACTTCAGGGTCACCAGGACCTTAGCTGTACCATGGTCTTCGGGAAGAAGCCAGTGGAATGGGACAAGGCCAAGATGGGGCTTTCATGGAGGTCAACCATGAAAAACATGGATTTCACCATGAAACATGGTGATTTAACGGAGGCTACCATCAAGAATAGGTATATTGATGTATATATGGTGTATTGTTGGTTTATGATCAACCAGCTATAGGTGAATGATAGCCACAAAGGGAGACATTTTGGAAATTTGCCCTCCTTGTATCTGGGGTATTGGGAGCAACCCTGCAATTATTTCAGGGTGTATGAATCGCCAACAAATTGGTTTCAACGGCTTCAAGTGAAAAAACAATGGTATATATCATGGTATTCTCATGATATATCATGATTGTCATGGGAGTGGCTTGAGTGGATTGTCATTGTTTGGGTTTCCGGAGAGGGCTGTCTATAGGATCGCACCCTTCGGGTGGTGAGAGATCCTGATGAGTCCAGGTTTTTCGCCAAGTTGGGTGGCCACCCAGTTGTCAGTTGGATTATATTCCTTATAAACTTTGTAACTCCCCATGATCCAACTGATAACTGGTTGGATACTAGATTATGGTTTATGGATGTTTATGGATGATTATTATTTATTGAATTTTATTGATATTGATCTACCATAAACATCCATAAACATGCATAAACATCCATAAACATCCATAAACATCCACAAACATCCATAAACCATGGACGTCCCCATTATCTATTGATACTAGTCATGTTTCGTGTACCATAAACCATGGGTTATTGACGGTGATTGGAGTTCTGCTAGCACAAAACTGAGCTCTCCGAAGCTCTGCTCCGTCAGGATGATTTGCGAGAACAGCCTTGTTTCAGCACTTGTGCCACTGCCAGGTAGGGGTCTTGCGAGACGACCGCGGAGATGTTGACATTTCTTTGTACTAAATGTTTGCAAATGTTAAATCAATGGATAGCCTTTCATGGATAGTCCAGTACGAAACTTGACCAAATGGGTTTGAAAATCGGCTATAGCATGCTATAATGCTATACCTATACTAGATCATGATGGTTTATCATCATTTTCACATATTGTCACATAGGAAACGAGCAAAAAAGGAGAGCCATCACAGGGGGATACCCCGGATGGGATTGGATCCCCGCAAGGTCACAAGGCAGCTGCCCCAAGTTGACATGAAAAAGACATGCCTTCGCGACGGCAACGACCGGGGAAAGGGGATATCATGGGCTCCAGAATTGTCAAGTGCCACTGGGAATGCCATGGATATTCCGAACGTGAAAGGATGTGAACATCCATCTACATTAGTTTTGGAAGGATGGTTCTCAGTTGTTCAGGAGTACATGATGGGATATCAGACCCTATTCAGGGTGGCTTAGACCCAAGGGCGCGCGTCACCGTTATGATGCTGGGTTGATATCGGAAAATCATAAATTTACAAAACGCTTCAGATTGGTGTATGATAAGAATTAAAGGTCGAATGCCCTTGCCATGTCTGTGTGCACTAAGGATGGTTCTGGATTGCAGATAAGATGTAAAGTGAGTCCTGTGTAAGAATGCTGTTGATTTTGAGATTAATTAACATGATCATCAAAGGGCTAGGGAAATAGACCAGATGCCTCATGAGTTGATATGCCAACTAAGCAAGATTTTATTGGTGCCGTTGAACTGGCATAGCACCGGGAATTTCCCCGTGAAAATACGTATAGTATGTATGCATATATATAGATATACACACTTGTTCCAAACTTCATGGAACATTGGGCTGTTCCATGACTATATTTTGTTCACCAGAGGACACGTCCTCATTGTTTGTTGAACACGTGTATGTATCGATACACATTGATAGACATCCAAATACATTAATATATGATAATATATGATAATATGTATATATATATATAATGTGGTAAACCCAATGCCATAAACCTATATACCATTTGGGAATGGTTTATACAACCCATCTAAAAAAGTTGGGGGGATGGTGTATGGCATTGGGTTTATTTAATCATATATTTGACCATCAAATACGGGAACTAATCAATATGACATACTGATATACTGCGAAATAATCAATCAATATATCGTAGAATCGGATGGAGAATCGGATGATGGGAAAGTTTACAGGAAACTCCTATATGTGATGGTAAAAACCATGGTTTTCCGGTTAAGATTTTCCTGGTCTAAAACCAATCCATTGATATATGTTTACCCTCTGGTAATTTAACGTAGCTATTGAAAATGACCATTAATAGTGGATTTTCCCATTAAAAATGGTGATTTTCCATAGCTATGTTAGTCATTACCAGAGGGTAACCACCAAGGGTCTCATCACTGCACTGGCCCTTCAGCTCCATTGATTCGCCTCTGGGTGCGGCAAGGGTGGGGTGTGATGGGGTGCGCGTCCTCTGCAGCGTTGCCGCGGGACCCGCAACAGGAGGGGCAGGGTTTTTGGTCCCTTGAAAACTGCTTTGGAACCAGTTAGGATGGTCAAATGGTTTCCAAATATTTGGTAATTGGCGAACTTCTACTGTAGCTGTGTTTTGGGACCAAATTTGCCGAGTTCAGCATCGTTTTGGCAAACGAAACGCCAAAGGCAAGGATTTTGAGATGCAGCGGTTGAGAAATTGATCAAGTGGCTCTTGATTAATTGAACCCTCCAGTCAACAAGGCGCCCTCGCCACCTTACATTCCGCCAGAGAACAAGCAACTTGGATGAACTTGGGGAATGCAGAATGATGCTTGCTCGATGTCGTTCTACAAAACATTCCAAAACGAAGAGGTTTGATTTCCTACATTATTATTAGTTTTGTCATTTCATGGTATGTTTCAAACAGATTGACACCCACATACTCTTGTTCTCCCCTAAATTAAAGAAAAACCTTATACATGGAAGTTTTCCCCTATAAATGGAGGTTTTAATGGGACAGTCATCTATGACTAGCCTCCCAGTCACACTTTTTTGACCGGCCACTAAGTCCGCACCAAGGGCCCCAACAAGGGGCCCCGCAGCAGCTTGGCAAAATCTAGAGGTTTAAACCCATGGTTTTCCCATCTGTTTTTTCCCAAAATTGAAGGCTGGTTTCAAACCTGTAGATGTTCCCTTCAACCAATCCTGGTTGGTTAAAAATCCCATAAAAATATCAACCAGGATTGGTTTTTACAGGGAAATCTACAGGAAAACCATGGTTTTTACCATCACATATAGGGGTTTCCTGTAAAATCTTAACCGGAAAACCACGGTTTTTTTTACCATCAAAACCATCGGAATATCGGGGTTTCCCAGACCTGTTTCCAATGGATCCCCCTGAGGCGCCACAGCGAAGGCGCCGGGACGCTGACCACAGCGCCCTTGGTGCGGAGTTTGGTCTCCTTGCGGCGGGACTCCTGCAGCGTCCGGAGAGCCCAGTGGTTATATATTGTGTATTGATATTATGTATATAATGTGATTGTATATATATATATGTAATTCTATGGTTAAGATTATATAATATTATATGTATACATATATGTATATGTTTTCGAAACTGGAGTCGAAGTCTTTAAGATGAATATATGCACTACATGCACATATGGTTGCAGAATTGGCAGGATCTGAAGTTGGACGGATCATATGTTGAAGTTTGTCTCACACCAGTAGACTCAATATTGAATCTCAATTTTGGAGATTTATATAATATGTTTAGAGAAATGACACCCCAAGATGGTTCAAACATTTTGTATTTACTACTGGATGTTCTTCATTCCCCAAGATTTCCGTAGTGATAAACACAATCTCTGAGGTGCAAGAAGAGTCAGGAGCGGGAATTGGCGAGTTCAAGGCAGTAGAAGCAATGTGGCAAGCCATACTGTAAGTCCATCTACCTTCCCTTTTAAGGGTCTGTTTTTTTGATACTTCCCAGGTGGTACAGGTGTGTGAATATAATAGTTTCTGCCCTTGTGTGTTTTGTCATTGAGCCGCCCACTTTCAAAGAGCCTTGAACCTCACCGGCCGCTCGTACGACAGGTTAGTTTGGGGGTGGGTACTGTACACCCTGAGTTAATGGTTGGTGAAGAACTTAATGTCTTCATGTTTGGTAATTTGAACTTGATGATACCCCTTTTTGTCCTCGGGCATCTAATGTCAGTCACTTGTATAGCTGGTGTATGTGGAGATTCGCCACAGTTGCTAACCATTGATTGAGTCATGGGATTTTGTCGCAGACTCCACACAATTGCAGGTTTTTTTTGCATTTGATTTAAGGGGCGGAAGGGATTGTATATTGATATGCATTGATAGTTAAACAACATATAGTTCCCATAATATAGTTATTCATATATATATATTTATTTATTTATTTAAATACATAATCTATCCCAATCTTATCTCGTTGTCATACTGTAATCTCAGAATACATACTATAGTCAAATCCCATAGCATATACCCATATTATACCCACCTAAACGAACTCCTTCCGTGCCAGGACAATGGTTCCTGAACTTCGAATTTGCTTCGCTGGCCACCGGAACCGCTACGGCGTCCTTTCTGGCGAGTGACGCCGAGCAGGCGGGTTTTGTGAGCCAGATCCAACTGATTTCAACTGTAGGTATACCCTCTGGTAAACATACAAAAAACTATGGAAAATCACTATTTTTAATGGGTAAATCAATTATTTCTGTGGCAATGTTCAATAGCTTTGTCAAATTACCAGAGGGTCTTCACCACAAGACCAAGTTATTGAAGTTGCAAACCAACTTACCGATCCTGTGGGCCCACATTGCAACATGTTTGGCATGTGCCCATCTTAAGATAGCTGGTTTCCATTGGAACTGCGGACCGAACTCGCCGATATTGTTTTGGGAAAGGGTGAACGTATACCCATTCAACAGCGTTTCGTTGATCATTTTGCATCATCCTAGTGTGATTTCCGGCAGGCTGAAGCTTCGTTGTCTGCGCCCTCGGCATCGTCCGCAAGCCAGTGCCAGTGGAGCTACGATGGAAATAGGGGTACCCCCAGTTCTCATCTTAGATTGGGAGTTTCCATGAAATAAACTATCCATCCAGCTATTGGGGTACCCCTATGACTATGGAAACCCACCAGAAGAACACCAATTATGAAAGATGGTTAGGAGGGAATGCCAAATGGCCGAGGATTTCAGATTGGTGAATGATGGTGAATGCTGGAAATCCAGAGGAAATCTGCTGGGAAATCTAATCTGGTTTAGTCGCAAGCTGTGTTAATTGTGCTTTGCTAACTGAGCAGAGCATCCGCTGGTATGATATACAAGAATAATCAAGAATATAATACATTATAACATATTATCATACTGTATAGTATATTGACTATATAGGTACTACGCAGTCAATGTGATGTATGTAGTATATATATAATTATATATATATACACATTCATATTATACATAAGATAAGAGATATATACATATTCATCATATATACATTATATATAATATTTATACACATCTATACATCTATCAAATACCTGAGTATGCCTATGTACATGCAATATACCCAATGCAGAAAAAAACATATGTATACTAGACGTATATACAGCTTGGTCAACGTTGGGCACACCAAGAACTGGATGGATAAACAAAAAACAGTTGGTGATCGTGTTCGTGGGGGGGATAACTTGTATTTTTGACATAGGCCAAGGTGTAGCTGTGCTTGTATGTGTACATGTATATATATATATATATATATAATGCGTATATGTATATACATACACACATACACACATACATGCATGCATGCATGCATACATACATACATGCATGCATGCACATACATACTTACATACTTACATACTTACATACTTACATACTTACATACTTACATACTTACATACTTACATCCATCCGTCCATCCATCCATGCATGCATGCATGCATACATACACACATACAGACAGACACACACACATACAGACATACATACATACATGCATGCATACATACAGACATACAGACATACAGACATACAGACATACAGACATACAGACATACAGACATACAGACATACAGACATACAGACATACAGACATACAAACATACAGACACACAGACATACAGACATACAGACATACAGACATACAGACATACAGACAGACAGACATACAGACATATAGACAGACAGACAGACATACAGACAGACATACAGACAGACAGACATACAGACAGACATACAGACAGACAGACATACAGACAGACAGACAGACATACAGACCGACAGACATACAGACAGACAGACATACAGACAGACATACAGACAGACAGACATACAGACAGACAGACATACAGACAGACAGACATACAGACAGACATACATACAGACAGACATACATACAGACATACATACATACAGACATACATACATACAGACATACGTACATACAGACAGACATACATACATACATACAGACAGACATACATACATACATACAGACATACAGACATACAGACATACAGACATACAGACATACAGACATACATACATACACACACAGACACACATACACACACACATACATACATGCATGCATGCATGCATGCATGCCTACATACATGCATAGATACATAGATTCATACATACGTACGTACGTACGTACGTACATACCTACATACCTACCTACCTACATACATACATGCATGCATACATACATACATTCATACATACATACATACACACACATATACACACACAGAGACATACATACATACATACATGCATGCATGCATGCATCCATCCATCCATCCATACATACATTACATTACATTACATTACATTGCATTACATTACATTACATACATACATACATACATACACACATAATCATACATACATACATACATACAGACAGACAGACATACATACATACATACGTACATGCATGTATGCATGCATACATACATACATACACCGATAGATAGATACATACATACATAGATAAATACATACATAGATCGATACATAGATAGATAGATGGATGGATGGATAGATAGATAGATAGATACATACATACATACATAGATACATATAGATACATATAGATACATAGATACATAAATATATAGATACATAGATACATAGATATATAGATACATAGATACATAGATACACACATGCATGCATGCATGCATGCATGCATACATACACAGACATACACATACATAAACACACATACATATAAATATATATATATACACACATACGTGAACAAATTGCACACACACACAAATAGAACACACACACATATATATATATGATATACATCTCATATTTGTTTGGACATGCTTCGCATTCCACATCTGTAAGGCGGACAGTTCTGCCCTCGACCTCAGGTCAAGCGCATCGCTGCGCTTTGGGGCAGAGACGCGGCAAGCCGGGTCGCTTTGGCAAGCAGTGGAAACAAGACGCTCGGGGGAATGTTGTTCTTTAAACAAACCCCAAAAAATAAATAGACTGTAAAATCCTATCAACATATCGATACATCACGTTTCTATATGTGATATAACCAATAGTATGCGTGATATTTCCAGAAACGGAGCATTTAGCGATTTAGCGCAGATTTATGACCATTTTCAACAACATTTTTTGATATTTTTCAGGGCGAGGGTAGCCAAACCCATCTGAAGTTGGTTGTGTCCCAGAATCAGATGAAGGGACAATTTAAAGAAACTTAAAACAAGTTCCAAACAAAAACACGCTAGTTGTTTCCTTACAACATATCTCTTAAAACAATCCGTTACGTGTGTGATGTTCGGGGGTTGGAAAATGATTGCAATCAGACAATGGATCCCAGTTTTATCAACTCTGAAAAACGCTGGATGATTACAGAGCCTGGCGGTTGGCTTCACGGTCCAATGATGTTTGATATCCTGTGACATTTCAGTGTTCGATCAGACTGGCCGGTTTTCCAGGGAAGATCAAGCCACTTCTAGCCATCGTGGTAGCCATGGACATAGGTCAAGATTTAGGATCTGGACACCACACATGTTTTTTTTGTTGAACCATCCATGTTCAAAACATTTTTCTGCCTACATCAGTTCTGACCAATAACCATATGCAGCTATAGATTATAGATGGATGTATCTACCAAATTGTAGGATAACAGGTTTTTTTTCTGGATGGTACCTGTGATTGGGAGAATGAAAGATGGCCACCAGTCATTGCTTGGTGAATGGGATGGTTTATGACATTGAGTTGGTTGGTCTGAAATTTTAGGGGACAACCCCAAAATCCAGCCGGGTTAATCACCATGTTCTCCATTTAGATAGGCATATATAGGCATATAGTGGGGGTATTTTTTTCATTTTCAGACATATCCAAATATCATAGTGTTGGTATTTTTTCACGTGGTCTTGGAATGTTCAGGATTTTAGGATATATATATATATTTGCTTATTTAGATATTGGATCCCAAATGCCGTACTTTGTGCATGCTATGTTCACAAGGATCGCTACCAATCTTGTTCAATGTAATGTTTTTCAATGGATCAGCGGATCATAGATGAAATTGGCTTTAGAGACGGATGTGCGGTGGAGAAGTTTTGGCCTGATCATCCCTAACTTGTGGCCCAATATCCTCTATATAAAAATCCCTGAAATTCCAGAACCAATAATCCGAAGTTTGATACAACGAATTCCAGCATATCCCATGATGCTCCCATAAAGTGATTGGTTTTAGTTATATCAACAATGTTATATGTTATAACATGTTATAAAGTGATTGGTTATATCCCCAGAACATGTAACTTTGTTGCTTAAATCAGCGAGTCACCGTTTGGGAGTCTAACCGGTCGTCGAAAAAAGGCGGCTCTTCTTGTCTGCAGACCTCCCGGCCAGTCTGGTGGATCTGCAGGCCATGGGTGTAGGCAGATGTGATACTTTATATATCTTTATATCATATATCTTTATATACTATAGGTATATAGAATTGATACACCCACAATAGGTGTGCATATAATTAATTATATATATATATGCACAGTAACAGTATCAGTACATTCTATATATATATATAACTATATATGTTGAGTACTTAAAGTGACGCAACTCTAGCCTTTTTTTCCGTATTTTAGGAATCAGGTCAGAATCAATCGCCAGGAAGGTGTGCATCACGTTATTCTGGATCTTCGTGCGGATAGCGAGGTCCCAGCTGCCGAGCCGCAGGGATTTCTGCTGGACATCCGCCGTGGAAAACCTCAAACAACAAGGTCATCCAAGGAATCTCAAAGGTGTTTGTAGCTTTTGGATGCTTTTGGGGAGTTTGATATAGTTTGATATAGTTTAATATAGTTTAATATTGGAATTTCAACTTACTTAGATTCAGACATCTAGATCCTCTCAGCAATACCTCTACTCGCAGGTCGCTTCTTGGGCGATCCTTACGATTAACTGATTAACTAGAATTCTCGGATTACTTGCTTTGAATCTCATATATCCCAGGTTTGGGAATTTCATTTTTGTTCTTTCCTAAGGGGTTGGAATCCCCATAAAATGGATCGCGGCACCTAAAAATCTCAATCCACAACCGACCGCCCGGAGGATCCCATGGCAGTTACACTGCAGCGTAGCTTTTTACGCCTCCCGCCCGAAGGGTCTGGTGAGGCGTGCGGCGTCTACCGATTTGGGGCCAAACCCCAACTCAAAAAATACAGTCTGAGAAGGTGTTTAGAGCCGTAGGGTCCCGTAGGGTGGTATATGTTTGGACAAGGGCTATTGATTTTAGGCAGAATTGAAGGCCTATAGGACCAAACATGGTTGTAAATTGCCAAGTCTTGGGTCATTTCTCAGGTGCCCCAGCTGCATGGGGAAGTCGCCAAGGTTTCCCTTGGATCTTTTGGGGTGTTCCTCCCAAAGTGAATCACCATAATCACCTGACCTCTTGAGAATAGTTACAGTACTCGACCTCAGCCGCAGGTGCATGTTGAAAAACAGTACCTTGACTGCGGATGCACGGCCAAGGGTTTGTGTGTGTCACATTTTGTCACATTGAAGTGCTCCAGCACCTTGAATGTTTCATTTGAACATGCATGGAGTACCCCAAAATCAATTGGTGTATCACATGTTTATCAACATGGCCATCACCATTTTCAGATGAACCCATGTGGTTTAGCAGCCTATGAATGGGAAGACAGTCCACCACGGGTACTGTTGATCAATCCATATCCTCCCACTTGGAATCGGCTGATCTAGTCCCCATTTCCTGGGCTAAGGTTGGTGCAATGCGGGACACTCGCCGAAATGCGAAATGCTGTTGTTTTGTTCCTGGTGGCTGAAATCGCCTGCAGGTACATTGAACATCAATGTTTATGTGATACCTTGCCAAGATTGTGTTGCTTTTCAATCAGCGCATGATTGTTGGCCGAATAAATCAAGACAGTCAATTTGAGTAACGCCCAACAATTGTCCAACTGCTACACGTGGAATCCACACAGATCAATCAATCTGGGTTCAGGTACCCTTTGGTAAACGAACACGGCTTGTTGGAAAATGACCGATAGTGACATGGGCAATTCATCAATGATTCAAATTGAGGGCTTGGGGCTGCAGGAAGAACACCAGGCTGCAGTGCAAACCCCATTGGAAACCCGGTTTCTTTGTTTTCCGATTTTTCCGACCTCATGTGAAATTCTGATGTTATGTATCCCACTGGATAGATATACTCCTCCATTGATCAAGGCGAACTGTTGAACAGGTGATGTTACTCTATCATACTCTATCAATCATTCGGAAACGCATTTATTTGTGATCCCATGCAGTTCGTCATCTGGTTGGTGGTTTGGAACATGTTTTATTTTTCCATATATCGGGAATAATCATCCCAACTGACTTTCATATTTTTCAGAGGGGTTCAAACCACAAACCAGTCATAGTTAGCCATTAGACGCACTGATCTCCCGCTCCAAGGAGCATCATTCGACCCTTGGACGCCCTCTATGGCACGATGCCAAACCCCAGGAGGGTGCACGCTATCCTGAAAACATCTGTAAAACCATCGTAGATATGGATAGATAATGATATATATATATATTATATATATGGGAGCCGTCCGTAAAAGCAGGTCACAAATTTATGAATTGATGCGTTTACTTTGCTTTGCGCGATTGCTAAAACCTGCATCGCGATAGGCTGAGCGATTGGTTGGCGATTGGTTATACGGCTACCACCCTATTACTACTACTACTACTACTACTACTAGTACTACTACTAGTACTACTACTAGTACTACTACTAGTACTACTACTAGTACTACTACTACTACTAGTACTACTACTACTAGTACTACTACTACTAGTACTAGTACTAGTACTACTACTACTACTACTACTATTACTACTACTACTACTACTATTATTACTACTACTACTACTACTACTACTTTCGAGACCAGAACCATGCCAATAATTGACATGGCCGATCCGCGCGCGCGGAATCCGCGCAGATGTTTTCAGGTCAGAAGGACATTCAAGCTAGCTCCAATTGAAAACAGGTCAGAAACAGGTCAGAAACAGGTCAGAAACACCAAAAAGGCAGCACTTGCCTAGCATCCCATCCATCCATCCATCCATCCATCAGCTCTTATCATTGCTACTAATACTACTACTACTACTACTCCTGCTACTACTACTACTGCTACTACTACTGCTACTACTGCTACTACTACTACTACTACTCCTACTACTACTCCTACTCCTACTCCTACTCCTACTCCTACTCCTCCTACTCCTACTCCTACTACTGGTATTACTGTGAGTTTTCCGGACCGTTTCCGGACCGCGCAATTTTCTTTTCTTCTCAAATATGAAAACGAATGCGTTCATGGGCGGATCCTTCTACTAGTGTTGCTACTACTCTCAGTATTACCACTAGCGCCGCTACCACTGCAACGCCGCTACCACTACTACACCGAGGAATTTTTGCCTTTGCTTTTCTCCACTTGACAGAAGTTCCACGGAAGGGTCAGAAATAGTCAGAAACCAGTCAGAAACCGGCCAAACGCAACCTCTCTCTCTCTCCTTGCCTATTCCCTCACCCTCCTACCAGAACTCCTACGCCTACTCCTATTCCAATTTCCACTACCACTACTGCTAGTGCTACTGCTACTGCTAGTGCACTGTGAGTTTTCCGGACCGTTTCCGGACCGCACAAGCTTATTTTGCTCCCAAATTTGAAATCGAATGCGTTCACGCATGGATCCTTACTCTCATTACTAGATTTGCTACTACCCCCAGCACTACCACCACACCCGCTGCTACTGCACCACCCTGCACCACCACTACCACCACTACCACTAGTACACCTAGGAATTTCTGCTCTTGCTTTTAAATCCAATTGACACGAGTTCCGCTGAAGGGTCAGAAACGAGTCAGAAACCAGTCAGAAACCAGTCAGAAACCCGTCAGAAACCGGTCAAACGCAACCATCTGTTTCCCCCTCCCTCCCTCTCTCTCTCTCTTTCTCTCTTTCCCTCCCTCTCCCTTTCTTCCCTTGCCCTGCTACTAGAACTCCTTCTCCTATTCCTACTCCTACTCCTACTCCTACTCTTACCCCTTACTACTACTACTACTACTACTACTACTACGACTACTACGACTAGTACTACTAGTACTACTAGTACTACTAGTACTACTAGTACTACTGGTACTACTGTGACTACTGTGAGTTTTCCGGACCGTTTCCGGACCGCGCGAGCCTATTTTGTTCCCAAATTTGAAATCGAATGCGTTCACGCATGGATCCTCATTATATAATACATAACTTATATTTTATGTATATGATCTGATCAACGAAGAACAAACCCTTCCGCGATTGCTCACTGTGGTACCGCGGTTGCTACGCGATTGGCTGAGCGATTGAGGGCTGTCCGGGAAAAGGTATTTTGGACAACCCCCATATATATATTCTGTAAAACATTTGTCTACAATAATCTATAATATATATATAATATAACATGGATCATAAATATATTAAATATATAGATATAGATAGATGAATCAATACATATATATATAAATATGCACACATACACGTATAAAACATGTTGAACCCAAAACATTGGGCTTGGAAACTCAACCAGTGGGAAATGGGGCAAGAGCCACGGCTAACTGCGGTCAATTCCAGTTCCGTTCGTTTCTTCCATATTACAACCAGTAGGCCCAGTTGTACCCTAAATATCCAACTTATAGGTATAAAGCTACAAGGGATGTGCGGTACCTTTTAAGTCTATACGTGTTTTCATTTTAGCTGCATTTTGGCTTACATAGAGCTTACATAAATTAGATAGCTTCAATTTAGACACCTTAAATATTGTGGGCAACCCAAGAATAATCTATCCCCAATATCACAGAAATGGGTGGTAAAAATACCTCGATATGGTCGGTTAGTTGGATCGCTTTCAGGAGCAAAGCTGACAAAGATGAAGGTCTGGCGCGGCTGCGGACGCTCTTGTGTGTCAACACAGCTATGGATCTTCATCACAAGAATATCAGGATGTATTAGGTAGGCAAATTCTATGTCATTGGGGTATTAGAGGATGTCATAGGTATGATGTTGATGTTCATCCTAACTATGTAATTATATACATACATACATACATACATACATCCCATCCCCATTTTATGGCTGGACTATCACGAACATCTTCCAACTGGGATGCCCATCCAACTGCGGTTATTCGTTTTGAGTTACCGGCGAAAGGGCAGATGTTTGGGGTGACACATGTGTTTATTCATGTTGATCGGATCAGTGATTGCCTACTGTGACTTGATGAAGATACAGCAATTTTATGTACCCTCTGGTAAACTAACATAGCCATTGAAAATGACCATTTATAGTGGATTTTCCCATTAAAAATGGTGATTTTCCATAGCTATGTTAGTTTACCAGAGGGTAATTTTTGGAAACCTGAGGAGTTGAGGTTGTCTGAGGTATCCCCCAAACACCCCTGGTTTACCCTCATTTGTATCCTCCATTTTCAGAACCCCAGGTTGAGTCTGCCATGGAAACGTTGTTCAGGCGGTGATTGCGTCATTTGCCTCTCCAATCCGAGGGAGGCTTTGGAACCCATTTGCGAATGGCTTATACCTCCTACTTATGGTGTTTTGGGGGATGGTTGGTTTATTATTATTTTACCCACATTATATAAAAACTGTTTTGACATGTTTTGAATATGATTGTGCATACCTATCAATTCAGATCCTAAAATAGAGAGATGAGGACTGTGTACGGAATTATTTCTGGGAATTTGAACAATACAGGGAGTGTTGTAGTATGTTGTAGTAGCAATGCAAGATAATGCATGGCAAATCGTGTGAGTTCATGGGACTTGAAACGATCTTTGAAGGTGCTCATCAAAAACACACCTTCTGAATCCGGCAATGGCAGGTTGCAATCCTCCATTGCCGCGCTCTCAGAACTGAGGATATTGCCATGGCATACCGGCTTGACCTTGTCCCTTCTGTGGTGATATTGTTACTCATCACGCATAAGTTGGTATAGTTGGTGTGGTCGTGAAGTTTTAATTCAGAAGCCAATTCTTGAGATCCAACCGCGAGTTGCATTGCCAAAGATTGGAACTTACGCCACATACATTGAAGGTTTCTACAGAAACAAAGTAGCAGAAACTGGCAAAGATGGAGGCAAAGGAGGCGGACCTGACTACTGTAGATGTATTTTGATGTATTTTGCACATTTTATTATTGGTCAAAATTATAGTCATAACCTCTGATAGATGGATTGTTTAATGTCCTAAACATCACGAATGGACCCATCATATCTCGATTGTGATCGGATTTACGCCAGGTTTGCTGCAAAAAATCCCATTTGAAGCTATATTCATAGTTAACTTTCTCATTAACACTGGCAAGATATTGTGGAAAATGAATCATTTTGATGCTCACTTCAAATTGTAAAAAATGTGTTGTTTAAATCTCATGTGTGCTTGATATTTGGGCTGAGGTCGACATGTTTGCCTTTGCTCTTCGTGTGCAAAAGTCACCTCTTCAACTTGGTCCGGTTCTGAGAAGCACCACATCGGATCCTTATCATTGGGCCTTAACAATCTAGCTTTGCAAGCCAACAGCAGCAAGGGTTGAGGTCAGGGTCTCATCCATGCAAACATATTCCATCCATCCATATATTATAATTATATTGTATATATATATACGTATATATATATATACATAATATTATATAATTATGTATATATATATATATATTAAATACAAAAATACCGACCTACATTTACATAACATTAGATTATATACCACATACATTCATATTTTTTTACATACACACATCTATCATTTCCTTGGTGAAAGATTCTCTGGTTGCGGCCATCTGCCGCAGGTCCTTCCAGTGTCCAGTCTGCCGCGGCCGCGTTGCTTCTTGGTGACACCGAGTGCCACCGAGTGACAGCTGCCACTAATCAAAGCAATCGACCGTCATTTATATATCTGTATTGTGTATACATAATGATAGTTACTTATAGTTAGTGTGTATATATATATAGAGTTAGTTATAGTTATATATGATATGTATATAATTGTGTATATATATATATTCGATTTATGGCTGATTTTCCTGCATATATGTTGTTTTTTACATGCCTTTCGGGGGATCCATTGCCACGTTTGATTTCTGGAGGACGATATTTTTGGGGTTCACCTTTGGTAGGGGGAGAAATATGGGTTGAATCAGACACACCATGGATTTACCATCTGGTTATGACTAACATAGCCATGGAAAGATCCACCACTTTTAATAGGTAAATCATCTATTTCTATGGGCCATCGACAAACCATGGCGAACTGTTAGTCATAACCAGAGGGTTTTTTTGGATATAATTGAACTGGTGGGATCAATTTGGCCAAGCAGAATTATTTGGAGGTCTCTGAAAATGTGTTGTATACCCTCTGGTAAACTAACATAGCTATCGAAAATCACCATTTTTGATGGGTAAATCCACTATAAATGGCCATTTTCAATAGCTATGTTAGTTTACCAGAGGGTACCCAGTATACCCCCCAATAGCTATTTTGGAAGTGATGATGACAAACCAGCGGATGTAATGGGGTAGCAGGCGAAGCAAGTTGGAAAGTCAAGATCATGTTCCTGGGCTATGGGGATTCTATGCCTTCCAGTAGCTACCTAGGCGAGACGATGAATGTATGCTGATTTCACTACAACCGGCGCTTCTAAGATATACAGTATATACAACTTCGCAAAAAAAAAAAATGTAGGGCCCACACCATTGTTTTGTTGCTGCATGGTGCTGTCCCCCGTGTGTGTAAATCCATTCTTAATCCCCCGACTTTGAAGATGGCAGTTTTTGTGGCTCCAACATGTCAGATTGCTCTAAGTTTACATAAGTTTACAGTGCCATTTTGCACACTCAAGGTTTGGGGGACATGTCAAGACACGTCAAGGCATGTCAAGACATGTCAAGGCTTTGGGATCCCACTAACCTTCCCGGTTTGGGTATCCACCCGGCAGATCGCGACCGAGGCCGCCATGGTTGGTCTGAGAGAAGAGAGCTGATATGATGGGTGCGTTGCGCGCTTTTTTGGGCTGTTTCACATGTCCTGTCGATGGATCGATGATCGGCAGTAAGCACAATGATATCGCAGATTTCTTGTCAACCGTTGATGAGTTGCTTATAGTTCTTAGATTAGTTTGTTGCTTCTCAAAAAACAAACATGTGATGTTCACTTGGTTTGGGCATTGCGGCATGTCTCTTGCTATTCCTTTTGGGTCGTCGATGCAGCCGTAGAGGAGGCTGTTCCAAGCCGACAGAATGAGTACCGTTCAGTGTACAGGGCTGCTGGTGCTCAGCATCTCATTGGCATCAATGCACGCCGCGACATGTCTCAGTGAAGCCTGAGTTTTCAGATGAAAGATGATGAAAGTCCAATTGGTGGTTTCCATAGTCATGGGGGTACCCCCAAATGGATGGTTCATAATGGAACATCCTAATCTAAAATGGAGGATTTTGGGGTACCCCCATGACTATGGAAATCATTAATTGAAAATTGTCGCGCATCACTGCAGAATTCATGATGCACAAAGGCCACACGCACAGGTTTTTGTACGGTCTGCTCTTGACCAAACATATCAGAATTCAGGATTATGTCTGGAGGGAACATTGGGTATTTATCACAGGTTTTAGATGGTTTTGGTGGAACCAGTTTGATGCTTTGGCACATGCTTTGCAGGGACATTTGCTTGAAAACAGATTCTTCTTTGCTAGTTGTTTGCTGATCGAATACTGCAGCAACAACACAATAAGATGCAATAAGAATGCCGCAGCCCAAGAATTGCTTCGCAACAAAGACATTGCTAACCTAAGCATGATGGGAGCTTTTCGGTTTTCCTTTTTCACCACTGTTTGAGATGTGACATCCCAAGTCGATGATGATTGGAGGATGTACTCAACCACCAATCAGTTTCAGCTTTATCCGAGCCTTTGAGCCTCGAGATGCACCATGCGGCTGGCTTAGAACATCCATTATTTTTTGAGGCCTTCTGATACTCTGCATTCGATCATTGAATCATCCTTAAAACATGAACTATATACAAATAACATCAAATAACATCAGATAAATGTTTCAGGTGAACACATAGACACATAGAAGATCATAGAAGACAGGAAAACAACATGTAAATCTTTAAATCTTAACTTTAAAAACAAAGAATCCTGGACACGGTCCCAGGTCATCTCCAGCGCCTCGACCGAAATACTCCGAGAAGCCTCCGCAGGAGCCCAGGGATTTTCCACGATTCGGCTCTTGGGGATCTCCCCCATTCAATCCCAGTCATGGAAACTCCATGAAACTCCCATTTCAGTGTGTGAAAAGCAGCCAAATCGATGGAATATGAATTGCTGATAATTTTCTGAATATATTCAATATATATATGTATATTATGCACATATATATATATATGATGGAAAAATCGACCTTCAGAATGGTGCCCAGAACAATGGAGCCCTCGGAGGACAGATGGGGGGATGAACACGTCTGGACCAAATCACTGGACAGAGCCGCCCGGCGCAGCATCCCTTTGGAGAAACCGGGGCCCCAATTAAGGGACGTTGGTTATACCAGGGGAAAGCCCACATTTGGGGACAAAAATCATATAAAATCATCAAACATGATCAAAGAATGGCCAAAATGAATCCAAATGATCAAAAGCTATTTCGCATGACCATATTTTTTGGGGATGAATTAGGGATGGACATCCAGAATTACCAGCTATTTTGATGTGAACACCTGGGCACCAAAGGCCAAGAGTGCGAGGGCGAGGACCGGATTCTGTCGTGGTTTTAATGACAAGATCTACCTGGTAATCAGCCACATTGCTGGCTGGGTAATCCCCCTTTGAATGATAAAATCAAAGAAGGTGAATTGTCACGAAACAATTACATATATGTCAGGTGCCTTAAAATGACATATGGAATGTTATTGTGAATCCATATTCTTTAATACAATTACAAAACATCGAATGTCATTTTTTATGTTTCATTATTTTTCCATATATTGGGAACAATAACCCCATTTGACTTTCATATTTTTCAGAGGGGTTGAAACCACCAGCCAGCATAAATCACAGCTCACAAATCAACACCCACTGAGGTCATGTGCTATGCGGTGGTGTCTTCGTGGCAATTACGAAGCATGTTTTTCAGCAATAGACTGATGTATCAATGGATATTTTACGGGAACATGTTTACATGAGTTCTCGGGTTTCTACAAAAATAAACGGGAAGGTGGGGGGCGGGTTCTGTATTTGTTTTTCCTTTATGCAGTCCTAGGAATGCATCATTCCCCTTTCTGTTAACTACATTTTGTGTTGGGATGATGTTTATCAAGACTCCCAGTCATGGTTGTCTATATATATTATTGGGTTCCCCACATTCGAAGGAGAATGCAGCATAATGGACCAAGGAGGGTTCACTGTAATCTTGAAAACACTCAAGCTGGAACCTTTCTTTATGTTCTTGATTTAAGTTGTTTAATATTCTGCGGGACTCAGGAAGCTCAACTACCTTCAAAATTGATGAGAACCAGAATCCTCCAAACACCATAGCGTTGGTTGCTTTAAACGAGCCGTTTCCCAGTCACATTTCGAAGCTTTGACTTACTGGAGCGATGACGGGTTGGTATCTACGGCATCTGTGGGTCAAAAGGTACCCTGGATCTGGATGCATCTGGTACCATACTACCCTCAATCATAGCTGCTGGATGGTTCTTCCCCTCATGAGGTCAGCGTCACATCGGTGGACGCCAAGTTGGGAGGCTTCCAAGTGCGGATGGTGTGTCGCTGGGCCTTCCGTTGCTTGACCGATCCAGCGTGCTACTGGTAGAGTTTTGCACCCTTTGGTTATTTAACATGATATGTTAAATAACCATATAAATTACTGTATATATTATATGTATATATATATTTATGGACTAAATATATGGTTAAGTATCTACAGTAAGTCATCTAAAAAACATATGTAAATACGGCTATTTAACAGTGTGCGAACTGGAACTCCCATATATTTGTAGATAAAAACAATATGATTTACCTATGAACATTAAGATGTGCCTTATCTATGTTAGATAACTCTAGACTCTAGAGGGTATCAATGTTTTCCAATGCTTACCAATGTTTGCCCTCTTGTGTTAACAAACATGGTTGGCTCGGAAATCAAATGTGGCTAGCTGGAAAATAACCTATAAAATGTAGGTTTTAATGGGAACATCCCCTATACATGCAGTTTTTTTGTTTTTTTAATAAATATCACCTACAAAGAAAGGTTTTAATGGGAACATGCTCTATAAATGATTATAAATAATGGGGGAATTTCCAGCAAGCTGTGTTTGATTACCGCAGGTACATGTAGTTTGTTTTTTTATTCTGATTAAACACATGTGCCTCAATCAGCAACAATGGGGCTTTGAGTGATTTAACAAGCAAACATTGGGATTTTTATCCCCAACGCATGACAATTTGCTGCATATAGCTTGGATGTGAAGTTTCGTACAACTTAATCCTTTGCCACAAATAGTGATATGTATGGATGCCTGCTAATTATTAGACAATGTGTAAGACATGTAAGATTGGCCAATTATTGCGATGTTTCATTTTGTTAATATCTTATTATATAATTTATATAATATTATATATATAAATGATGATTAAACCAACCTAAATGGTGGATTGTATTGAAACAACATAGTGGGAATATAGTAATATATCATTTAGTGGATTAATGTCGGATCCAACCAACAATACCGCATGAGTTGTTCACACTGGGGAATCTAATCCGATTTGCCATTTTGGTGGTGAATATGAATTTCCAAACAACTGGATTTTGGTGTACCATGTTTTCCGACAAATCCCTGTCTAGCTGATGTTTTCCAAATTATGATGTTTCAAAGACCCTTGGGTAATCTAATATATATAATCTTACATTATCCGGGCGGTGGAACATTCCTCGTTGGTAGATACGTTTATTTCAACAATATAGGCTAGGTCCAGTTGATATCATAATGTGTCATAACATCATATTTTTAGTGACTTGGAATGTTTGATTGCTAGAGGGAGGGCATTTGGTGGTTTTCCGTACATGGCTCGTGTTAAACAACCTGAGGGTAATCTGAAACGATTATGCATGAGCTGTGAGTAGAACTAGCCAACTTCCAACTTCCTCGTGAGACTATCTATTGCTCAGAGACCTCTATTTCATGGGAATATTTTCCTGGAAATAGAATGTTAGCTTCTTTCAGATGTTGTTCCATGTAATTTCCATTTTCAGATTTTATCCCCCCAAAAAAAATGTGGACTTCCTGCCCCAGGTACCAGCAACGCCTATAAAGAGACTGAGATCAGTTACCGTGGAGTCCCTGGGCTTCGCATTCCTGGCTTGCAGGTCACAGCACAAGAGAGCCGGTCCCTTGCAGCGATCAAGAGACAAGACACGTTGTGAGTTGATGATGGAAGGTTAGACCATGTACCCGGCCTGGGATTTAATGGGATTTTATGGTGGTTTAATGGGATCTAATTGGATTTAATAGGATTTACCCTCTGGTAAACTGTCACAAAAAACTATGGAAAGATCCACCATTCTTCATGGGAAAATCCACTATTTCTATGGCCATTTTCAATAGCTGCGTTAAATTACCAGAGGGTAAGATATGTAAGGTTAGACTCAATTAATCTGGGATATTCTGGAATTATCATTGTGGACTGTCCGCTAAGTCACTAGGCAACTATTGAAAGATACTATTTGTATACGGTGACTTTTCCGTAGGTTTTTGACATAGATTGACATAAATTCAGATGATAAGGCCACTCTAGACCACTACCTGGAGGATGGTAATGAAACTCTTAATCATCGAGTCATAGAGTCACAATTTCTCTGATAACTGTGCTTCTGTCTTTCTTTTCTGTTGGTGTTGTTTTAGCGTTGATGGCTTTCATTTGCTGGTGGGCTGCTATTTGTGTTCAGATATTTTATATTTATAGCATTGTTTACATACCAATACTGTAAGTTGTACTATCATTTTGGGGTAATCAGTTTTTACATGTTATTTACCATCATATCAATGTGAATTCCTTCATAGGTGTCCGCTTGTTTAACAGTCTTCAAAGGAACATGTTGGCTCCGCTTCGAACAGCGAAGCCATGCGAAGCCTCTGGATCACCAGCTCCCAGGATCTGGAAAGATCTGACCAAAACCACCGATGCCACGATTACTTGGAACGGAACCTCCATTTTTCTTTTGGATGGCTACAAGCCATATCATTTGCAGGACGCTGTCAAGTCAAGCAGCTGTGGCAAAAAAAACATGTCTCATTTCGTATTGGATGGAAGGTTTACATGACTAGTCGACATATATATATATTATACATATATATATAATAATAATAATAATACAACTATGTAACTATGTATGAATATGTTCATACATACAGTACATACATTATTAGGTTCACCAGAAATTTGTGTTGACATGAATTCCGAATCTAGCTTCAAAAGCCTGCAGGATTTCCCCTTTGATCGTCACATCATCAGCTTGAAGCATTGCGACTTCGTTTGGCGGACAGAGAAAGATGATGACGACTTTTTCGATTCAATGCAAATCGTTGCCTGGACGGACGATGCGGAGAATATGGTTTTTGATGAACATGTTACCACAGTATGATTCAATGTGGTTGATAAAACAATGCAAGCTATGATATAACATGCGCTAGAAGAACTTCTTGCTGTGGAGAAACACAGTCAACAAAACATAATTTTCCATTTTTTTCTCAACGTGGTGTTCATATGCAGTGAAGATCCGACATTGAAACTCCAAGTCCTCCAAACAGCTGGATCACTCTGCGGGAATGACCAAAAGCAATACCCCACATATTTGGCCGGAGAAAAGACCATTCTATTGGGATGGGGATGCAGATGGGATACACAGTAATCTGGTCCAAACATAGAGTTTACATGCTGTTTCCATCCGCTTTCCTTAGTCAATTAGTCCGATGCTGATCTTCTCAAACATGTGACCGGCTCCCCTACTCTACGTGACGCGTGTGACATAGATGTGACGTGTCTTTCTCATCCACCACCCATGAGCGCACCATGGCGATGCGTCCAGGTTTGGTTGACCGTTGAGTCCAAATCAATTTTACCGGAGTGGACTCTCGGCTGATGCGGCCTGGTTCCCACAAAATCCTCGGGGATCTGATGCCCCCAGGAAAAAAAGTGAGTCTGGTGAATTTCAGCTTTCAGGTGAGAAGTAGGACTTGGCAGAGATAGTTATTAGAATATCAACAGATAGATTTTTAGGCTCAGTAGGCCAAGAAGTACCAGGGATACAAGTTGCACAGCCCACTCCTAGGATTGCTGGGGAGTCCGACCTTATGGCCATCGCCCCCGTGCGGGAGATGTTGGGTGCTGAAGTCTGTAGCAAGTGGCCGCCTTAAACGCGAGTCATTCACCAATTCCACAGCTGGCCACATGGGGTGTGGATGACTCGCGTCATGGCTCAGAAAAGACCCTACCCTCTGGTAAACTAACATAACTATGGAAAATCACCATTTTTAATGGGAAAATCCACTATAAATGGCAATTTTCAATAGCTATGTTAAATTACCAGAGGGTAACAATCCAGAAACAAATCCAACACGCGCATGTGTGGTCAGGTTTTGGATTGATCTGCGGATTGAGAGGGCCCACAAATTCTATGTGCGGCAAATCTTCTTTGTGACTTACTTGATACTTGGCAGAGGCAGACCTCAGTTGCAATTGAGGACATGCCCAGGATGGGCCATCAAGATGTGGAAAAACTGAGGTGTACTGAAAAGATGCGTAAGCCACCAAAAATGGGAAGACAACGCACCAAAAAATGGAAGATGGCCAGTTTGCTAGGTCCATACAAGATTATAAAACATTGTGTTGTTCCGGGGTGTTAATGTGTAGAACATTGTAGAACCATATGTATTAATGATGTAACATAATGTAACATATCTCATATTAACATACCCCATGCGATTTATGCCGGGTTCAACCTGGTGTTTTTCCCTGTGATTCAACCAGCATCGAAGGATCACAATCGCATCATGCACACCGCTCTTCATGCCTTTGGAAGACATGGGCGATCGGCTGCTTAGACCAAAGACATGGAGAGAAAGCTGCAGACTGGCAGACCATGGCTTTGTTCCTTCTCCGTGGGGCATCCCATATTGTCATTGTATAATGAATTTTTGTAGGCCCTACATTCATAAACTCTTGATTTCTCAACAGTGCAGCCTGTTGGTGTTCAATGAACAAGATTCAAGGGCTGATGTATTCTATCACCTCCTTTGTTTTTTAGGATACTATTGCATTTGCTTCTGCAGTCTTACTGATGCCTTTTTGCTTTGCTCTCTCTTTGGCGGCAACTCTTCAACGATACCTGTTTCGCTGAACAATTCAACTGAGATAAGTAAGTTCAAAAAAAATATGTCGGTAATTTATATTATATTACTGACATATATTAAACATTATTAAACTAAATAATACTATAGCTATAAAATGCTATAAATATGTATTCTACATGTCTATTACTACCAAGTCATTCTGGTAAACTATGTTTTGAATATGTTCTCCTAATTCTATTTTGCAAATGTCCAGCAAATGAATCCAAAAGATACAGACGGTGATCCGCCAACAAAAAATATTGGTCACCGAATACGTGTATATATATACGTATATATACGCATATATATATATATGTATATATATACGTATATATATATGTATATATATATACTGTATATACGTCTATTAATTAATGTTTCTAATGTTTCTATTTTCCCAGACCAAACATATATGGAGCAGGGTAGCTTTTCAATCCTTTTCAAAAAAATAGTTGGACCCCTGAGGTTGAGCGTCTACGGTGGCGGTTTGTTGACCTTGGTGGCGTTCAAATATGGCGTCATGGATCATCTTCCAAGTGTTCCATATCCCACCTTCACCGACAACTTCTTGCCGCTTGGACATGCTTGGACCGCTAGATGGAAAAGATTGGAAAAGCCATGGCAGAGGGACCCCGGTTCTGCTGGATCTTAGGTGAATATTGTTGCACTTTTACTGGTCAAGAGTTCCTTTAATTGTTCATTTATTCTTGGGAACAGCAGGCTATCAGAGTTGAACATCACTTAGTGTCACTAAGTGTCACCTGGCGATACAGCAAACCTAAGAAGGTGTTTCTACTCCTTTGGCCACATATTGTTTCCCAACGTTGGATCATCGTATATCATTTTCACCCCCACCTGCCTTTGCTCATGGGTTTTGGAAGGATGTGGCAGATCGTGACCATCGTCTTCTCGACCTTTGCATCTTTGATTCTGTGGCGATTGCATTCGCAAGTCAAGAACCCGGACAGCTTGGGATGAACCATGGACAGCTTGGGATCCCCGCGTGTTTCTAAAATGATTTCTGGACAGCTTGGGTTGCTCCGACCTATGAATCATGGTGAATCATGGCCATCTTTACCCAGTTCCCCCGCGAGCAGCACTGGGGTATCGGGAGCAGCCCTGAACATTGGGGAACCCTCCAATTTGGTGTATCATTTGGTGTATCTGGGTGTCTTGTCCACATCAATTTGTTTTGAAATGTTTTTGAACATGTTGAAGGAGATTATAGCACACCAGCAAGGTTTCCTCAAGGGTTTGAACTGCACCATGCAGTGTTGCACTCTTCCAGGATGTCATTGATTGGATTGAGAACGGAATATTCTTTGCTGTTTCTTGTCTGAAATAGTGTTGTGCATTGGACTTGGAAGCGCACATCAATCAGTACTGTTCTGAGTTTCCCCATGGGTTTCTCAGAAGTTTCCTGTGTTTTCCCCGTGACTGCAGGTGGTGCTGGGCTGGTCAATTATGTTTGGAATTGTTGCATGCTGTAAGCCGTCTCGCCGAAAAACCTGGGAGAGTGTGAAGAAGACCCTCGGCCTGTTGGGGCCATGTTGATGGGATTTCCTCGTGGGGCCTTGACATTCAGCCTCAACCTGCTCATGGAAGAAGTCAAACGTATACCCCCTTTGAAAAGGGGTCCCGGTTGGACACGTGCATCTTGTTCCCACTAGGGTTGCTGATGACAGATGATGAAAAATGAGGGGAACCCATAGCAACAGCAACCACACCTTCAGACGCACTGCTTTTGGCAAATGGTCCCGATCCATACCATGATCCATACATATCCATACATCTCCAAGGGATAATTCATACACTTGAGCCATACCCAAAAAATGTGGCCTTCAAACAGGCCACTTTAGTAATTATACAATTATGTTATGGTTAAAAGAGATGGGCTTCTCCCAATGATTTTGGGAGAGGTGCTGGCTAACTCTATGGGCAAAAGCAACACTTTAAGAGAAGTAAGTGGACAACTCTACAGCCAAAGACCACTCTTTCAGTGACCATCCTGACATGCCACAAAATGGCAAAAACCGAAGAAACACCAATGTTTTTCAAAAATCTGCCAGAAAGATTGAGTTTCTAGCCTAGCCGAAATTGCACTGGCTAGGAAAGCACATTTTTGTCCTGTCTGGAAGGAATGCACAGTTAGTTTCACCACGTGCTAGCTAGTAGAGTTGTCCCTTTTCGCTTGTCTGTTGCTTTGCTGCCCCTGATGCGCTATATAAATGGAGTTGTCCTTTTCGTGGCTATTGGTTTCTCCGAGTTTCTGCAATGTTTGGTCGGTCCGGAAGGAATGCACAGTTAGTGTCACCGCGTGCTAGATAGAGTTGTCCCGTTTTGTCTGTGCCTGTGGTGCATCTGTTCTGCTAGAATCTGCTAAATAGAGTTGCCCTTTCCGGCCTTTTCATGGCTTTTGTTTTCTCAGGGTTTCTGCCGCGTTCTGGTTTGTCCGGAAGGAATGCACAGTTGCTTTCACCAAGTGCTAGATAGAGTTGTGCCGTTTTGTCTGTGGCTGTGGTGCATCTGTTCTGCTAGATAGAGTTGTCCTTTTCGTGGCTTTTGCTTTGTCCTGTCTGGAAGGAATGCACAGTTAGTTTCACCACGTGCTAGCTAGTAGAGTTGTCCCTTTTCGTCTGTTTGTTGCTTTGGTGCCCCTGATGTGCTATATAAATGGAGTTGTCCTTTTCGGGGCTATTGTTTTCTGCGAGTTTCTGCAATGTTTGGTCGGTCCGGAAGGAAGGCACAGTTGGTTTCACCAAGTGCTAGATAGAGTTGTGCCGTTTTGTCTGTGGCTGTGGTGCATCTGTTCTGATAGAGTTGCCCTTTTCGCGGCTTTCGTTTACTCTGAATTTCTGCGATGTTCCGGTCGGTCTCTGTCCCTTCCCAATGCCCTCAGCCATACTTGAGGGGGAAAAAGTGGCCAACTCTGTTGGCATTGGGCCTGTTTTTTGCTTCGGGCGGATGTCATGTTGCCGACTGGATTCAACATTTTTCGTGTGGATAGCTCTATTTCCAAAAGTTATTTTTTTCATTTTGGATTAAGTGGATAACTCTAGTTGAGGTAGTAATACCTTTTTAACAGATCTGGATCAAACCTCTTATACGTAACCCACTCATTCCATACGTCCGGATCACCGCGAAATGATCCATACCCGTTTTTGGAGCCATACGCATATCACGACCATGACAAACCCAAGGACCTCGAAATTGCTTGGATGTTACACTCTAAGAATGTCTGGCCATGGTTCTTGCCATCCATGTAGTTTACTTGGAAATATTATGACACCTTTGAATCTCTTATTTCACGGACTTTGCAAATATGATAGGCTCAAGACTGTGCTGGACTCTATGGGAAAAACCTCCAATGAACCCTGGACATGTATGGAGGATATGCAAGTCTCAGGACTATATATAATATATATAGAACTATAAAGTATATGAAATGGTTGTATCCATATCCGGAAAATGATCATAAACCAATGTAAACCAGTTGAATTGGGGGTATATCATCGGTATATCGAATGTTCAGACCAACCCATATCTATCATTATCTATCTCCATGTATCTCAAAGGATATCACCAGCGGAATCCAGCACATGCCATGGACACTGGGTGGTAGATTAGTGGCTTAGTCTGAAAGCACCATTGCAAGAATTGTTGATAAATTGGAATATGATGGAATATGTTCTAATTTGCATTCATTTTCCACGGCACATATATTTGGATATCCTTTGGATGGATATCCTTCGTACATCATTTGCCACTAAAAAGTCGCCATATTAACTAATCCATCATAAGTAGCAAGTCTCAAGTCATTTTCCTCGTTGTCAACCATTTAATTTTCTTAATTTATACAGTATTACTTTCTGCAGTAAGGCATGGAAAATTGACCCATGGGATGGAAAAATACCTCCTTGAAGCAAGTTTGAGCACAGGATTCAAAAGGGACGATGCCCATGCTGCAACATACTCATATCCATCATGGTATAGTCACCATAGTCCCAAGATGTCCGAAGCATAATATGATGACTACTTTAATATATATATATATTTATTTAATGCTCAACATTAATGTATACATTAATATTATAAAATATTATAAAGCAATATAACTAATATATGTTATGACATGATATATATATATATGATATTTGTATACACTAAAAATACCATGTTCCTTTGTATATCGTAAACATTGTTTATACATATATATATGTGTATATATTCTACGTACGTATATATTATCTACATATATATCTCTATATATATATATTACACACACAGAAAAATACAGTACCTGCACCAGGGCCGTGCCGGGGCTGAGTGCAGCCGTGCAGCCTGCGCGAGGCAAGTGGACAAAGACGATCCTTCTCAGCCGGTGGAACAGTTGCCCGTTGGATTCTCCCACGGTGACATCATCGGCAACCGCACGGAAGACGCCAAGCTGCTTCCAATCTCCGAGAGATCTGAATCACCAGGGCATTTCTGAGCTGGACAATGCGGAAGATGGCACCATGAGTATTCAATAGAGACACAAAATCATTTTGATCTTGTCCTTTTTGTCCTTGTTGTCACCAGTTAGAGTTATAGTTATGACATGTTATGACTGAACCATCTCGTGTTTTCTGGACTATTCATTTGGGCCATGTACAGATTATTTCCATTCGTGACACAGCTTCCGGCCGTGGATTTGGATAGTGAAGTCCCAGTGAATCCCGGTCATTTCTGGGGGGTTCAATACGAAGTCATGGTAAAATTTGGATGATGAACGGCATTTTAGGAAACCTCCATATCGAGGTAATTTAGTTGGTTTGATATGTCCATGAGTTTTTTTTAGGCCATTTTTAGTTCTTTGAAACGGCAGGAGAACAATCCGTCCACTTGGGGCACCTCAGGGATTAGGTCAGCCAGTCTCAAAACCGGCCCCGAATCCGATAGTGCTCCCATGGCCGAATGGTCATGGTCTGCGACCGCTGCCACCGCCGCCAAGCGGCGGTAGGGCGTCTGCAAAAAGGGCATGGCTGATGATTGGTTGGTTCAGAATGACCAAAGAACCAGTATTGCACATATATATGCTATATTTGTGTATCTTCTGTATCATCTATGTATGATATATAATTACATATTCATTTACATATATATATATAGGTGTATATATATATATATATACTGAGTAGGGGGAAATGAACAGTGAACAAAAAAGTGTGCATATGTGTATATATGTATTTATTTATTTATATATTATATTATCATGCATGCGTATGCAAATAGATAATATACCTTTTTCTGTGGATGCCTGCTGTATTTTCAAGCATTTGTCTTTGCCGCAATCTTGCATGCTCGAACACTTCTGTTCGAAGTCGTTTAAGACTCACAGTCACAACTGGTAGCGAAACTAATGCTGTCTTCATAGTTGTTGACTCCCAACAAGGTCGCAACCTCAGATGGTGTGCCAAGAGATTGCCTCTAGCTGGTGAAAGAGGACTGATGGGTGTTTATACTGAACCACTCCAGGTCCAGAAGTGCCATATCCCCCAACTCACATAGACCATGCCAAATAGATTGGAACGGTCCGCTACTTTCGGTTACTGTCCTCCCAAATTTTGGTCATCAATCTAATTCTGAGTTTCTTTCCCTCTTACTGTAGTTTTTCGGGGATGGTGTACCATCATATGGCTGATCCCACGCAGTACTGGTAATTGATCAGCTGGTGAAGCGACTATATATGGTGATCCTATCAAAGTTGGTAATCAAACCATCCTGGTAATCAAAGTTGGTAATCAAAGTTGGTAATCAAAGTTGGTAATTGATCAGCCTATTTTTCTGAAGCTTTGCTCGCCCAGGTCCTGTTTCAAACCCACCAGGGCTGCGAATTCAGCTGAACATTGAGGTCCCAGTGATGGGGTGAAACGGGGGTATTTTCCACCGTCATGTTTGATTGCCAGAGGGTAGCTGATCTTTCAATTACTTCGTAAAGCTACCAAAGGAAGGTTTACCCTCTGGTAAACTAACATAGCTATTGGAAATCACCATTTTTAATGGGAAAACTCACTATAAATGGTGATTTTCCATAGCTATGTTAAATTACCAGAGGGTACTCAAAACTGGTCTGGGGGGTTGCTGTGAACTGGACTCCAAACTCTCCCGCCAGGCACACAGATTCATGAAAAATGGCAAGGCCACTGAAGATGGCTGGTGGGCTGGTGGAAACGTGCTGACCTACAGATTGATCAGATTGTTTATTTGAAAGATATTTCACTAGACCCAGATGTCTACTCTGAATATAAGTAATATCAGCATCTTGCACGCAAGCCCTGAATAGCATGCCGCCAGCTGCAGGAGAAGCGAGCAGTCAACTTGGAGGCTGGTACTCTCCGTGGGTTGCTGATCGATTTTGAAGATTACAGCCCACATATATCTGGAATATCCTGGAATGATCCGGAAACTTATAGAGTGATATTAAAGTAATATTAAAATATATTGTCCGGATACTTCCGTGTCGAGTCTAATATAAGTACACACATGGCGGTGGAGGATTTTGTCCGGGCCCCCAGCAGAATACGAAATGACAGCAGGGATAAAACTTTTTGAGGGTTAAAACATGCACCCTAATGAAAAAACTATGAACAACTATACCATCCATTGCCATGGACCATGGATATCCATAGATGGATATCCATTCGCTTAAAAAATCTCAAAATGCTGGTATTTTTCCTGCACCGCTGCGGTGCGTCTTGCTAAGTGGCTAATGTGGCTCTGTAACTCACAAGAGATGGTCATAAAATCTCGGACACCTAAAACCACCAACCATGTTCTATTTGTAAGTCCCAATTCAAGACACCATGGGACCCCGGATTTCCACGTGTTTCCATACCCGCATCTATGTTCCGAAGTGGATTTTCGCATCCAGCAGTTGTTTTTTTCTCAACGTTTGGAAATGAGTAAGGATGTAT
The DNA here is from genome assembly GCA_947184155.2 of Cladocopium goreaui. Lineage (NCBI taxonomy): Eukaryota > Dinophyceae > Suessiales > Symbiodiniaceae > Cladocopium > Cladocopium goreaui. The sequence continues at coordinate 182,278 of CAMXCT020004502.1, forward strand.
TGGACATGCACTCATCATTTCTAGAGGGTAATCAGTGGAAATGACTGTAGCTGGAGCATTATTATATGCATTATAGCATTGTAACTCAAAATTCTGGACCTCCACAATCAGTACCTCCATGGCATCCAGACTTTTTTTGCCGCTTCCCAATCTGACCCGGGACAGGATGTGATCGAGAGCATTGGTATGGGTCCTGCGCAAATTGCCTGGGGCATCCTGGGGGGTGGAATTTGGCTGGCGGACGGAGCTGAGCTTCTCTTAGTGAGTGCAGTAACCAGGTGCGCTCAGCGATGGGGATTATGGGGATTTGATCCGTCGGCGATTATGGGTCAACATGAAAAGAGGACACCGGTGGACACCCTACATGTACTACAATGGGTTGTCATTATTTCGGTTCACGGTCCCTTTTTGGGATTTCGCGACAATTACATTTTTGGACGACAAACACAAATTGGACCTATGAAGTTGAAGGTGGTAATTACCGCAAACTTAAATATATCTTTGGACGACAATTTTCCATTGGGATATTGCGAAACCAACCAACTGCCGGAAGCTTTCGTGAAGAATCAAGGCCCTGGTATCATAGCTTTGGATGCCCATTCTGGGAATGAATGACCGTGACGGCCACTTCTGGGTGAGTCTAATTTTATGGGGTCTATCCCCCACCCATGGTGATCTTCATGGGGAAAATGATGATTCACCGCAGGATGGAATGGGGTGAACCACATTTTCAGTCGTTGACCAGGTCTCTTCAGAAGGAATGGCACCTGACCGCCTTCATGAAGGGCTTCATTGTCAGCAGCCCTGGATTTCTGAACGTTGGATCAACATGGGGTTGTTGAAAAATTGGTTGCAGCAACAATTACAATCTCAATTGGAGAATCATGAAGTAATTATGATGGTAACTGTTATTGCTAAAATTAAATATGACTGTCAAACATAGGGTACAACGGGTACAACCACAATAATAAACATTATGTATAATCACTTGGAATGGGGGGTACATACTATATCTGATATATGATTATATGTATCTTGTGACAGAAAGATCAGAAAAGTTGGATTGTATTGTCTAAGAGGTGAACAGCTAATTACCCAAATCTGGGAAGTTAAGTTTTGACCCGGCGAAGAAGTTCCAAGTTGCTAAACATTGTTGAACAGGGTTGGATATATAAATATCCATCTTCATCCATTTTGCAGATAGTCGTCAGACCACATAAGTCAACATGTAGTCACAGAGTCATCAAACTAACATTTAGTGAATTTAGTGCCAAGAGGATATGTGCCAATTGGATCCGATTGGGCAAGCATCACTCATAATATCTTCACTTTCACTAGGTATTCAAAGATCCCAAGCCCCAAAGGTCGTTACAGCAGAAATTCAGTTCATCAATCCTCCAGATCATCTAAAGTCTACCTTCAACAATGTGAGGCCCCAGTTATGGATGGCAGCTGCGGCAACTGGTGAAACACCATGTTTCACCCGGTCGAAAGTCAAATTTTTGAAGCTTCACCATAAATCTAAGGCACTACCGGACGAAATATTAAAACCCTTTCTATCCAATACAACCCCGCTTCACCCTCAAAGTTCAATGTGAACTCAGGTGCCCGCGGAAACGTTGAGATTTGTGGGGCTTCAACACAGAGTCCGTAGGGAGTTTTCGTCCATCTACAGCCGTATCTTCAACTAGAGTTCTAGAAATCATCCCAATTACCCAAAAACATTCCAAAAAATGGGGATTTCACCATGGCAGTCCTCCTGTCATTCCAAGACATCCATCCTAACCGCAGGTGTCCGCGGTCTATCTGGGGATTCTCCTGGGTAATGCTGCCAGTGGAGGATTCAGCCATCGATTCGGCCGCCGTGAGATGATCGTCCTCTCGTGCCTTGGGGATTTAACGAACGAGGCGACGACTGAGGTTTGGTCCGGGGACCATGGTAGTACCATGGATTTCGTTGTAGAAAAGCTATGGTTAAAAGATGTTAAAAGGAACATATATATATAATGAACAAGTAACCAACTGAAAAGATAATATATGATGATATATAGTTCTTGTGGACTATCAAAGATTGACCATGGTCTGGATGGATTGTGCTGGATCCAATGGACTTTTGATTGTATGTTGCGGGATGAAAATGAATTAGAGAAGATATAACATGGAATAATAGTGGGAGAATATAGGTTATTGTGAAAAATATTAGTGGGTATAATAATCATGGGATAATACTGGGATATACTGGGAAAATGGAATGAGAATAGGACATATAATAATAGTGAGATAAGTTAGTAGAGGATAAAGTGAAGTATTGTAATGTATCCAGAATGGATTTCTCAAAGGGGCTGATTTAGACCTGCGTGAATCAGCCTTTTCCATCACACCACAATTTAATTCTGTGTTGTGGTCATTGAAAAACGTTAAATCCCAAAACCTTTTGGCAGTGAAACAAAATCCTAAAACTGAAGATCCACCAACTTATTCATAAGCAATCAGGAACACCCAGTTTATACTATTTTATACTCATAAACATGCCTCAGACATTCTCCTATATGCCACATGTTGCCTTTCTTTGCTTAGGTACTGTGGAATCTTCTTTTGTGGATCCCTGAGTGGAGCCTGTCATACGACTGTGGCTTTCATGATGATGAGATTTCTGGGTGGCATCTTCATTGGCATAGGCCACGGCCGTGAAGAGAATGATGTCATTGAGTTATGATAAACCACTATGATCCACTATCACTATGCCATCATAAATCCCTCAAACACGACGCACAAAAAGACAACTCCTACTAAAATAGTGGTAATTGGAACTTGAGTATCCTTCTTTGGGGTTGATAGCTTCGAGGGCTGCAAATCTTGAGAAGGTTTGACATGGCCACAATGATGGAGCCCGACCCTGCAGGTACACATGATCAGGAAATAAACTTGGTGTCATAGAATGCAACATTTTGCACCAGATCCAGCCAGCCAACACACTTGAGCACCAAGACATGTACATCTGCAGGTTTATGGGTGGTGGTTCATGGGTGGTACACCACCAGATTTGGGGAACTCCATTCACCTTTGGAGATCCCTCTCCGTTGCAGCCGAACTGACCTGCAGGTCAGCCTGCGTGGCTGTCCATTAGTGCAGAGATCACCCCAGCCTACTGGCGCATTCCGATGGCTGCGGCGTCACAGTCCCTCTTTGTGGTGGGAGAGATGTATCATGGCAGATCATGGCAGCAAGAGTCCTGCCAGCGATGCCGAAAATGGAGCTGGTTCTAACTGTTGATCCAGGTTGCTTTTACTATGGCTGGTTGGTGGTTTGGAATATTTTTTATTTTTCCATATATAGGGAATAATCATCCCAACTGACTAATATTTTTCAGAGGGGTTGAAACCACCAACCAGATGGTTTAATTCCATTTTTTCTGTGAAACATAACCATGTCACATCATATCCATCTGTGGTTTGACCGACCATGGCTGGTGCCAGTCCGTCAGGTATATCTCCTTTCTGTTGATGATGGATGATCTCAATATGCAGGCGCCAAAAATGGATGGCAAAATGGTCCATAGAAATAGATGATTTTCCCAGCTATAAACCGCTATAAACCTCCATTTATTTTGGGGATTTTCCATGGCTATGTTAAATAACCAGATGGTATACGAAGTTGTCTCTCAATCCCAAATCACCCTGGGAAATCTGCAAACAGCACTGCCGGAGTCATGCCGTAAGAAATGATTTAGTCAAAAGTGGACACTCAATTTCTAGAAACTCACCAGATTTCACTGGCCTTGATTTCTGTGTCCCTTCAATGGGTCCTTTAAAAATGGGCACCCCTTATGGAGACCCGACGTCGCAGTTTCTTCACTGGCGGGTGCTCTTACGCCTGGGAGCCCTGCCTGCCTTCGTCTTGTTTCTTCTCAGTCGCATGGCAGCGGGGGATGGGCACCATGAAATCGCCAGTGGGAATGAACATGGAGTAGCCCTCAACTACCATATCTGGTTCGTGGTTTGGAACATTTTTTATTTCTCCATATATTGGGAATAATCATCCCAACTGACTAATATTTTTCAGAGGGGTTGAAACCACCAACCAGATATGACCATATGGCAATTTCCATAGTGAAACGTATGACAAACCGAGAAGGAGGGGGGGTAGCCCATTTTCAGACAAAACCATATTGGAAATTATGATTCGCCAGTAAAAAATTGGGTATTTGTGGTGCAGTTGTGGTGATGTTTACGTATGGCTATTTGATACCATGCTGATGTCACTTCCATGAGTAGGGACATACTGTACATACCCCACATACCCCATATGCTTCTGGCGACAATAGCCACTTATCAAGTGGAAATAGCAACGGATAAACCTAAAGATGTTGGGATGCACCAACTGGTCGTGGATTAGATTGTGATTATAAATTATAACCCTAAAAATAGTGTTGCTTACTGATTAACCTTCAACATACTCAGATAATACCAGAATCTGGTGTGTATACTACCCGATATAACATGATATAACCAAATACAGATATATACGTACATTCACCAGAATAATGGTAACCAGATAGTACCTGATATAACCAATCAATCACTGTGTTGTACAGGGTCTTAGAGTGGTCTTAGATTTCCAACTTTTGAACGCCCTTAAAGCCATCCTTGAAACTACGAGGCGCAGCCTATCTCAACGAATCGCCCATGTTTCTGGCGCTCAAGGGACGAAATCATGAAGCGCGACATGTTGTGGAAGATATGGGGAGGCCTGGATCCTGGAAATATGGCATCAATGGATCCGTCAAACATTGGGTTGGCCATCGGCTGCCCTATTTGTGAGACATACCAACTGAATCCAACTGATGATGATACAATTCCTGAAGATGCACCAATATTCATGACTTTTTGGGGCTGAAGCCTGTGACCGACCTTTTCTCGTAGTTCGCTGTTGGTTGGCCCGGTTCCCGCAGGTTGGTGAATATTTTGAGCACCTTAAAACTAGAATGTTTGCATGCACCTGGTTTAAACCATGGCAAATGTGACGACCCCTATTTGGTCGTATTGACGGTTTAACATGATTTGTCTCTGTGGATGAGGAAATTCGCAGTGAAGTCACGATTGCAGGAGGCATGCTCTAACTCCAAAATTCACCTGGATCCGGACTCATGCCAACGATTTCGAATCACCTTCCCGGAACTAACTAGATGAAGGGAACACGTGCAGACTATATACACATGGAAGGTTTTTTCTAATTTCTTTGTTCTTTGCTTTTCTGCTTTTCCTTGCTTTTCCCTGTTTTTTTGCCTGCTTCTTTGCTTCTCTAATTTCTTTGCCCATCTTTTCTGCTTCTCTTCTGTTCCCTGCTTCTTTGCTTCTTTCCTTCTCTGCTTCTCCGCTTTGCTGCTTCTCTGCGTTTCTGCTTCTCCACCCTAAGCTTAAATAAACCTCAAACCACTACCATCGAAGTAAAACCTAAACCAGCCCTTAAAAAGAACCTAAAACTAACCCTAAGACCAACCCTAGAAAGAAACTAAAGCCAGCCCTAGAAAACCATAAACCAACCCTAGATAAACCAAAAAACAACCCCAAATAAACCCTAAACCAAGCTAAATGAACCCTAGGTGCAGGAAAATACCAACATACACAGTTCGAGCACCAAAATGTTGCAAATACATGCAAACACCATTGAAAATGGGAGGTTCGAACTCCAAAATGTTGTGAATACCGAAATGGCAGGAACCATATCAGCCATCTCAACCATCTCAACCATCTCAACCATGCATCCTTTGCCCCAAGTCAGGCTCAACCGCGCCAGCAGCGCAGTGGTGCTGGACTTTGAGCCCAGGACGAACAGCGCATCCAGTGGATCCCTGGTCTCGGAGATGGGACGACAGATGAACCTGGTCTTCTCGGTTCAGTTCATGGCTCCTCAGCCTGGGATTCCTGGGATGCGGCCAAGTCACCAAGATGAACCAAGATGATAAGATGGGTGAACTAAAACACCCAAACATGGGAATTTGCTTGAGAAAATGATGGGTGACCATGGTGTCAAATGGGATGTTGCTGGTCTAAAAATATTTTATGAAATGATCAGCTTCTTTAATGGGAATTATGGACTTATTAGCAGCAACCCTTCGAGCAACTAGTAGGCTTAGGGGCTGAGCGACTGAACTCTCGTCCCGTCAAATGTTGGCCCACCGCTCTTGCAGCCTGCTGGCATTGGTTTTCGGCTTGTGAGATTTGGGGGTTTCCTAAAATGGAGGTACCTCCAATATTTCTAGATGGATTTTCCATCAACCATCCAGCTATTGGGGTACCCCCATTTCAGGAAACCACCATTAAGGTAGTGACTATGGTGATCATGTCCGTGTGCTTTACTCTGAACCTCGTCTACTTTGGTTCCCTCTTTGCATTCCCTCAGGCGGCAGCTGCGTCGGAGCTGTTGTTAGCACGAAGATTCCTCGCCCATTTGGTTGTTCAATGCACGCACATACTATTCAACCATATTCAACCAAAACAGTCTTAAATGTTACCAAGGGCACACATATATATATACATATATATATATTATACTGTACATGTACAACTCAAGATTCAAGATCCATCTTTGTCCGAGAGAACGCTCTTGACAACCTGCCCTCCGAATCATCATTTTGATGAGACCTTCCATGTCCATACAATTCCTATCTTCGAACCCTCAAAGATCGCACCGTCCCAGCAAGCGAAGCAATATCATCAATAATCCCATCCCTCTAACAATAAATACTCCCTTGCAAACCATGGTTGGTTTAGTATTAGATGTATTCATCTTGGGGCGTAAGATGGCCCAAGCATTTGGGGTATTTAAGATTAGGGGAAAGGGACTGGTGATTGTCACAATCCGCCTTAAATCGCCAGTGAAAATCAAGATCCATCACAATCCTCATCAGGTTAATGGTCAAAACCCTCATGTTCAATCATGTTAAATCATGTCGAATCTCCAGTGTGTGTCAAAATCCCCATCAGGTTGATTGTCTAAACTTCGATGTTCATACATGTTCCATGACTTTCCATCATAAATCAATCATGTTCCATCATGTTCCATCGTAAATGCATGAGTTTCCATCATTTTCCCTGGTTTTTTCATGGTTTAAACATGTTTAAACCCTGTTTCACCAGGTGCTTCCCCTGCTGATGCACGGGCAAGCGGCCTCCGAACTCCTCGTGGGCGCCCTTTGGGAACTTCCGGGCTTGGCCATGGGTCGGGGGCTCCCAGGTGGGCTTTATAGGGCGGGGTCCCGGTACCATCGGGGTACCCCAATAGATGGATGGTTTACATGGAAAATCCCATGGAGAATGATGGCTTTCATGATGGCTGAGATTCATGATTTTATAGATGATTTTACCATATTTTAATATATTTTACCATATTTTATAGATGATTCATGATTTACCATAGATTTATTTGGTGGTCTTAACAATTTTATGGGGGTTCCAAAGTCATGGGCCCGGGGTACCACCAAATCATCCAAGTCATGGAGGACCATGAATTAGTCGTGAAATCTATGGTTTTGGGGATCAATCATTTAAAGAACCCCCCATATAAATCTATAAATGTTAACTAAACATCAACAAACAGCGACATCTAGAAATGTTTTTTGTTTAAAACAATATTCTTCAACAAACACGCAAATCATGGGAAAACTACATATATATATATATATATATCTGTGTGTTTGATGTGATTTGATGTGGCTTTAACCATTATTGCTTAAACAAAAACAACAACATGGGAACATTATCAACAAATGCTAAGTTCGATGGGATTGCATGGGGCTTTAACCATCAACAAACACAAAAAAAAACATGGGAAGATCATCTATAAATTGATTATAACATGTTATATCATATTATAACTACGTTTTTTCCATGGCGTTCAATGTGTCTTTTCTTTTAACAGCAACACACTTGAAGATGTGGAGATTTCACCCATAAAATTTCTGGACGTTTCACGCCAGGTTTGCTGCTGGGTATCACGGCTTCCAGGCGCCGCTACCAAGGTTTTGACCCACAACCATGTACCCTCTGGTAATTTAACATAGCTATTGAAAATGGCCATTAATAGTGGATTTTCCCATAAAAAATGGTGATTTTCCATAGCTATGTTAGTTTACCAGAGGGTATTTCAGGTGAATTATTGATCTTAAGTGTACAATGAACAATTCAGGAGATGCATGGCCATAGGAATGTGGTAGCATTTTGACGATTCATGGCCATTGAAATTTAAGGTTACACTCCAGTGTGAGCCAAAAAGTCATGTCGGAATTCCTATGATGTGGGCTATCCATGGCTATCCTTTGACTTTCACCGAGCGTATAGACCGAAACAAAAAAACAGCAGTTCTCTGAATAATGCAGTGGAGCTCCTGCAACATGAATATAGACATATAATACATATACTGTCATTATAGTTGTATCAATATCTCTATATCTGTATCTGTATCTAAGATTGAATATTACATATGTATATATATATATATACACAATAGTACATCTTTGAAGCTACGCTGCTTTTTGAGGCGCACGTCATTGAAATTTTACTTGACAGCTCTGACCTGCCGTGGGCTCAGCGGTACAACCTCCAAAAATCATGTACTACCCAAAATTGGTTTATAGGTACTTGGAGTGTCAAGGTAGCAGTAATTTTGCTAGAGGCTTTTCAATCATATCATGCTCGGAAAATGCCAACGGATCTTCTAGGCGTGGAACCAGCATGCAGATATGGCGTTTTATCTATCCAGGGCCTCTTTCACATTCCGTGAGAAAATTGATCTCGCCATCCACAGTAGATGTTCCTGCCACACTTAAGTTCTATTTCCACACGGCTTCGTCCGAAAATGATTCCATGGCTTCTATTTGATCATGTTCCAATGGTTGATACCCACATTTTTTGGGGGGGTATGTTTTGCCCCTTTTTGAAACCAAATACTAACGCAGATGGGTTCACAGTCCAAGTGTCCCCTAGGCTCCATTCTTTGCTTCATCATCGGAGCCCACGGACATCCTGACCCTGAGCTGCTTGGATACCATAAATGCTTGACCCCTGATATGGGGATGGGTCAAATTCCAATAAATTACATTGAATTACTATGAATTATTGAACCATGTTTGGCGGAATAACCATCCATTACCAGCTATTTTAGGGTACCTAGGGTACTTGTGTTTTGACTCACAGCAATATGGGAAGTGGATCAAAAGCTGTGTGAAATACGATACTTTGAGAAGATGAACAGCGATTTACCAACAATGATAACAATGTCTGGTGTGAACAGACGTGTACCAGGATTTTGACCCATAGCTCAACGGCAAGTTCAGTGACTGTCAGTGACCCACTTGTTGAGATTATCCTGTGTAGCTCCGGCTTGTTTTTGCTTGTTTGGACCCCATAGCTCCTCCCATACAAGCCCTTTTAATGTTGTGGAGACCTGGAGAGTGAAAGTTTATCTCAGTAGCATTGACGTTTTATCGCAAACCATGAAGTCCATCATCACTCTTACAACACTCTTAGGACGATAAGGATTTTTTTTGCTGGGGGTAGATCTTTGGAGGAGGATCCTTGTTTTTTTTCCTGCAACCAGGGCAGAGCTACCGTGTCGAAGGACAACCCATGGCCAGTAGACCACAGGTTTGGGACATATTTGCAGCCGTGCAGTTTTTTTGCGCTGGCGGCTCTTCAGCTGTTAATGGGGAAGCCAATCCCAGTTGAGAAATTTGTGGGATGGCAATGACCAACCCGAGTCAGAGTCCAAGGCAGGAGAAAACTATGAAGGTCTTCCTTTTCATGGGTTACTACGGTGGGGGGCCCAGTTATATCATGGCCAGTGGTCCTCTCGAGCGGACCGGACTGGGACCTTGGGACCTTGGGTTTCTGGAGTCGATCCACATGATCCGCGCTGAGGTATCAAGTGCGTTCCCAATATTGGCTTCATCGTAGCATACCAGATGTCTGCAGAGGTCTACCCCACCGAGGTAGGCGTTCCCACTCCATTGTGGTGGATGGATTCCACCGAGCTGGGATTACTGTATGCTGATCTGTCATTCTTTTATAAAGCAGATATAAATCAATATAGGACCATTTGACATTATATGTAGCTAAGGAGCAAAACTCTAGGAATGGGGATGAAGCTTTTTTTGCCATATGTGGGATGAACATCCACCAGGATGTTCACCAGGAGCCAGAGTTTTGACCCATGGTCATTGCGTTAAGTTAAGTCGTCCGGGTTTGTCTAAAGTCGTCCAGAAATCCTGTGCCCGTTGTGTGTTTTGGATGCTTCCTGTACGACTGTCATTTTAGGAGTTGTTGGGAGTGATTGTGTTTTTGCATGTGCCCCATGCATTTGGGAAGATGTTGGTGCGCAAGTCTGATTCAAGATTTGAGTGCCAAGTTTGACATTCTTGGCATTCATTGTCATGTGTCGACACCCCGACCCAGCACCCAATTACCAGCACTAGCACTAAGGGTCTGCTGACCCCTCTCCAGAGGTTTAATTTAGGTGTTTTCCACGTTCCATCCTTGGTCCAATATGGGCCGCGCAAATCCTGATGGTGTGGCAGTTTTGTTTTTCGATGTTCATCCATTTCAAAACATATCGCACGCATGACATATTTGTTTTTTGGAATTTCATAAAGACTTTCTTATATGGCACATTGGCTGTGGGTCAAACACTTTAAATCATTTGTGGACCCACAGATGGAGTGGTTATGTTCAACATTGTTTGTTCTCCCCAAAAGGAGTGGTGGGTGCCCGATTTTGACCCATCCCTGGCAATTTAATTTCATCGATCTACCCATGATTTCCGCCCTGTACTGTACGTGTATATGGTAATTCCACCTCATACACACGTACATATATATATATATACACATGCAGATTGTATCAGATGTAAAATCTTGAGTGAACTCTATCTCCTTATGTGCAGTGTTACGTATACTTGACTATAAACTATATTATATATATATATATACACAATTATATCATATTATATCCACATGTACTACATATATAAATCATATATCACATATATATATATATATACACCATATATATCATTTACATCAATAAGACTATATATATATCTTTAGATATGCATGTATATTTAGACCATGTTGATAAGAATATTGCCACCATTGGACCCAGGCCCGCAGCATGGGCGCCGGCCTCGCCTTGGCCTCCGGACGGTGCCCTGGCGTCATTGGTTTCGGGGATACGGTGAATCAACGGAAGTTTGGGACCAACATTCAGGATGAAGATGGATGAAGGTTGATTCACTTTTAGTAAGAATGAGCATTTTTGGGATTTTATGAAAGATACGGACCTGTTTTTTCCAGGAAGTTCTGGAAACTGGAGGTCTGTTTTTTCAGTGAAAAGATGATGTGTGGCCAGACTTTGGTGTCAGGTTGGCTGCCATGATCTCTCCCATGATCTATGAAGCTGCCGTGCTGTGGACTGGAATCTATCTCTTCTTTTTCCTCTTCATGGCTGCTTTATGCCTCAGCAATCTTTACATGGCAGCTCGGCAATGCGGATGACAGTGTGTGGGTATGGTAGCCACTAGTGTTTCAACATGTTGTAGCTTCGAGCCAGATGGGAAAATGGGGAAATCTGTAATTCGCGGAGCTGCTAGCCTTAGCTGCTAGATAGTTGCCAACTGGGGTGGGGATCGAACATTGTACTTTGGTAAAGTTGCCTGGATGGCTGGGTTAGGAACATTTTGCCTCAAAACTGTGTTGAAAGAAATATCGTAAACATAAGGTTTGGAGATGGGTCAAGTCACTGCGTCTCAAAAGAATATCCAAAGCACAACCGATAGGCGGTTTGTGGGTCTTAGGCGATAGGTCCTATAGGTCTTCATCCATCTCTGGTCTCATTGAGGTTGACCTGTTGCCCGAAGTCGCAGGGCTACAGCCTGACGGAGAGGCCTTAAAAAAAGACCAGGGGATCGGATTGTTTTTCCACATCTTGCACTATCCTGAACAAGTTTTCCATCCATCGGTGGATCAGTGTAATTCAACATGATTCAAAAGGATGTTTATTCTATGTCATTTGTTTCTCCCCAGCTGCACCCACCATTTGCTCGTCATGAACTGGTGATGCGGATCCCATGCCAACCTGCCAGTGGAAAACAAACTATAAGTTCATACTAGATCCATTTATAGATGCTTTACCCATCCACAAAATCCATTCCTATCCATTTATAGATGCTTTACCCATCATTAGAAATCCATTCATATCCATTCCTATCCATTCATAGGTGCTTTACCCATCAACAAAATCCATTCCTATCCATTCATAGATGCTCTAGCAATCAGCAAAAAATCATTCCTATCCATTTATGGATGCTTTACCCATCAACAAAATCCATTCCTATCCATTTATAGATGCTTTACCCATTAACAAAATCCATTCCTATCCATTAATGGATGCTTTACCCATCAACAAAATCCATTTTTATCAGTCATAGATGCTTTATCCATCGACAAAATCCTTTCCTATCCATATATGGGTGCTTTACCCATCAGCAAAAGTTTATCTCTATCCATTTATAGATGCTTTACCAATCAACAAAAATCCATTCCTATCCATTCATAGATGCTTTGATTACTGTAACCAGTGGTCATGCCCCACCCAGTAGCCGGGTTTACCAGCCTTCCTTTAGGCGTTGCCCATCAGTCCGGAAAGAATCCAGGTGGTGTGAGGCCAGCGCAGAATCGATAGGTGCTATGCAAAAAAATGAACGATATGCATATGGTATATTGTATTATGATAAATGGTATATATTGGTATACGCACTGTATATCATATATGGTATATCATCCAAAATGGTATATCACATATGGTATTTTTGCTGGTATATGATGATATATGGTAATTGTTGGATATATATATATAGTTATATATATATGATATATATGTCATATATGTCATTCACATTGTAATGCCACATACTGATACAGGTATCTATGCATGTAGGCAGCATATATCTTCATGTGGCATCTCAGCTTCGTTGGACTTCCAAAGGAAGTTCCGATGCCGGCGATTCCGGCGATGATTCTGACAGAAAAGTCGACGCCTCTTAAAGGGCAGGTCGGGGACAGCCCCAACAACTGGTTGGTGGTTGAAGAAAAATGGGATATATGATATATATATATTATTATATAATAATTATTTGGGAGATTGTAAGATATTGTGGGATATTCTCAGATTTGCAGAACGAAAACGGAGATGTTAGGGGTTATGCAACCAACAAGATGAAATTTGGATGTGTCTGAAAATGGTGTCTAACCTCAAATGGTCACGTGAATAGGGAACATGATGATAAACCATGGTATTTGGGCGGTATTCCCATCATTTTCCCAACAATTTTCAGGTACCAAAACCATCCAAAACCCATGTATTGTTGATTCTCTTTGGGATGATAATCCCGACCTTTTCGGATTCCAAGGCATGTCTTTATCCAACTGGAGATGTGCCATAGTTGTCCTAGGTTTTGGGTTGAACATGGGTCCAGTTCAAGGTGAAGGAAATGTGCCACCATCAACCCTTCGCAAGGGTGTATAAGTTGAAACCTTGGGAAGGGGGAGGTGGGAATATCAGTGGAAAAAAGTGGATGTAGAATAGCATCTTTCTTGGTTGGAATTGAATATCCTGTGGTAGAAGACTTGAAATAGAAGCAACTCACTTGGGCCAAGAAACATATCCCGGTTGGTTCTTAATTTAGGTTGTGTTATAACCGTTCAGTTGTAATTGGTTTAGCTTTGCACCGAAGGTCAAGGTCTTCCATGCTCGTTGCACGGCTTTCAAGGATCTGTGTCAGCAGCTCCTGAAATTAGACACTCCAATATGTATAGTTATAATAAATATAAACATACAATGTACGTGTATATATATATATATCTGTGTATTTGATTATAGATATTATACACTTACATGTATAGATGTATATATGTGTATACACATACACTCTAAAACACATCCTTAACAACCGCATTTAGTCACTTAACTTTTGAGCTGCCCCCCAACAGGATGCATTGGTGAGAGTCTAGATTGAAAACCAGATCCATTGTGACGCCACTGCTCCGCCACGGTGACCCCTTTTCCACGTGGCCATGGGGCAATCGATGATTCACTCTGCTCCGTGGCAACCTTAGAATGCTTAGAAAGCAGTGCTTTCTGAAAGCTGTGACCGATTGGTGGTTTTAGACAATTTTGACATATATATATATATTATACAGTGTATATATATATATGTATATATATATGTATATATATACATATAATTACTATATAGAGAGAGAGACAGTCCATGCATATATATATATGCATATATACACAATATATTCATTTATATAGATATATTTACATACACATAATATAATATATATATACACGCACATAGAGGCATAGTCATGTTTCTGTGTGTATGCATGTGTGTTTCCTGTTGTTCAGTGGTTTCAGATGTACATATATATATATTGATTTTCCATCCCCTGTGGGATTGCAACCATGCAACCCCAATGAACTCCTGTTGTCGATTGGTTGACACCAAAAAAATAGAGAGGCAGTGTTGTTTTGCATATCACCACCTATAGGGGCTTCACCACCTTAGACCACCGATCATGGATCATGATAATAGAAGTGCGCCTGTTTAATGCCTGTTTGGAAGTTTTTTTTTGTTTTCTTCGGTAATTGAATAATTCACACTTCATGTTTTATATGCATGTTTGACTGAAAGTCTATGAGTAGCTTCCATGTTGATCGGTCAAATCTCCATCATGTCCTGCTACATTTGGTAATATCCCATTGCTTGAGATCATATTATTTGTTGCCCTGTTTCAAATGGATTTCAACCAATAAGGGACATGTTGGGAAACCATTGGCATGTTCAACATGTTCCATCCAAATAACGTTGACGTTTCGGACGTGTCAACGTTCTCTCATGCTCTCTTCAATTCTGGGAGTGCGTTTCATGATGTGCTGATTTTGGAGGTGAATTGCCCATGATATATCCATATATATATAGGAGGGTATATTTTTTTAGGATTTTTTTTTGTTTTTTTTAGGTTTTTTTTTGTTTTTCAGTCTGGAGCAGCTTTCCCTGCTATTTGTTGCTCTTTGGAGCTAAAATCTGTGTTTTGCATGCATTTTGGAGCTAGGATCTCTCATTTGCGCGCCCACTTGGCTTTTGGCTTCAAGTGCCCACTTGGCTTTTTGGCTTTTGGCTTTTTGGCTTTTGGCTTTTGGCTTTGCTCGGGCTTTCTTTTGGCTTTTAGCTTTTGGCTTCACTTTGGCTCTTGGCTTTTGGTTATTGGCTTTTGGTTATTGGCTTTTGGCTTTTTGGCGTTTAGCTTTTTTGGGCCATGGCTTTTGGCTTTGGCTTCACTTTGGCTGTTGGCTTTGGGCTTTGGCTTCGCTTGGCTTCTGGCTTTTGGCTTTCTGTGGCCCCTTATCTCCTCGATAAGTCAAGAAAAGACATAATCTGGCTTTTGGCTTTTTGGCTTCACTTGGCTTTTGGCTTTGGCTTCACCTGGCTTTTGGCGTTTGGTTTTAGCTTCACTTGGCTCTTGGCTATATTGTTTTGAACTACTCCATTTTACGGGAAAGAAGGGAAATAAGACTCTTATTTCCCTTAATATACGTAAAAAAACAAATACATAATGATACTTGAACTACGTATTCCATGCTTCGGGAAATGAACGCAGGAAAATAAGACCTTTTGGCTTCGGCTTCACTTGGCTCTTGGCTTTGGCTTCACCTGGCTTTTGGCTTTTGGCTTATATACGTAAACCCTAAATAAACCCTAAACCAAACCCTGCATATAGATATATATATATATTAAATACACGTGTAAACGCACTGATCTACATATACATATAGTCATGATTAGTCATGCATATACCTTTTTACAGCTACAATTTGTAGTTTGCACATCGTGTATTTCCAAAAATAAATGAAAACTTCGGAAAAACCATGAAAACCATGTGCCTTATCTGTATTCCACATGTTTCCAGGGTGCATGTTGTGTAGTCTATACACCTTGAGTATCACATTCAACCCAGCACCTTGCATGTGAAAATGGGTGTTTCCAATCTGCTCTGCGCCCTCCCCCCCAATCCCCCCCCTCCCGCTTTTTTTAATTATTTAAATTCAAACTTGCACACTTTTCAATGCACTAGTTTGATTCGAGTATATTTATATTTATGTTTAAATATATATATATATATGTATATACATATTTACAAATACATATATATTTATGTGTATATATATATACATATTTGCATTTATATATACACTTATATATATATATTTATGCATAAATCCATATATATATATATATTCATATGTATATAAACATACATGTATACATATATATATAAGTATGTATCTATAAGTATATATAAGTATGTATCTATAAGTATATATAAAAATACACATGCATATTTACTTTTAGATATACTGACATATATATATATATATGACATATTTGTGGTTGTTTTTATACACAGCTTTGATCCCAAAATAGACTATAAATAATCACGTAATTATAGCTATTTGTATGTACATGTTGTATCCCTAAATACCCCCTAACCCAACCCTAAATAGATCCTAAACAAATCCAGAAGAAACCATTAAGCCAACCCTAAATAAACCCTAAACCAAACCCTGCATATATATATATCTATATATATATTAAATACACGTGTAAACGCACTGATCTACATATACATATAGTCATGATTAGTCATGCATATATACCTTTCTACATCTACAATTTGTAGTTTGCACATCGTGTATTTCCAAAAATAAATGAAAACTTCAATAAAAAACAATGAAAACCATGCAAAAATCAATGAACAACTCTGGAACCAGAAATGAAAACAAGTGAAAACTGAATGAACACCATGCACAAATTGAAGAAAAACATAGAAAAAATGAAGAAAACCATTGAAAAATGGAAGAACACCATGGAATATCGAAGAAACCATAGAACAATTGAAGAAAACCATAGAAAAATTCAAGAAAACCATGGACAAATTGAAGAAAACTCGATAGAAACCATTGAAAAAAAAACTGAAACCGGTCGAAAAATTGATGAACAGTGCAAATGAGAGATTTTAGCTACAAAATGCAGCAAATGAGTGATTTTAGTTGCAAAAACCAAGGAAGGGAGCCTGGACGACCAAAAAAAACAAACAAACAAAAAAATAAAAAAATCCCCAAAAAATGCGCACCCATTAATAAGTGTCCTAACTAGCCCTTTTAGGGAAAAAAAAAACGCATGTCAGGACACTTGTTGAATCTGGACTCCAACTATATTCATGTCATTTGGGTTGAGCAATTGTTGCAAGAAACTCAGACGTTTACTCGTGGGTTTCTATACATGCTTGTGCGAGAGGAACTAAAACTCTTTTCAACAAGTGTCCGGACTAGCCCTTTTCCATCATTGAAAACCCTTGTTTCAGGACACTTGTTGGATCTGGTGTGTATTGGCTTCTGGTGGTTGTGGCTTCGCTTGGCTTTTGGCTTTTGGCTTTGGTTTCACTTGGTTTTTGGCCTTGGCCGTTTTGGCTTTTATGCAGATATCTAATGGAAAATGAAGGAAAACTAAGGGAAAATGAAGGAACACTAACGGAAAATGAAAGAAACCAATTGGAAAATAAAGAAAAAACTGATAGAAAATGAAGGAAAACTAATGGAAAATGGAACATGAAAGAAAACCAATGGAAAACCAACGGAACAACTATTGGAAAATGAAGGAAAACTAATGGAAAATGAAGGAACAGTAATGGAAAATGAAGGGAAACTAATGGAAAATGAAGGAACACTATTGGAAAATGCAGGAAACGTAATGGAAAATGAAGGGAAACTAATAGAAAATGAATGCAAACTAGTAGAAAATGAAGGAAAACTAATAGAAAATGAAGGACAACTATCAAAAAATGAAGGAAAACTAATGGAAAATGGAAGAAAACTAATAGGAAACCAAAAAAAAAAGTCAAAAAAAAAAAACAAAAAAAATCCTTAAAAAAATATTCGCCCATATATATATATATATATTACATTATATATATAATCTAATCTAATATAATATAATATAATACAATACGATATAATATAACAAAATATAATATGATATAATTATATATTATATAATATATATATATATTATAATATATATATATATACATATATATATATAATTATATATTATAATATATATATATATATTATAATATATAATATATAATATATGTATATATATTATAATATATAATTATATATATGTATATATCCATTGTTAGGGTTCCTTTCCTATAACCCAACCGTTCACAATGCTCAGCCAGGGCCAGCTCGCTGCCAGGCAGTGGCCGCACAGGATACCAATATTCTGGGTGATTCACCGTCCATTTTAAAGGTCCCTTTTAAAGGTCAAACCCTCCCAGGTTTGTGACCCGTTAAGGCATGTGTTTGATGTTGTCTGAAGGTACGCCAGTGAGTTTTGTTTAAGTTCTTCGGTTGATCCAAATTGGTTCCGAAAGTAAATGGTGTTTCAAAGCTCCTACTTTACTTATTGTGCTATATATATATATTATACATGTGTATATTTATACACACCTAGGTTAGTTTGCCTTTTGTGGATTATTGTGGATTCACTTTCAGTTCTACTTGAGCAGTTCCCAAAGAAATGTTGATAATTGTTGAGTGCTTTGTTACCTTTGTCTATCTTTGTATAATAATAATATATATATACATATTATATTGGTAGTTGTTACTTATTGTTCATGTTTTATTTGATTGTATATATCATGCACAGGACATACATATACATAATACACACAATTATTGTACACAATGTAATATAATATATATATAAGTTGGGATTGTCGGAACCCAATTTTTGGAGTCCCCATGATCCAATTTTTGGAGTTCCCCTTTGCTTTGGGTCTGCTTGAGACCTTTAGAGATTGAGGGGGATGGGCTAGACATCACAATGTGAGGGAATGGAGTGCAGGGTAGCCAAGCCAGGGTTGAATTAAGTGACAGTAAAATTGAGGTGGCTGTAATCACATCACTCTCCTTATTGATCGCTAGTTAATCATAGGATATTCCCAGTCCCCCAGTTGTTTGTCAGAGGGCTCATCATAGGCTCACTTATCGTGGTACTTGGAGGAGGGAGAAACCTTTGACTAATATTCCACAGCAAATTGTGGTGTCATTGGTACGCCTGTTTTGAATTGTTTTGATCTATGGACAACCCCACAAACATATTATTGGCTCTGCAAACCCATTATATAAATCCCATTGTACATCCATGGTAGGTAATTGTGTCATAGGTATTACTGTATGCTCAAGAATCACCTCTCCCAACCCTGGAAGCTGGGCAGGTTCCAGCCTAAGTAGTGGGGAAATTCCTTCGGTGCAACCCGGATTGAAAGTGGAGGAGGGGGGGGATGGGGATGTGAGTTTCATCTTCAAGGATCTGGGTGAACTTTGGATAGGCTGGATATAGTACTTTAGTAATTTGTTTACCACATGTTTGCCACAAGTCAGGATATTTACTTACCAACTCCAACAATTGCAGGCCTGCATTGCAGGGTATCGATGGTATGATGAATCCCAAGTGGCATGGTCATTGGTTCGTTGGTTATGCCAGATCTTTGGATCGGGTTTGGTAGCAAATCCAAGACGTTACCGGAAGTACATGGAACCATCATGAACCATGAACAGAATACCCTCTGGTAATTTAACGTAGCTATGGAAAATCACCATTTTCAATGGGAAAATCCACTATAAATGGCCATTTTCAATAGCTATGTTAAATTACCAGAGGGTACCTTTGTTGATTGGTTAGGGCGGGACTTGGCGGGACTCCAGTTATAGCGACTTTACTGCCCGTCTCGTGGGGATCCCGTTTAGACAGGCACCATGTGTTTCTGTGCACCACATCACCTGCAGATGGTGGAAGAATTCCCTGCTATTGTAATAGACTTGTTCAAAGACTGATGAAATATGATGACATCATCTCTGGTGTTTTGATTGAACAGGGAAAACACACACAATGAACAGCATTTCTAGTGATTTGATGATTTCGCCCTTTAATCGATTCCTGACCCTAGGGATCACTGGCACACTGGTAATAGATTCATAGATGGTTAAGATTCGGCACCTTGGGTATCCTTTGTTTATCTGATTGATCCCCATATCCATCGCCGTCATTGGCCGGATATAGTTCCATATATTCCCATCCGCAAACGGTGGTGATAAGATGGGGTCACTGAACATTCTCATCATATTTCAATATGTTTGTGGTTGTTATCCCACAACACCCCACACAATAGTTCATTGTGTCCTGATTAAATCCACAATCCCCCAATTTATCGCGATTTATAAGGTTGGTTTGGGATGTTATCCCATTATGTCTCATTCCATCCCCATGTTTTTTGGTTTGATATTATCCCATAATTATTGATGCTTAAAGCACCATGAGCATCGTTAAAACCAACATTTATAGTACGTGCCCAGCTCACAGAGTGGGGGAACATCCATCATTTTGCTGGTTGAATCCCAGATTTCATGGACAAAACTTCATGTTTCTTCCTTGACTCCCGCGTTGACAGATCAGCATTTTTGAAAAAAATCACCAGGGCGTTCACCAGGGCGTTCACCAGCTCATCCTTAGATATCCCTAGCAGATCGGCAGGATGACCACTTCCTCCGCGGCATTCTCTTCGTTGAGAAGGCCATCTTCGCCTGTCCACTGCCTGGCAAGGCATGGATCGAGCTCGGCCGCTGGAACCCGGTGTCCTTGCTGCTGCTGGTGCCGGCCTGGTGTGGGAGCCCGGGAAGGACCAGAAAACCAGAGATGTGTGATGTATAGATCAAGGCGAAAGTGTCAAAACCAGAAGATCAAATCTAAGTTTTTTTGGGGTCAGAAACTGGTTTGTCTCAAACTCCAACCAGCTTCAACTATGTGTGTTGTTCTTGTCCAATGACCTTGCCTGAACACCTTTTTACTCTTTATGTTATGCTAAAGCGGCGGCCACGGTCGCCTGGTGCTCTCTTTCTTCAGATCATTTGCCGAAATGAGATGGTGAAGTACCTGGTGAAGTATCCAAGAAATACTCCCCGGACTTCTATTGGTTGCTTCTTTTTCTTGGCCTTTGTTCTGTGCTGGCAGAATGAAACCGCAGTCGTGGCCCCTGTGCAACTATGTGAGAAGATGTGAGAAACTACTGGGCCAAAGCCACATGAGCTTATACCCATTTGCAAGGAGTCTTACGCAAAACATGTGCAACTACAATATGCAACGGTTTCCCGTTGGACCGGTGTATGCAAAGTGTAGGTATCTGTATAGTATGATTGTTTGTTGCTGTAGGGTATGGACATGAGTTGGTGAGTATCCACTAGCCGAAATAGTCGATATGCTTGGTACTTTCACTAATATCACATTTGGATAGGCTGTAAGACACAAAAAGCCAGCAACAATGGGACCAAATGGGTAGATGAAGATCCTTGAAGATCACGTCCACATTGCTCAGGTCCTACCAAGTGTCTGGACCGGCAGATCACTGGTGGTTCGTCGCCAGGAGTGCCAACAACATGCCAAAACCTTACACGTTGAACTGCTTGTTTCAGCTGTCAGATGATGTGTCGTAACCCACCTACAGACACGTGTTATCACATGGTTCGCTTTGAACAATCGTATCCAGCCAATTTTATCAACCAAACTTCTATGTCTTACTCAGAGTTTCTAGATCGACTTCATCTGAGAGCGTTGCAGTGCGCCCCGTTCGTCTTAAGGTACTTTTACGCAGCACAGTTCTGTATGGATGAGACTGGCAAGAATCATGTAACAGGCTGGTTGAAACTCCTGCAGCCAGGGTGGTTTTTTGTAGCATTAAAATAATATATATATATAATATATTATATATATAAATTGAGATATTGTTTTTCTATGTCTTTGTTCAGATCGGCCCCCAAAAAAACATGGGATTGCTTCATACTGAGAATTAGCAGTCAGTTGTGGCTCAAAAGAATAACGACATAAGATGACGTGAGGATGTTTCTTCGGAGATTGGAGTACTAATATGCTTTTCGTTTTTCAGAAGGCGGCAGCGTCCCCTACAATTCTACTGATGCAAATAATTAGGCCTTCGTACTCGCTGGTGTATATGCATGACCTTGCAAAATGTGACCAAGAAGCCTGGGATGTCACAAGAATGCTGTGTGTATTGATTATACCTTTCCACAATATTATTATATATGAATCATATTATAGTAATTATAATTAATATATATATGTGTACATGTATGATTGTATGTACATGCCATGTTTCTCATGTATATAGATGATAGTGGTTGGTGGTAGCCATAGTTGTTTTGTTCAATCACTCCCTCGGATGGGTTAGAATTAACATTTTGAGTACTTCAATAACGTATGGCTTCTGCAAAACATCCACAAACAACACAAACTTAGTGGTCTCCTTTGCCTTTAAGTGTGAGCACATGTCTGGGATGGGCTGAACATGCTGAATCAAACCTGTTTTGGCCCTGCGTATCAGGCTCCGTCTATTTGGGACTCCCGGGTGCTGTGGCCAGCGGACTTCAATATCCAGAGGCATCCCAGATGGGGACATTTCCCCAAGATCCGAGCCACAAGTTGCCATTTTTGGAGGGTTATACAGCATCAACGAACAAAAGGGGTCGGTCAGAAGCGGGATAGTAATTACTGCAATGTACTTGATGGATTTTTTTCCTTCGGATCTTGCCCACGACTCAACATGAGATGGTTGCAGTTGGAAGCGTGCTGCATATGTCCATTCTTGCGCGACAGTGCCATATGTCGGCTGTCGGGGGCAGAGTATCCAAAACGATGTTTTTTAGCAGTAGAGCTGGTGTAGCTGGATATCTACCTGCCACTAGTTACCTGGAAGCAGAAAATCGCCGATTTTCTTGTGCTTTGCGCAATCTACTCGGACATCTATGCAATTTTCATATATGTTCATCATTTTTCCAGCAGGTCCTCGGGATTGTCCATGAGGTTATAACCTAAAAGTGACAGACTGGTCAGCAGGTGGGGGATCATGACAGAAAAACATGATTCCATTTAGAATATAATATATATATATAGGATACCCCAAGAGTTTACAACCCGCCCATATAAGTACTTTTACTGTATCATTTATTTTATCTGTTTGTATCATATTGTTTTATGTGACTATGGTAGATCATATCATTGTATCCAGTTATAAGATGTTATAAGTTAAGTTATAAGTATGTTATAAGTTATATGACATTCTATGGTCTGTTTGACACACATCACTCCAGTTGCTTTTATCACCATTACCATACGCTAATCTAACACAGTTTGCTGGAACATTATTCCTTGTATATATATATATATATACGATGTTGCTCCCAGCTCTAAACCTCCGTTTCGTTCGGGGGGAATTCCCAGCGGCCCGCCATGTTTGATGACCATGGTATGGATGACCGACTGCCACAGGATGTCGTAGACATCGCTTCCCAAATCCTTCAGGCGCAGTGTTGGCTTGCGAGAGAGTGGGCACCCTGCCGACAGCCGCGGGCCAAGCGCGATTTGGACAGGCCGCGAGTTCTTTTTCCCACGACCTGGGGATAGGTACCCAACCTGGGGTCAACATGGGCCGCTGGGAACAATGTGGCGTGGCAAGACTTGGCAAGTTCTGAGAATGCTAACCTCACCATAAATGATGGTTCATTACGGATCATCCCAAGCCAATTGCTTGTTCCTGCTTGGGTGTCATATAGCAATTAAAATCCCCCGTTGCCCGTTGGGTGGCCGCCAAATTTGGCTCACACCACACAAAATGTGAGGCAACTGTCAGGCTCCAAAATTCCATTCAAACCCCTCAAGACAAATCTGGACATGGATGAGGAAAAACCTTGTTTTTTTTGTTCAATCTTGTGGTTAAAGAATCCAAAAGAATCCTTGGCCAACTGCGCCCCGTGATGAGAGTCATTTAATACATCTCCGAGTCGGCAATGTTTTGAGATCTGGCATGCTTGCAAGGATCAGTATTGCCAAGCTGATAAGTGATTGAAGATATGGTGTTTCACAGGGGATGACCATCCCATACAGTTTCCAGCTGAGCAGGCTGCTGATGAAGAATCCCTCAGCACAGCTGCCCTACAGTTGGATGGACAACAACTGTCAACACTTCGCGGTGAACCTCTACGTGAGGAACTTAGACTTGGACATTTCAAGTGCCATTTTGGGACATCCGATGGAGAGTACCAGAATGATTCGGACTCAGTACATTTTGTGAGGCTTCTAATGACCATCTACGAATCTACAGATAGGGATCTTCCACATCTTCCACTGTCAGGCTTGATAGTTGGTTCATGTTGGTTCCACATTCCAAGTTTCCTCCATCGTTCCACCCAGGAAGGTGATCATGAACACATTGTTTGATGAGCCCGCCCAAAGGGCGGGCCGGCCTGGCGCAGCGATGAGAAGTTTGGAAAGAACGCCGAATTTGAGTGGTGGAGCACTCGTTTAAAAGGCACTGTTTGAAAAGTTGAATGGTAAAAACATCAAGACTTACCGAAAGACAGTGAGTCTAAAAGGTGCAAACTTGAAGTCGCTCCAGCCAAGAGCTAGAAAGACATAGACAGCAGGCAACCAGGCAAGAAGTTCTTGGTTGCGAAACAAGTGGTTCCATCGGGCTTTTCTGAAAATGGGCTGACCTTGTACAACTGTCTCAAAAACAAAATGCTTGTTTTACGAGGGTGTAAACCAGTGCAGGTCCGTCCAATTTTCGGAAACCATGACACTTAGGGAAACAAACCTCCAAGATCTCAAAGTGAAAAAGCTACTGTAAGATACACTTAGTTAATTGCGTAGAATCTCTTGGTTGTATCCATTTGTATCCATTTGTTGGTTTCCCGGAGGGTACTGTAGATTACGCTAGTGTTTCTGGCCCACGTCGAAAAGAGCATCAATGGCAAGTTTGCCAGGGTCCGTGAAAACATCCCTTCAGCAAGATGACCGGAGCTGTTTCCACAGATTGCCATGGAATTTTCGTCATGCCTTTGTTACCTCCTTCCCGCATTCTTCCCGCAATCAGTGGCCGGCTAAGAAGGCCCTTATTGAGGCTTCATGTTGAAGAAAGTCGGCCCTTCACAGGGCCAACCATGGAGGGCAGTTTCCAGAGTTTCCATGTCGGATGTTTTGGCTCAGAGAACTCGTGGCTTTGCGGAACTTGGCGCTCACCAGAGGACATGCCGCAACCATCTGGGACCTCGGGCTGTCAACAGAATTCCCCGGTTTGGGTTGCATTTGGCAAGTCATACTACGCGGCAGCTGCGGTTTTGCATGTACTTGAAAACTAGTATCAATGAAATGAATTAATCCCCAAAGGTCCAGTGCTATGGAATATATATAATAATAACAATAATAATAATACTATAGTAATAATAATAGTAATAATAATAATAAAATACATTAATAATAATTAAAATATCAATTTAATATATGCAACATATCAATTTAATATATGTTCACAAAACGAAATATAAGAAAATACGATAGTAAAATGTAACATGTAATGTAATATCAACAAATAAATATAACACAATATGATATGATTCATATGATATGATATGATTCACATGATATGATATTATTCATATGATATGATATAATATTATATAATAAAATAGATTCATAGATATGATATAATACAGTATGATATGATAAATAGATCATACATGGTGAAAGCCCTAAGTTGTCTCAGGCAGCACTTTGTTGTCTCATCTCGGTGTGCCATGCGAAAGATGTGACACAACCATTGGAATGAAGTTGTCATTTGGTATGATCTTTACAGCACAACGCATAGGCACGCAAGGATTCTTAACATTGCAAACATTAGTTATATCCATTTGCCTCCCTAACAATCTCTGGGTTACTTTTATGGAGTTTATGATATGATAAATTATTGAATAAGTTTTAGTAATATATTATAATGCATACAGGAAGGTGCCCCCAAGTTATAACTTAGTTATGGAAGTTAGAACTAAGTTATGGAAGTTAACTTGAAGTTATGTTAACTTATCTTAGAGAATTTACAACATAAGTTATAACTAAGATATATCTTTCGTATCTTTTTACAGAGTATGATTTGTGATTTTTCAAGTAGGGAATGGAAATCGATGTGCCAAGTTAAGATTTGCAGCGAAAGGCATTTTTTGTATGCTCCAGCCATGCATTTCAAGGTAAAACAATGAAAGTATCATCTTTGGAGCTTATCCATGTGGGCAGACATGCGTTGGGCAGTGATGCCCAGTGGACAAAAGTCTTTTCGTTGGTCCTCTGAAATATTCTGGTTGCAGCTGTTCGCGTGCGCAGCAATAGCTTCGAAATGTGCAAGAGGAGTTGGCCGTGGCGGCACAGGAAGAAATTGATGATTGCTGCGTCAGTGCGATGAGGATTCCAAAGCAGGACGTCGCCTTCTTTGAGTTCAAAAAGATTGAACTTGCATCGTGAGCTGAGGCAACTATCTTGAATCCCTGTGGTTGCCTCGACCTCTTCAGCAGAAAAGGGGTTGATGAGAGCAAAACCTTCAGGTAGAAAAGGCGTCGCATTGATCATTTCGACAAGGCGTAGCAGCAGTCGTGGCATGAGGTGACGACTAAAGGCTTCGTCTGATTCACCATCAATCAGGAATTGATCCACCATGTCGGAAAAAAGTCCCTTGTAGTTTTGATGCGCCGACTCGACACCCCAGCAACTAATCGAAAATCCAAGTCGTTCATATTGTCGGCCAAGATGAAGCCTATGGTGGTGTTTTGGCCTGATATAGTCAGGCCAAAGCCTGGCGAATTGCTTTTGGTGCTCCTCTTGTGCTTCGTTGAACTGAGACCAACCAGATTTTTCATCACATAGATAGAGTGCGTCGGTGCAACAGCACAATTGTAGAAAGCTTTCTGCGACCTCCTTTAGTTCCGGCTGTCGCAACCAAAGAACTTCACAGATCCAGCGCAAGAGTGGCAAGATGTTGTGCGTCTGTTCCGCGGATCCTTTGTAGCTTTCCTGCCCAAACAACGGCTCTCCAAACAAGCGGTTGATTTCCGATTTGCCGGTTAGACTGATTCGTCTTTGCCAGCCAGCATCTTTGACTGCAGTGCATAATTGCTGCGTGGTGATTCTTGTGTGTCGGTAAGCTGTGTTGAGCAGCAGGGCGATCTCTGTATTGACGATGCCAGTAGAATAGTAGTTGTGCATTGCATCGTTGAGTCCGATGGACAATGTGAAGTGCGCTCGTGCGACCGGACAACCCCAGACACCAGCATCATCCAAACGATAGCCCAGGCAGCGTTCTCTCATGTCCATTTCTTGTTTTGACATGAGATTTTTCTGCTGCATCCAAGCGACAATCGTGTCGCGCAACTGCGCCGCGTCATACTGCTTGAACGCAGAATAGTCATGCTCAATGATGGTGACGAAAGATGCGTCTCTGTTTGGCGCATCACTTCCACGCATCACAACGTTGGCGCAGAATAAACATGGTTTCAAGCCAGCCGAACCCTTACAGCTGTACGCTGCCCGTTGACTTTCTCCATCACTGAGGAATGCTTTCAGGGTGACCGTCACGGCAAGATTTTCTCTGACATGGAACGGTGCATCTAATCCTTGCGCCACCCATTCGCGGACGAAGGCCGCCGTGGCGCCCCCCAGGCCACCTTTGCAGGAAGACAACTGTGCATGCGTGAGCGCAGCAACTGGTAGCCAAGATCGGCTACTTGCAAACGTGTCACGCAGCAACGAAAATGTAACGTAGAATAGACAGGTTTTTTGCCTTTGCAAAGGGTTCAAGACGTTGCCCGCTGTGCACTCATCGTGCGCCAGGATAGCAGTCAGTGCACACGCTCCAGGGGTCCGGACAAGAGCTGCGAACGATGCGCAGCGATCCACCAGAAGGGTTAGCATTTGTTTCATATTGGCCATATAAAAGACTATGTCTTTTCGACCTTCGACCGCGTTGGGAATGCTAACTTCTCGATAGCATGACCGGAACGGCCCTAGGACTTGCGCAGCTTTTCGCTTGAACGCGCCCGACTTCTGCTTCGGATGTTCTTGCCCAGCAAGCAATTTCTGGATCGCATAGACACTGCGTTCACTGTACCGTGCCATTGCCTGCTGCAGGCCGGCAAGGTCGATCTCATGTCTGCCATGGGGACGGCTACTCATTGAGCAGTATGTTTTTACAAAAACTAGTATGCTGCAAATGGCTGCAAAGTAGACATGACTGTTAATTATGGGCATGAGCTGGGGAAAGCAACACTCACTTATAAGGTAGGAAAGGGTAGACAGAGGAAAAGGCGGAGGCTTACGATTATTTTTTTCCACGCCTGCTGGGTAACCTCGTGGTGAACTGTTAGACCGCCAAGTGATACTCTAACGTTTCTAAGAAGTCTTGAAGCCAATTCCAAGGCTCCCCGTCAAATGCCTTAGCATGAAGGGCCAGGAAGCGTAAGCTGCTTTGGATTTCCTCCAGGAACATCATGCGATTGGGATGCTTGACGTTCCATACGGAATTGCCTCCGACCTTTGGCATCTTGGCAAGCGGCAAGGTTTGCATTGCAGGCTTCAAATAAGTCCAGTCGAACAGCACGGCTCGCAGTGTGTACAAACAGCAATGACAAAAAGACACCGCATCGCTGTGATCTTGATAGATCGGATTCACGGAAATCTGTCCCAAGATTTCCTTCATGACTTCGACAGCATCTGCTATGTCGTGCAATTCTGCCTTTGTCTTTGCTGTTTCGCGGAGCGCGGACGCTACGCTCTGCGCGATCGTAATCGCACACAGAAGTGCCATGACGTCACCGGGAAGGCTTCTATGATTAGTGCGGGCGTTAGTTCGAACCAAAAACTCGATGACGGATAATATATACATGTTACGGCTGCCATTGGGACGACGTGGGAGAAACGACATATAATATTTTCTGTGCAAACTTTCAACAGACACTATATGAAACCTTTCCATGATTGATTTCGAAATGTACAAGACTGTTTTGACTTTAAGTGTATTGCACGCTACCTGGACACAAACATACAACAATTTTCATGCCCGATTGCGCTACTGCTGTCGAATTGACCGGTGCAGCGATGCTACGACTAAAAGTCTTCAGAGCAGTGCGTCACTGCTACTGGAAATCCCATGTCGAGGGTCTCAGTGTGAGTCCCCGCCAGGCGCGAACCGTGCAATTCACGCAACATAGCGTACTCCGACAACCAGAGCAGCGTGTCAACAAACACGTGCTCGTTTTCTTGGGCAAGTCAGCCGTTCATTTCTTGGCTTTTGCTTTGGCAGCTTTCTTCGGCAAATTTTCCGTGTTGACTCTAATGAAAGCTTGCGCCATGCGAATGGCGGCATTCCCATCCTTGACCACGGTACCCAGGTCCTTGTCCGTCGCCAGCTGGTCGCTGGGCACCACACTGAGGGACCCGCCTTTGGCCGTTATTCCAAGGAGCTTGGTGCAATTAGCCAAAGCTGAGTCCAGTTTTATCTGGGCAGCGTCCAACTGTTCTTTGCTGGCATCCGGGAGAGCCACGACAGAACTCAGCTCTGCAATCTTCTCATTGCAGCCAGCCATCTTTTCGTGACATGTCTTCAGCGCCGGGAGCAGCTTTGCGGCTGCGGCGCATGCTGCCGTCTCCGTCTTCCGTCGCTTTTTGTCTGCCATGCGCTGTGCCTTTGCTTCCTCCTGCAACGCCTTCTTCTCATCAGGTGTCTTTCTTTTTTTGCCACCCTGCGGCGCGTCTTCAGGCGCCTGTGGCAAGTCCATTGGCGCGGACAAAGGGGCTGCTGGCGCAGTGCGGGCCAGCACCCTTTCGCGCGCATCCGCCTCCATCTGCAGGATCCGTTGCTCCGTGACAGAGTGGATGCGCTGCACACTAGTCGATTCAATTTCGACTTTGTAAGTCTTGCCCAGCAGCGGGTGGTCGCGACATTCTGCGCTAGCTTCAATCTTCTCAGTGTTGTAACCCTTCAGCTCCCAGAAGCTTAAGGGCTGAAACTGGCCGGTTTCCCCTTCCGAGGAAACCTTGGAAGCCGATTCTATCATTTCCTGCTTCAAAACTCCACGTGCCTGGCTGTAGGCCAGCCGCTGGTCCGCGGAGTTCATGCGAGCCAGCTTACACTTCTGAAAGAATACCGTCGACTCCGTTTCGGTCAACACGGTCTTGAGTTCCACCCCGTGACGGTTCAACTGAGTAATTAGCGCGTGGCATGCTTTACATGTCCAGCGCAAATCCGCTCTAAACTTGTCCTGACACAGGGCTTCCTTCGGATCCGTTTCCTGGTTGCAGCGGCGGCACACCACCTTCTCTGCCACCGGCGACGGCTCGCTGCAGTCAGAATCAACGGTTGCAAGTGCGGCTTCGTCCGTAGACGCCGCACTTCCCGTCGAAACTTCCTTCTGCAGCTCCCCGTCCACTGCAGCCACATCAGGCGTCACAGTAGCCATTGTGTGCAGAGCGCTTTCAGACGCACTGAACTAGAGGCCAAAGTCGCTTTGAGACACGGAAAAGCTGCGGCAACAGCGTAAATCCACAAACACATAAAAACACATTTCTCATACACACGCGTTTCCTGCTCATGTATGGTATTAGTTGGGAAACACATGCGCGTTTCCTACCGTGTCTCTACCTTTTCCCTGGAAACACATGCGCGTTTCCTGTTTCTGATGGAAACACATCCCAATTTCAAACTCAGCATGTAAACAGTGGAAACACATTCCTCATACATACGCGTTTCCATGTTACATGTTACGCTTCTGCTTGTAAACACATACGCGTTTCCGTACTTTACTCTGTTTGGGGTAAAAACACATGCGCGTTTCCTATGTGTTTATGTTTGTTTGCCAAAAACACATGCGCGTTTCCCCTTTCGTTAAGTTTGTTTGCAAGAAACACACGCGCGTTTCCACCATTCCCCATCCCTTCAAGAGATATGTGCACCCCATCCTTTTTTTCCGCAGATCCGCAGTTCTGTTGGCGATGTAGTCATCGCAGTCTGTACAAAAAGAAGGGGTTCCATGCCACAGCGCTCACATGCCACAGTTGCTTGCTGTTTCCATTGCTGTGCGGAGCAAGGAGCTGAACATTGCCACGCGGTTCTCTTGGTCGTTGGCTTTGGGATTTGCCGGAACCGCCGCCGATTGCTTCAGAACCGTGCGACTCTTCTCCGGCTTCTTCTCGCGAGGCTCCTCAGCTGCTGCCTGTGTGGCACTGGCTGCTGCAGATGTCTTCTGCGTCGGGTCCTTGGAGTCCTCTGGCGACGAAGCCTCGTCGTAGGTATAAGTATACTCAGAGGATCCGTGCGTCTCTTCACCTTGCTGGCGCTGCGACTCTTCACGGCGCGCATCTTTCCCCTTGCTTCCCTGCGCAGCCGCAGGGCGGCTGGACTTTCGCACCTCTGCCGCGCGCACGCGGTGTTCCTTCTCAGTTTTCACACGCTGAGAGTCTGCGTTCTTTCCATCCCCGCTACGATCGCGCTTGCGACGACGCGCGCGACTGGTCTCTTCGTCCTGATCTCCCGTGTCCTTGCGCGACGACCGGCGCTTCCGATCCGGACTGCGTCGCTCACGACGATAGTCCTCTTCGTCGTAGCGCCTGTCCCCATGCTGGCGCTCACGACCAGAACTCTCAGCACGCAGCTTGGGCGGTGGACCCTTTGGCTCATTGGGCATCTCCTTCAATCGCACCGTCTGGCCAGAAGTCCACTTTTGCCACTCCTTCTGGATCTCATGGTCTGCAAGCTGGAAGCACTGCTCCGTGGACCCATAGCCTCTGTTGTATAGGCGATGGGCGCGACAGTGCCGCGAATCCCAGTGTTGATCCCGCGACGTGCGATTGTCCTGTATGACTCTGTAGCACTCAGGACATTCAAACGTCCCAGGCGTGCCAGCAGCGCGGCGATTGCGAACCGCTCCTCCACCAGCAGAGCGGGTTCGCACCGCACGCGCTTTGTCCTCGAAAGAATCCTTCCTCGTTTCTTTCTTCTCCGGCACCTCTTGCTTCCATTCGTCCCAGCGTCCTGGCTGTTCCCCTTCTGTGGCTTCTGGCGCAGCAGACGGCGCCTCCGACTTCTCAGGCTTCGAAGGCTTCTCGTCTCCTTCTTCCTTGCGGCTCGGACTGCGCTTTGCCGAGCGACTGCGAGACACGCTCGACGACGCCATGCTGTAGTTCCACCTGCAGCCGGGAACAAAGAAACAAAGATAGGCGGATGTATGGCAATGTATATTTTTTGGCATATATATAGATATACTTCCTGTATCTATAAAATATATATATATATTACATATATATATATGGTGATAAGGAAGCAAACGCAGCAACTGCAGCTTGGACTCGCTGGCCCGCAGGCGCAGCTTCGTAACTTGCCCGTAGGCGAAGCTTGCAGCAGCTGGCCCGCAGGCACAGCTTCGTAGCTTGCCCGTAGGCGAAGCTTCTCAGCTTGCCCGCAGGCGAAGCTTGCAGCAGCTGGCCCGCAGGCGCAGCTTCGTAGCTCGCCCGCAGGCGAAGCTTCTCAGCTTGCCCGTAGGCGAAGCTAGCTGGCCCGCAGGCGCAGCCTCGTAGCTTGCCCGCAGGCGAACCTTGGAGCAGCTGGCCCGCAGGCGCAGCTTCGTAGCTTGCCCGTAGGCGAAGCTTCTCAGCTTGCCCGCAGGCGAAGCTTGGAGCAGCTGGCCCGCAGGCGCAGCTTCGTCGCTTGCCCGTAGGCGAAACGTCTCAGCTTGCCCGCAGGCGAAGCTAGCTGGCCGCTGGCCCGCAGGCGGAGCGCGTTTACTTGTAACCCTTATTGGTATATCCCTTTACTCCTATATATAATCAAACCATAGATGCATTATATCCACCCCTGCAGCTCCGGCCTCGCGTCCTCAGTAGAAAGCCGCAAGGCAACACAGCGACCGAGCGGCTGATTTGAGCCAAAGGAACACAAGCATTCAACTCAACATAAACCCCGTCCAAGTCAACAAGGTAGCAAACAGTTTCTGCAAGTTAACTTTAAATCCCCCATACCCCAAAAAAAAAGCACAACTTCTTCTCTGCGCCCATAACTGCGACCACATGAGAAACCTTTTCTCTCATCTTCGAGCGGCATCAAAAGTACGGATGCGTTCATGCACCGTCACCAATGCATTGCGACGTGATCAGGTATCATCTAGATCGCACAAGTATAAGTACATGCGCGCCAGATCGAGTGTCTCATCTGCAGCCTTTCTGTCAAGATCCGGATCCATCCGCAGAGCATCAGTTAAAGCAAGAAGCTTTTGATAAATTGGATAATCATCTAAGTCGTTGAACTCTTCTGCGCACTCAACGCGTTCCTCTATCTCCTTCATGCACTCTTTCGCAGCAGCATGAACAGTGCGTCGCCAACCCTGGAGACATGGCTGTGGCTCTTTCCTCTCCGTCTTGTCAACGACAGGCATCACTTCCGGAGTCACTGGCGCGACTTCCGGTTCTTTTTCCTTCCACACTTCCTCCAAAGCTTTGCTATCGATTTCCACTCGCTGCGGACCACTGACGACCGCAATTGTACCGTCCTCACAGGTTGTCAAAGTGATTTCTTTCACTTCCATTGAGCTTGATGCAGCCATGCCGACAGAAAACGGGCAAAGCAAAAAAAACTTCACAGCAAAGCCAAAACACCTACCACATGAACCTATCAAGGCAAAAAAAGCCGCAGAACAACATGCACAACACGCACGAAGTAAAACAATTTCATATATATGGAGAAAGAGAATATAAGAAACATATCTTTAAATTTCTCAAAACGAACCTACGGAACAAGAAATTGAACTGCACCTTTTCCAAGCAGCATCCGCATCTCGAGGATCAAAACTTGGACGCTTTCGCCAACAGCGCTTGTCAAAAGTACAATTTAATCTGACTGAAGATGAACTCTATCAAGTCAACACTTCATAGCCTCGCTTCTTCCAGCACGAAGGACAACAGCCAGGCGTCTTACGGCAAGTGGCGCATCCATGTGGACGCTGCCTCATGCGCTGTGCTTTGGTCACTGTTTTCTGCACAGATGGCTTACTCTGAGGCATCTGTTTTGCAGATGGCTTCTTCATACAAACAACTTGACGTGACGTCTCCTCAATCGAAACCGATGGAGAGCTCACAGCAGCCGCAGGCTTCTTCTTTGCGTTCGGCATGCCCGGCTTTGCAGCGGGGCGCTTCAAAACGTTCGGCGGTCTACCACGCGGCTTCGGCGGCCGTGGCTCCATGTCCAAATCTTCTCGATAGTGCGCCTTAGCCAATTGAGCCACGGCAGAAGCAACTTGCGGAGGCGCTTGCTTCACCAGCACCGCATCAGCTCGTGGAGCCTCCCCATCGTCTTTCGCTGCTCTTGGCAACTCCTGAGCGTCTCGAATGCTGTCTCCCGTCACCAATGGCTGAGCAATGTCAGCGCGTGAGGCACTTGGCTGTCCATCCACACCCGCAACATTCCCCTGCTGCACTGCTTCAGGGCGCCCGTCCATAATCGCAAGCGGAGCTTGCGCTGGTGCGGGCATTGCAACCGAGGCCACAGATGCAGCTTCCATCTCATGCCGCTGCAACAAGTTCTGCAATTGACGAGGCTGTGATCCATTGCTTGGAACCAAACGATTCCCCGGAAAAATCTGCAA
Source organism: Cladocopium goreaui (assembly GCA_947184155.2). Taxonomy (NCBI): domain Eukaryota; class Dinophyceae; order Suessiales; family Symbiodiniaceae; genus Cladocopium; species Cladocopium goreaui. Next base: position 216,984 of record CAMXCT020004502.1, read on the forward strand.
ATTCGACAAACCTCCCTGAGTCTCAGCAACAGGCATGCGCAAGGCCGCGGATGCCACTAATGCAGCAGCTTCCACAAGCTGGTTGGACATTACTCCAGCAGCTCCTCCAAACTGCAAAGGCTGTTGCATCTGCCTCTGCAGTGCAACTGACCTATGAGTGTTGCGCAAAGGAATGCCTTTGGCATGTTGCAGCACCTCCGCGACATTCACTGCATCTGGCGGCGCCACAATAGCAACGCCAACTAAATGTTGGCGAACCACGGCCGGAAGTTCTGCGAAGGTCGAGGGCAACACCTCGACATGCAACCCACCTGGCACAGCCAAACCTTGCTGCGCAGCACGGCAAATCGTGGTCCGCAAAACTGTCTTCAAGGTTTGCAGAGAAGCAGACAAACGACTGGAATCCATCTCAGTGCGACAAATCAATGCGCACATGACTGCCATGGTCTGCTCTGAAGGGTTTCTCATACCTAAAACATTCACCAAGAATCTGCTCAGTCTCTCCATTCGATTCTTTTGCGGCAACCCTGGAGTTTCTTCCAAATGCTTCCATATTTCTTGGGTCAAGAAGAATGGAAAATTGCGCCAATCTTGCATGTGCGCACGTCCTGGCACACTTTCAAGTGCCACAGCCATCGCAGCATAGAAAACCCAGCGACCAAAGCCAAAAAAAGGCTCCGAAATCAGAAACGAACTGGATGCCCAAAATGCAGACATGCAAAACCTAACTTTGCTAACTTCTTTATATCTTTTTTTCCGTTTATGTTATAAGAAAGTTATAACTTCCTATCTGACTTATAACTTCCACATGAGTTATGAAACTTATAACTCAAGTTACCCCCAGTTATAACTTAAGTTATCCCTATTTATAACTTAAGTTATAACTTGGGGGCACCTTCCTGTACTATATTGTTATTAATTATATATGATGTATATAGTATGAGAGAAAACAAGATATGTTTTGACATATTGTTTTAATATATAATATTGTCTTTGTAATATTCATCTATAAAATAGTGATACAACATTTCATCACGTTAACATACATTTTATGGTGTTTTATTTGCTCATTACCTCATATTTCATTAGATTACGTTATATTATATTATGTCATGCTAAGTGTTGTTATATGTGATTACATCATATTGTAGTATACTAGTTTTCACAACATATATGTTGTTCTATTGTATCATATTATCTAATAGTATTTTTTTATTATCTCACATTTTATGGTACTATAAGATATGTGAAAACATTTTTGAATTATATCATACCAACTCATAGTGTCTTAATTTATATTATTTTATAGTGCATATAGTCCATTATAATATAATATGTTGTGTATATATATACATGTTTTATTGTATATTATTGTTTACTATGTTATTATATCATGTTCTATTATTTAATAATATATTGTCATTTTTGTTAATATAATGTAATTACAACTGTTTAGTTATATTATGTTACAGCATTTTTTAAACGATGATTGATATGTTATATTCTTTTGTGTCATATCATGTCGTATTATACTATACTATATGATACATTTTATTGTGTGTCTTGTGTTTTAGTACGTTATATTATGTTAGATGTCGTTATATGTGTTTATATCATATGTATTTTAGTATATTTTATCATGTTTTATTGTATCATTTTATTTAATAGTATCGAGTGTTTTATTATATCATATTTTTTTGGTTTGAATTATAGGATATTATTTGATATGAATTGAATATAATATAATTTAATATAATATAATATGGTATAATATGATATAATACAGTTCAATACAATACAATATATTATATATATACAATATCATATTGTATTCTAATATTTTGTATTGTATTATATTATATAATATTATTCCCCACCTGCCAGGTGAGGGTTGTTAGATTTTATCACAGCTGTTCCGGCTCCTCCTCCTCCTCCTTCTCCACCTCCTCCTCGTCCTCCTCCTTCTCCTCCACCACCTCTGCCTCCACTTCCACGTCCACTTCCGCCTTGCCAACTCTTCGCCAATCTCTTCGCCAACTTCCGCGCGCAGTGGGCACTGCTGGACCTCAACTGCCGGCTTCCGTTCTGAGTGGGCACGGCTGGACCTTAACCGCAAGGTTCTGAGGGCAGTGGGCACCGCTGGACCTCAACCAGGGACCTCCCGAGTTCAGTGGGCACCGCTGGACCTCAACCTGGGACCTTCCGAGCTCAGTGGGCACCGCTGGACCTCAGCGGCCAGATGGAATGCCAGAATATATGCCAGAAAGACTGCCAGAATATATATGCCAGATAGACTGCCAGAATATATGCCACATAGAATGCCACATAGAATGCCAAAATATATGCGAGAAAGAATGCCACATAGAATGCCAGAATATATGCCAGATAGAACGCCAAAATATATACCAGATATCCTGGTGGCCATTTCCTCTATAAAATGGTCGCACCCGGGTACCCTGCTAAACAATTTTGTTCAGGCACTATAAAATGGAAAACAGAATGTTTGGAGTGGTTCTTGAATGGTTTATCAGGATATGTATATCTATTTTCTTTTTGGGCAAGTACTACTTTATAGAGGCCACTTGGGGTCTTACTGCAGGAAAGCTGTTCATTTAGTAGGGGTGGCACAGGCCTCCACTTTATAGCACAATGTTGGCTGTGCAATGTTGTGGTGCTATTTTATAGATAGGGTGTTTCGATGTGTGGTGTGGCTGAACTTCCACTTTATAGAGTGCCCGTTTGCATTGTTTTTTTCAAGGTTTTGTATCAACATGTATCAACACAATTTGATTGCAGCGGTATAAAGCGGTATGCCGTCCGTTGCAGCAATGCCAGCAAGCTCAAAACTGCACTATATGCCTTTATAAAATGGTAGGAGAACCTCTCTTTTCAACCAGGACCACTATAGAATAGAAAACTGCACTATATGTCTTTATAAAATGGTAGGAGAACCTCTCTTTTCAACCAGGACCACTATAGAATAGAAAACTGCACTATATGTCTTTATAAAATGGTAGAACAACCTCTCTTTTCAACCAGGACCACTATAGAATAGAAAACTGGATCTGAAGGGAACGGTTCTTGGGCAGGTAGCCTTAGACGGGGAGACATCAGGGAAATGCCAGGGTAGACAGCCAAATCCAGTTGAAAAGAATCCAACAGAATAAAGGATGATCCAAAAAGTAAATCCATTATGTAGAGATATGTAGGGTACTGGGAGCAGCCCAGCCAACAAACTTCCATTTTATAGACAGAGAAGTGGGATATATACAGCCTGAGAACACGGGAAGAAAAAATTGGCTGGAGCCTGCTGCAGACTTGTGATTTGCCACTTTCACCTCTATAAAATAGAATCCAACCAGAGACAGAAATGCAATGAAATGCAATGAAATGCATAAGTTCCATCAAGCTGGAAAATGGTTTTTGCGACTGGTTTGGGCAAGGAGCATTTTATAAAGATGATTTTGGAAGCCTTGCTGAGAAGTGTGGTTTGCAAAAATGAAACCTGGGTACCTTCCAGTTTATAGGCCTGTGATTCTACAAGTGTACCCCAAGGAGTACTTTATAGAGGGAGTACCCCCCTGACAAACCATTTTAGCATTATAAAATGGCAGCTACCCAGGTTCCACCCCTAATTTACACATGGATTACCAGATAAAATGCTGGAAGATATGCCAGATAGAATATCAGAATAGATGTTTAATAGAATGTTAGGTAAAATGTCAAAATATATGTCAGAATATATGACATGAAATGCCATGGTGGGGATCACTCGAAGTAAAATTATTATGTATTTTTTAAAAGATTAAATAATATTAGTTGATATATATATATATATAATATTTGATATTCTTGACATACATATGTATTTAATATGTATACATGTGTATATATATATATAAACATTTACTTCCAACATGGTTCGGTATTGTAGGTGTGTGTATATACATATATATATATATATCGTACATGGTTATACATAGAGCAGATGGGCAGGAAGGAATGGCGCGCCAATCTGGGTATGACCGCCACATTACCATCTTTTCGCCCGAGGTGCCGGGGCAAGTGCCAAATTTGTCACCCCTTCCATAGCCAACCATTCAACTATTGCCCAGCTCCATATGGCTAAATTGGTTGGTGTGGAATATGTTTTTCTCAACTCCAGGTTGGGTTGATGATACTGAATCCAACTGACTAATTAGTCTGTTTTTTTGGAGTATTCCGGGACCAGCAACCAAAATCAGAAAGTACAGCCCTGGATTTCCGGGCATCTCGTTCTCCTGGACAGGGCCGCTTGCACCAAGTAGAGTATGCGTCCGGGGCTTGGCTGGATTCGAAGTGAGAACTTGTGGCACTCCCAGCAATGGTTTTTGAGTATATATATAGTGTTTTTTTGCCATATACATCAATCCAAGGATCAATTTGATTGTTTGTTTGTGTTTTTGGACGATGGATGCCTGTGGCAGGGTTTCTCTTTGTGTCAGGCCTTGCTGACTATGGAATGGTGGGTGATTCCCCTTTAAAGTCCCGAAATTCGCTGACCCACTCATACCTGAACATTCCTTCGATCAATTATATTTGGTAGTTTTGCATAGTTTTGCAGTATGACCTAAATTGCCCAGTTTTCAGAATCTCGTCTAATTTTACTAGTTTGCCTGGTTTTGCTTCCTAGTGGCCACACTATCACCACAAGTGACATTTTGAATATGACTGAACATGGCCTGCATCCTGGCTGCGTCGCAGGGACATACCAGGCCATTCTCATATCCCGAGCACCAACGCATATAAATGCACATAGCTGCGCCCAAAATTACCCGCAAAACGCCCGCAAAAATCCGCAAAATGCCCGCAAAAACCCGCAAACACCTGCAAATCCAAGAATCTGGTAAATTTGTATAATTTTGGGAGCGCGCAATTAAACAGAAACCAGCTTGGATGTTCAAATTGAAAGCAAAATACTGGTGAGAAGACTGGGAGGATGGCCATTCCGATGGGAAACACAGCCATGACATACCACGCCTAACTTTTTGGGGAAACGCTCGATACGACCATAAATTTGATGAAACGCCTGATTGTGCAAAACGACTGATATTTTTTAGGAGTTGGAAGGCCCAGGTACCATCAAGTGACAGACTTTAGGAGTTCTCAAAGACAGGACATAGCTGGCGATTCCACCGATTTTTACGAATTTACTTTGAATGCTGCATGTTTCGAGACAGATTGAGAGGCTGAGAGGGTATTGTGGTAACCCGAATAAGAAACCATCCCATTCACCAACTATTTGGGGGTCATTTTACATCATCCCAGTGCTAGGGGTATACCCAAGAATAAACCCCAATTAGGGATGGTGGATCTGAAGTTCTGAAGTGATCTGAAATAATGGCTGATCGTTTGACCTGCAGCCAGCTTCAGTCCGTATGTTTGATGCTCCTTGGGTTGCCGGTAGCTACCTCCCAAAATGGAGGGCTTACTCTCTACTACGAGCGCGAACCACATCTGGGCTTTGAGTTTTGACACAACATTATCTACAACAACAACATCATCATGATCATAATATTCCCTATTATAATCTTACCTATTATCATCTTACTTATTATCATATTCCCTATTATCATATTCACTATTATCATTTTCCCTCATCATCATCATCATCATCCTCCTCCTCATCCTCATCCTCATCCTCATCCTCATCCTCATCCTCATCCTTCTCCTCAGTACTATCATCAAGCAGGTGAATAATCTCATCGAACCAGTGAAACCAATCAAGACACAGGGCTGGAGGTTTGGACTCATTGTTCTCCCCAGTTGCTCGGATGACTGTCAATTGACGAACTACAACTGGGTTGAAATCTCGAGCACTAACCAGGAATTGGGTCTTGAAACCCTCAAGGGCGCCTTGCATGGCTGGAGGTTTCAGGCTGTGAAGAAGAACCAGAATATGACATCAGTGGCTCTGCGAGGAGATGACAGTGTAGGGCCACCCAGATCACCGCTGTCCCATGAGGAGCGACATGATTTGTCGCATGTCGTTTTTTTTTCTTGCGACACCCATAAGAATCCAAGATGTGGTCCAGAATCCAAAGTTGTTGTGTGGCTGTTGTGCTTCCATTGTTTGGGCCTGTGAACAAGAACGGACATAGTTGATGGCATGGTTATGTGTAAATTTCGGGAAATCATCAAATGTAACTTCACATCACAAAAATCATGTTCAGGTGTTTTCATGTGGTTTGCTTTATGAAAAAGTGCTGGTTGAGAAAAATCAGCTGGTGTGCCATGTTAGTTTCAAAACCCACAGTTGTGGTGGATCTTCAGTGTTCCTGAGAGGTAGTTGTAGAACCAAAGGGATGATGCCTGGAAATGTCCCTTGCCTGCTTGACGCATCTTGCCTTTTGATGATACTCTGTAGGTATCGTCACATGCGCCATGGTTAAAACTTGGGCATATCTTCCACAGTAAGGTATGGTCTTCAATTATAATAAGGATTCATATACGTACCCCATCATAGGAATTTCCATTTTGGGATGAATGACAAAAGCCTATGTACCATGTTTTGACCATGGCACATATCGAATCATACCTGCAAAAGTTGGCAAAACTACCAACCAACTGGGTTAAGCATAAATAATGTATCATACTGTTCCAAAGAAAAGTTTGGGAGTGAATTGAGTTGCATCCCCACTTCCCACTGAACCTGGTAACAGCCAGGTTGTTGCAGTGACACAGAAGAAAGTCCCTGACAAGCTGATGGACAAGGACTGAGCTTAAATTTTGTTGAAAAGTGGGAATTCCAGTCGCTACGTTTAGTCAATATAAGTTGACATATTCTAAGCTCATGTAAAAACGATTTCCAGACATAACGGAGAAGCAACCAAGCCGAGAATGGTTTTGACCTGCTGCAGCTTGAAAATCATTGTATAGACAAGGCTAAGGTCGAGAGCAGTGGGGCTCTCGTCCGTCGTAGATGTTTGTTTTTCATGTTTTCCCGACTTCCACAAGACACAAACACATTTCTATCTTAGCCATCGATAGACCCATAGCTAAGCATGGACCTGGAAGGAGATAAACAGACCACAAACGTGCATTCACACAGCCTGGTCATTACTTTTGTTTGGCCTGCGGTTTCAAATGAGCTTTTGTAGAAAATAATGAGATAATATATATATAATATATATAATATATATATAATATATATAATATATATAATATATATATATTATATATATAATATATATATAATATAATATATATAATGTATAATATATATAATATATATAATATATATAATATATATAATATATATAATATATACACCTATACACCCTCCGGGAATCAAACGTGACACTGGAAAACCATTCATTCGTAGATGATTTTCCCAATGAAACCTCCATTTCGGATGGATTTTCCCATTGCCACGATAGACTGGAGCTAGGGAGACACCGGATTTGTCCAGCCGAACTGTTTTTTTTGGGTTGTGTCCAATAAAAGGAGCCTTACCCGCAAGGAGTTTCAGAAACACAAACATCATCATAACAGATAACAGTCACAGAATACTGATAGTGACAGAAAAATCCCATCCTTTGGAATTGGCGACCGAAATCCTGCCTGTCCTGGAGGATTTCGGCACACACCTCTACAACATCACTCCCAACGTGGGGTGCCTGATGACGGGCATGAGTCCAGATGCTCGAGCTCTGGTGTACAGGTGCCGTTTCGAAGGGCTGAGTTTGGTTGTTTTTGTTTACAAATTCTGTAGGAACCCCCCCCTATATGTGGGGATAATTAGGGGATATTTGGGGTAAAAGATATAGTTAAAGGCCTCCATTTTCCGATATTCCCTTGAAGGAATCAGTTTGATTTTGTCCAGGCTCACCTTTTGAAACGCCAGGGCAAGAGAGATTGCAGCCAAGTTCAAGGACAAGAATGCCTACGAAATCCCGGTCGGAAGCTCAGCGGAAGCTGGGGAAGCTTGGGGCAAAGACTGAGAGCATCCGGCACAGAAGAACAAAACCTAGTTTATTTTTTAATGGTTTGACTCATATTGACTAATCTGTGTCAATATTTGATTGCTCTGGCTACTTAGTCCTAGCATCCATAGAATCAGAATCATCATTCCCAATCTTTGATCACTTTAAGTGCCATGTCTGATGGGTCAAATTTGCACAACAGTAGGAGGGCTCCAAATTTCTCAGGTTCACTACCTGGCCTTGAAACTGGCAAACATTGCACAGGTGCTGGGTCGGAAGGGCCAAGAATTGACGAAAAAACGGACTGAAATGTGTCAACGGAGCTGGGAATTGAGTTGATTGATTTTTTCAAGGCATGGCATGGTTTCTTTGGGCACCTGAAGTCAAACACCAATTTTCAGTATTCTGTGAAAAGGTATTTGTCCGCTAAAAATGTTTGATGCTAACTTTTCTGATTTTCATGGCAGTGCCGATATTCGCTCCAGGTCTATACCCAGCATGCCTACATGCGACCCTACGGTGTCAGCACCATGCTGCAACTTGGCGTCAAACTGTTTCCAGCTGGTGACCTCCTGAGAATTTTAGCTATGGAAGCCTGGCCCATTGGATCATGTAGTTCCATGATTTACACCCTCAAAAAATGGTGATTTTCCATAGCGAACTGTTAAATTGCCAGTTTTGTTGCCTTTGGTGATGGCTTGGCAGCGACGGTGCGGTGCTTCAGGCTCTCCCTTGATGATGAGAAGGGCCCTTCGCTGTACCAGGCTGTGGGGGAAGAGTTTGGACATCCAAAACTCGACATGTTTGGCAATTCCCAACAAAGGATACAAATGGCTGTGCCTGAAGTTGGCAGTTTCAATACAGCAAATGATTATTAACCGCTGGTTTTGCGATGTTTCCCCTCAATTTTTAGACACCCAATATGTTGCTCATATCCCAACATGAACCCATTATGAACCCAATATCATTCAATATATCAGAATATATCATTCCAATGATTAAACCATAATATCTTCATGTATGACACATGAGTCCGCCATCTCTGCTGCCAATGGCTTGTGGTGATGCCCTGGCGAAACGGAGTCGTATGAAGAGGTAATGGAAAGCCGGCCTTGCATTGTTTAATATATTATATATATATATAAATTATAAATATATACTGTACGTATATAGGATACATAAACAATTTTAGGATGTTATATATATATATATATATTGTTTCATCTTTTTTATAGGATTAATTTCTTGAAGAAAAATATTATATACTGTACATGCACCCCTGTAAAGGCCCTGACCTGGATGTGTAGTGTAAAACTTGTTTTGGGCAGGGTGAATAAATGTCATCAGATAGGGCGATGAAGGGAATTATCTCCCCCGCAATAAAAAAACAAACACTACTTGTATGAACGTCGGAACTTCAGAAGGCTTTGTGTTTGAAGATTTGGTCATACAACTTTTATCTCTTCAAAGTTCTTCAAAGCATCAGACGATTCAAGGGAACCTTAGCAGTATTCCCCCTTGTGTCATGGAAAAGACCATGGTTTGTAGTTTCTTTACCCCAAGCCATCGAATAAGTCGAAACCTCTGAGCTCAGACCTGAGCAACTGAAGGATATCCCTTGTTTCGAAAATGGTGTAATACCAGCAATTCATGGCCATTTCATATCATGGGAATATAAATATATATATATACATACATGATGAACTAGTTGAGTTGGGGAATAGCCATTGTTTACGGACAAAGCCATTGAATGGTAGAGAATGCGAATCCATGTCACCTGATCTCCCCCTGGCTGTGGCTCAGATTGATCCTGCTGGCCAATATTTTGGATACAAAGCCGCTGCTGCCGGGACGAAGGACCAGGAGGCGGCTGGGAAGCCGTGGATGATTTGATTGTAGTTGACATAGTTGATACATGTTTACTGGGATCTCATTGTACATCGTAGATGTCATTAAATTATCCAGGACATTCCTAGTGAAGAATCTGATTGTAGTTAGTTTTAGATCTTGGAATGTTCAAGATGATTTTGATGAGGGTTCTTTTGCGTTTATGATGGTTTTAGAATGGTTCAACTAGTGGGCTTTATTGGTTAGCCTTGTCAAAGAAACATCGAGAGTGAGCGGAACCGCGCCCATTTCCCTGAGGAATTACCATGTTTTGCCATGCAAATGCTGCGCATTTTAACAATGCTTCCCTTGAAGTCATCATTTGTACTAAGGACGATTGAAAAAACAAACCCAAAAAAAACACTATCTCTATGCTATATTTATGTATTCATCAATTCTAACCTGTGAATATTAAATATATACACTGTATATTATAAACAATAGGAACCCCAAAACAAATAGAGAATTAAAATCCCACGGAGATATTGATTTGCTTTTCTATCGTTTTGGGGGTTCCTTATATGTATATATATATAGAATTATATAGATTTTAACAAGAACAATACCGATCCTGTCTTTGCTGTCTAAAGGCCTGAACCCCTTCAGATGTTATGAAGCGCTCAAGACACTGCAAAAGGGACCCAATCCAAGTATAAGCATATTATATGTTAATATGCATTTCTGGATAAGTGATAACGACCTCACTGCCACGTCACTGGAATGATGGCTAGTAGGGTAACTATCCCAATATAGGCTTATTTCAGGTCAGTGAATTAGTACAATTTATCCAGATACATGGGTGTGTCCGAAAATGTGAGATACTTCCAAAACAGCAGTTTAATCAAAAAAATGATGATCCTCCAGTGGAGGCCCAGAACGCCCTCGAGAAAATCGTGAAGAAAAAAATCCAATTCACTGAAGCAGAGACCATCCAACAGGCGCCAAGCAAGTCTGGGAAAGGCTGACTCTGGGGATTTAATATGATTTGATCACTAAACATATAGGGCTACCGCCAAAATTTTGGGTCATGGAAAATGATGTTCCGCACTTGGATGAAGTTAGGGAATTTCATAATAAGGCAACAAGACTGGAGTATGGTGTAGAATAAGACAGAATAAATTTCAACTGGATATACTTTTAGTATAGGTATAATATGAAGCTTAGGATATCTTTGCTTGAAATGTTGCCAGGTTAAATCAAAAAGTTCTGCCGAGAAACAGCTTCCAGCTGTCAGTTTGGAAGCACCAAAAACAACGGCTGAGGCAATTGGATGCCTGCAGGCTGTCATGGGTATGGACTTCAAGGTGCCAAGAGTGAAACACTGGAACATCCTGGGACCTCAATTTACTGCATACCCTTTGGTAAACAAACAGTTTGCTATTGAAAATGGCCATTGAAATAGTGGATTTACCAATTGAAAATGATGATTGTCCATAGTTATGTTAAATTACCAGAGGGTATAGTTCTCAGCACTTTTCAATATCTCTTTGTCAAGTTAAGAATGCCTCAGAATCTGGGCGCCTCAAAACCACGACAGCCTCACAGGCCTCCGACATCGAAGTTGGAGTGGTGTCCAAGTTGGAACCCCAGGGCCCAATCGCTGAAGTCATAGGGGTCTCGAGAGATGTGGAATCCGCAAAAATCAGCTTAAAGTCTGTCTCCACTCTTGGATCTCCAAGATGCTCAAAAGTTTGATCCATGTTCATCCACTTCATAATCCGAAGCAACGAAGAAATTTGCCCAGAATTGGACACGAGAGACACAAAAAAGCCTGTTTCCTCAACATTTCGCCTGCAGATTTCCTTGGAATCACTCTAATAAAATCCATAGAGATTGGCCGCGAGAAAGCGTGTTCCGAGGTCTAGGAGGGGATTCTACCGGCTCACTGAAGCCGAGATCGATGGCCACCTGACCGTCCCTTGCTCTTCATGTGGTAAAATGTGGATTTTAGCCGACAGAAATGGTCAGCAACAAAAATGGTAACTTCAGCAGAGGAAATGATGGCTCTTGACCAACAGTGGGCTTTAGCACACATGGGAGCTTGACCAACATGGCAACATGACCCAAATGACGATCATCCCAGTGGATGTCATTACCACGTTGATTATTTATAAAAGAATTATATGGTTTATGATGAATATATCTATCGTTGTTTATAGGTGATATATCTATAGTTAATGGGATTATATACCAATCTATATTGTTTATTTATAATGAGTATAGGCTACCTGGACATCCATTTGTACTATAGAAAAAAGTGACATGAATTCAAAAGTTGTACTTTCAACAGTTTGATATTTTGATGATGTTTCACAAAAAAGTGGTCGCCCGCCAAAAAACTAAACAATGTTGTTGGTGGATTTTTGCAAAGTGTACTACTTGTTCAAATTGCGCTCCAAATGGCGCAAAATTGCGCTTGAGTTGCGCTATGTTTTTCTGTCCGTTTCTCCTTGGTGCCACTACAAAGTAATGCGTTTCAAAAAAACGATACGAAGATCACTATTTTGACAAATTCTGAATGATTTGCATATTTCATGCGTTTTCATGAAAACTAATTAGTACGAAACCATGGGGATGGGTGCTGTTTTCTAGTACGAATGGATGTCTAGGTAGCCTTTTTTGTTTTGGTACGAATAGGGTTAAATAGAAGAATAACCCATTTCGGGGACTTACAAACTCTAAATTGGTTATCCTAATGGCTCATAACTTATAATAACCATATTACCCGTGGCATAAGTGGCATATGCCATTTAGGGGACTTATCAACCAAGTAATGATCCAGTATGATGTATGGATCAAGTCGATGGGAGACAACGGATCAACACTTGGGGCATTTGGACGCACAACCGACAAGTTCCTTGAAGGGGGACACGAAAAAACGGTAAATTCCAACCTGGCCGCCAGTTAGGTACGTTGTGTGAGGTTTGAGTACCACAGGGTAGATCATGTTTTTTTGAGATCTGCAACTTACGAATGCTTTTCACTATTCTTGACGAATGGAGTATGTTTTCCATGTTGCTTCCTAGATGTTTTTAGTATCTAATCCGAGATCATGGGTCATTAAATGTCCCCATTGAACATCACCCAACCATTAGGTATATGGTCTATAATGGCTACTATAAGGTGATGTCCAATATTCCCAAAATGGGACAGTTACCAACCCCTGGAGATTGCCCATGTTATGGGATGACGATCCGCCACTCATCACCTTGAGCAGCAGCTAACCCAGGCCATCGTCGAGAAGGATGCTTGAGCTGATGCTGAGCTGGCGGGTCATTGCTCAGACACAAGGCATGCAGAAGTACGTGTAGCACAAGACGGGACGAATTATGAAAATTTATGATATACATATAATATAATCATATATATATATATACTATGTGATTATATATGATTATTTCTGGTTATTTATATATATATATATGTGATTTTATATGATTGAACGCATAGCTGAGCATGAACCAATAGTTCGAATGGTTGAATGATTTCAGGAGGTATTTGTGTTCTCACATCAGAACTTTCCAACTGAGCACCTCAGAAGTCGCAACAAGCAGTTGCGATTCCCAACCGCACAGGCACGTAGCGCTGCCCTGGCAGTAAAAAGGCTTCGGGAGTCACTGATCCATCTATGGATCCAAAAATCTTGCCATCTTTGGGGGTGCAATGGCTGGACCCCCATCAGTTGGCCTCCCATTCTTGGCAGCCATGGCTTTCCAAAGGTTTCCAGATTTTCCCTGGTTCAACCCTCAGCATCTTCCCTCAAGTCCTCGCTTCCTCAAAACGCCGCCATGGGACGGGCGCGATGCTTGGCACCCTTGGCCATGGCCCTTGGCATGGCCTTTGTGATGCCTTTGTGTTTCAGTTGGATGCCGCAGGGTGCGCAGGGTCCGCAGGGTCAGGGTCAGGGTCAGAAAAGTCCCAGATCCAAGGTGAGTCGACAGATCCAAGCCAATGACGCTTCGGATTTTCACGCCATGGATCCCAACTATTTGGTGAAGGAATTTTCGGCCATGACCAAAACCGCCTTCAGACGCCGTATGGCCTTGCGAAAGCCCCTGCCGGAGCGGCTGGCTTTGTTTTTCCCAGCCATTGAGGGAAGAGAAGGCAGGGCTGCTGAACCATCCACACATTGGGAAAAGATGGCGGCCAAATATGTGGTCCCTTTTAACATCGTATAAGTATGTATAAGTAATGTAAGTATATATCTAAGTAGCATTTTGATTCAGATGTGGTCCTTTTACATCCCTTTACCTCTTTTAACCATGCTTTTTAAAGGCCAGTTCTCGCCAGGACAATCCCAAGATGCGCGACTGATGAACTTCAACATGGCGGGCCAAAGTGTCGAAGTCGCTTTGCCAATGGAAGGTTCCAATGGATCCGGGATCCTGAAGTTGATCGAGAAGCACGCATCTTTGTGGCGTCGCTAGCTGAGAAGGGATGGCCATGGCCGACATTTTACGGGCTGATTTTCTCTGTGCTGACTTGAAGTTGGAAGGAACAGGACTTTTTGAAGTTCTTTGATTTGTTTAGATTTGATTCTTCATTTAGGCTGACTACTTGATTCCTTTCCCAGCATGCAGCCAGGAAAACTTGAGACTTCAAATCTGATGCTGCAATGTTGCAAATTAACAGTCATATGTTCGCTCAAGAGCCCATACTTAGCTGGAAGTATATCAGCCGTCCTGAAAAAAAAAAACTGTGAGGGCCAAAACTGGTCAAACTTATGTACCCTACAGCAATCATGGCAGTCTGATATCCCTTTTCAATGGGCATGTAAATGGAAACATCATGTACAACTGTATGATCTGTATGCAAAACTGGTTGGTGGTTTCAAACATGTTTTATTTCCATAATATATGGGATAACCCTTCCCATTGATTAATATTTTTCTGAGGGGTTGAAACCACCAACCAGATAATTTCAATTGGATATACAATTATGATTATGTCTGACACTTTTTATGGTTTAAGGATACTGACTGGATATATATATATATATACAGCATGAACAGATGTGTATATGAATTACACACACACAGTAATTTTATACACACATAAATAAACGCTGAAATGCTGTATATGTTTTTGTCTGAAAATAGGGTAGGCCAAGTTCTACTGGTTATTCATCATTTACCCAATAGGAAATAACTTTTTGGGGGTGTACATCACATACGCCCAAACGTTGATTACATATCCCTAGGGGCCCTTATTAGATCCCAAAAAATCCCTGTTGATGATGTTGATGACGTTGATGGTTAAACCTCCATGACGTTGATGGTTGGTGATCTTATGTTATATCCCCATTCAATACGAATTAAACTGCTGCCAGTCTTGCTGGTGAAACCTTCATTTTGACATGGTTATCTGAACATCCCGATGTATAATTTATAATCCAATAATATCCAATAATCCCATCTATCCCAGGTGTAGTCGCATGAATCGCATGAATGTTGATGGTTCAACCCCCAGTCCCAACATTTGTCGCCATTTTCTCGGCATCTCAACCGCAGCCTTCATGTGACCTCGTTTGAGGCGTGCACAGCTCCGAAGTGCCGCAAGTTCCTCCGGGCACTTTAGTGCAGCTCTATGATGCCACGCCCAATATGCAGGTGCAGATCGTACGCAGATCCTCATCCGATTCAAGAATGGATTTCATCAAGGACAAATGGTGATTTATCCAACGAAGAGAATGGATTTGCGTAAATTTAAGCAATACAATTCTGATTCAACCAGAATTTGATTGGGATTTGATGAAGACAACTGATGGATTTATTCCAGATCTATGACACTTTTAACTGGGAAAATCCATGAAACCCATCTAAAAATTGGCAGTTTCCACGATGATTTCACTTAAAAATTCGGGATTTCACCGCTCCCGGAGGCGCCCCAGTCGGCCGAGACGCTTGGCGCGGTGAAGAGTAGCCTGCTGCAGCGGTCCTCGGCAACGGCTGGAGGTGGGGGTCGTGGCTTTATCTAGTGATTATATAATATATATATATATGTATATATATATATATGTGGGTTTCTTGAAATGGGGGGATCCAAAGGTCATGGGTTTCAATATACTACAATGCTCTAATTTTGGATGGCTTGGGGTACCCCCTCATTTTAGGAAACCTCCATATATATTATATATTATTGTTAAGCAAATCGCTAGAGTATCTAAAGTGCTTCAACTTGGGATTATTGATTAGTAATTGTTACAGTCACGCGATTGTGACTGTTGGTGAATATTAGGTGATTATTCAGTGATTGTTAATGTGTTTTTTCCCATGATTGACCAATAAACAGATCTTTAGTGATCATCATATCTTATTAGTGATCCTAACTTTGTGATTATTTTCGATTATATATTTGTCATGAACATCCAATTCTTGGTGTAATATGTTGTTTGTCTTCTTGGGGAGTTGCTATATGAAATACAGCCGTACCGATATATATATATATAATGACAATTTAATGGGATATGACACATCAAGATTATCAAGGAATCTACTTAACTTTTATAACTGCTATAGATACATATCCATCAAGGAACGTCCCATTTTAGGCGCGGTTTGAACCCGGGATTAGTACGTAGTTTGATATTGAATATTTTGCCTTTCATAATAAATGTGGTAATACCATACACAGTTGCATAGTGTGTTTACAGGGTTGAAGTATCCCAGATGTGCCATGCGAACATGAATTGGGGTTGATTTTACATGTGCATGTATATATATATATGTATACCTGAAGGAGGTTATACCATTGATATATATATATACTTGGAAATGTGTCAATGAACCATGGTAAATGTTCCATGAAGTTGGCAGTTAAAGCATATCCTTTCTGGGAACAACAGGCAAGCAGCTGGGTCAAATCCACCCGCCCCGTGCAGTCAACTATCCGTTCACACCCAGAAATGGTTGAACCTCATCAAATGTGGATTGAAAACCCTCGTAAAACCACTAAAATCCCATGGACATATCATATATATCACCATTTTGAAATTTGAATAGTTAAACCATCATGGGATTTTATCAGATTTATTTTAAACAATCATTGGGTTCCCAGTGAAATCCCAATGCAACCATTATCACATCCACCTTTGATCAGGCATGGCCTGGAACGGCATGGCTGGTTTCAGCCCGTCGAGCTGTCCCAGGGACTTTGATGGGGTGCACGTGGCCTATACGGTGCCTCGGATATCAGAAACCACCCAGGGCCCCAGGGGGGTTCCATAGTCATGGGGGTATCCCAATAGCTGGTTTACAATGGAAAATCCCAATCTAATAGCTGGATGATTTAGAGGTACCCCCCATTTTGGGAAGCCTCTATATGGATTCATGAACCACCATAAACCATTTTTTTGAATTCATGATCTTGAACAAAGATCAACAAAGAAGATGATGTGGGGAAGCCAATACTAAACCTACCACTTGGGGACGGTCTATACTAGTCATGAAATTGTGGTGATGACTTGGAGATTGTTTATGGCATTGGGTTTAACAATGTTAGTAAAGCGATGTCATAAACAACCCATACGGATTCATTGTTTATACCACCCATAGAAACGATAAAAATTGGTGATGGTTTACTACTGTTTTACTAATATGACATATGGATTTTTGGGGGATCATGTGGTGCCTCCAAACTTGATTGGTTCTCATCATTCCACTATTGAAATGCCAGGCGTGAAAATAGGAATCCCCATTTTCCTTGGACTACCCCTTGGAGTCCTGAGTGGGTAACCACTGGTTTGTCCCATTTAGAATCGCACATACTGTATATATATATATATATCTTGGATGATCACTTGCAGTTTTTCCATGGCTTAGGAATCTTAGGAACCTACCAAAAAAAAACGTACGTCGGGCATGGAAGATTTTCCAGTTGGATTGGCCATTGGTGGGTTCTACACCGCCACTTGCCAAGTGGGATCCGCTTGTAGAACTGATTCCGCTGCAGTCTATGGTGGATCGGGATATGGTACAACTTGTGCATTTAAGCAACCAAAATTGTGATAATGGGTATGACCAAAATTGAGATGATATCAGGTCTGACCATAGAAAAAAAGTGAATGATGCCATGATGCACCATGATGCAACTAAAGTTTGACAGAGATTAACAAAGTGGTGAAAACCTTCAGGTCTGTGACGTTAAAACATTGGATTATATTCCCATACTGGAGGATGATGATTTGCCCATTCAAAGGGGTTCAGATACTCATTGCAAGAAATCCCTGGTGGGGTGACCATACACCACGATGATCCACGATGTAACTTGACCGTGGCACACAGAACTCAAGTTGTCAGGATCCTTTTGAGCCGTATAGCCTTCAGGTTTGGGATTGCCGAGGAGCTTCTGGAACTTGCAATATGCTTTCAGCCGCTTGGCCGTGGCCGTTTGGGATTGCTCGTATTGTGGGGAACTCTTGGAGGATATAACATGATATACCCTCAGGTTATTTAACATAGCCATGGAAAATCACCATTCGTATCCATTTTTAATAGGTAAACCATCTATAAATTGGCCATCTATACCATGGCTATGTTAAATAACCAGATGGTAACCATCCAATATGAAGATTCTTTTCTCCGGTGGACGTTTGGCTGATGGAGTTTGGTGCTTTGAGGTCGCTAACGACCCAGTGCAAGCTGCAGGGGTTAAACCAATGATCGGTGGGTGGTTCAACCCATCATCCCAGGTAGAATGGCACATAGACAGTATCTGATGAGTGGCACTTTAAATACTCATGTGACTCATGTTTCATAAGGAGCTAAAGTCAACAACAAAACATCCAAAACATCCAAAACATTTGCTGTTCATGAGCAACACTTTAAAATCAACAACAAAACATCCAAAACGGCCTCAACGACCAGATCGAGCCTCGTTGACCAAGGAGGGTGAAGACGAGGGCGCCTTGGTCTGCGAGTTTGGTGCCATGAAACGAGGCTTGTCGACGATGATCCCCGGAGAAAGCCGTCGATTTTGGATCTCCAGCGAGGTCAAGGAGCCAAAAATTGGACCTTGGTGGCTTTACCCATCAGAAATATGCTTTTCACATGGTTTGACCGCGTTTTATCATCAAATATGTGAATTTCAGAAGTTTTCAATGCAACAATACATATGATATATGATATCACCGGTTGGTGATTCCCAAGCTGTGTTTCCGGGCCTACCTGCTATGATGATCCCCAATTGAAGATATAGTGTTGTTCAGGGAAGAAAAACCAACAGCCTGTGCAATAGTTTCAGGTGGGACGATGCTTGAAATACTTTGCTTCGGTTCAAATTTACATGGGATGGGGGCTGTAGCCAAACTTCACACATGTTGTTGCTTGTGGTTCAAAATCGGACATCAAGAATGGCCAAAATTTCTTAGTCCCTGGCAATTAAATGTTGGCCCGCAGTCAAAGAAGATAGGAGGAGCATGAAAGCATCTGTCAAAATGTGCAGGCTCTTGGTTCAGAAGGTGCATTTTTGAATTGGAACAGTTTGTAAACTAACACATGACAAAAAACATTTGGAAACAACCCAGATCAACAACAACTCAGTATATGCAACAAGCATCCTCAAAAAAAGTTGAATCAGATGGCTCCGTCATGGAGCACCGTTGCCTCCAGGACCGTCGCTTCGGACGACCTCCTCCCGAACGCGCCCTTCCGTTTGGAGATGTTGTGGTGGACCTCACGCTGCTTGGAATCGAGCGCTGCTTGACGGCACGGGTGGCTGACGGCTACGGCACGGCTTGAAGGGAAGATGAAGAACCATGTCCATTTTGGTACTTGGGATGAAGATTGTATGACAATACATACATACATACATATATATATATATATGTATGTATGTATGTTTGTATGTATGTATGTATGTATGTGTGTATGTGTGTGTGTGTATGTATGTGTATGTGTATGTGTATGTGTATGTGTATGTGTATGTGTATGTGTATGTGTATGTGTGTGTGTATATGTATATGTATATGTATATGTATATGTATATGCAATTATGTATATATATATATATACATACACATAATTATACGAATATATGATATTTGATTGAATTATATGTTTGCTATATTATTGTAAACACATATAATATGATATACATTGATATACATATTTACTACGATATAAACAGCTTATACAAATACACTAATATACATGTAGACAGTTGTGATTTATTTATTGGTTCGATCAAACTGATGTTGTAATGTGTGTTCTTAAATTTGAGCATTGAATACATTGAATCTGTTGACACCCTAGATGTGCTTCACCCAAAGATCATTGCTTTCAGGTGAGGCGGTCTTTGAGTACAAACTCTCTGATGAAGCGATCAAACTGGGTGAAATGTCACTGGGCCACAGTGATTTGACGCTTACTTGTTTGATTGGTCATTGGCTACCCAGCGCTTTGGATGGTTTGAAATTCAAGTTTGAGATCACGTTTGATCTTTGGGTCAAACTTAAAGAACTTATACCAGCTGAGTCGCAGTGATTTTGATGTTTTACAGTCACTTGAAAGGCCCTGGGGGATGAAGCATCACCTGGTGCTGAAATAGCGAACACACATGTATACGTAAAAAAGATTATATATAGTCATAAGTTCATATAATCATATAATTTGAACTTGTATAAATTGAGAGAGAGGGAGCAAATGAAAATAATCCTATTCGTCAGAACCCTGATGAGGCAAAAAGGACCCGAATGCCCATCAGCCTTCAGGAATGTGTTGGTAGGGGAATTGCTGAAGTATGCATCAGCAAAGTCACCGCTACCAGTTAGGCACTTTTCAATGCGGGGTTTCAACATTTGGCATTCACGTTAAGAATTGTATAGGAAGCATGACATGAAAGAACAGACCAGTTAC
Source organism: Cladocopium goreaui (assembly GCA_947184155.2). Taxonomy (NCBI): domain Eukaryota; class Dinophyceae; order Suessiales; family Symbiodiniaceae; genus Cladocopium; species Cladocopium goreaui. The sequence goes on from CAMXCT020004502.1 coordinate 237,687, forward strand.
TACTGTACCATATACTACCGTATACATATATATATATATATATATGTTTACTACCCTATATATATATAGGTATACCCATATATTTACCCCCCCCTTAGACCATCCTTTGCGTTGCGTTGCGTTGCTGTGGCGTTCTTTTTAAGGCGAGACAAGACACCCGCAGTGGTGGCCCAAAGGGCCTTGGGCGTTGGCATCCAACTGTGGACATGGGCCTTAGTCTATTCCTACTACCAGCAGCCCCAGGTGCTGCGCCACAGGGCATCCCCAGGGGATGGGAGAAAATGGTTGCTTACGACCCCTGAGAAAATGGTTCCCTGAGGACCGAAGATTTTTTAATCTTACGAATCTTATCAGATAGATGCCTGAAAGAGATGAACAAATTGGGTCGATGTTAGGTTGCTGAGTAGCTTGATAGCAATGATTATATATTTTATGATTCTTATGTAGGAAACAATACTTGCAGGGTTGTCACCAGGCATGAAAAGATCAATCAAAACTAAGTACTGCATACACAGGGGGATGATTTACTTGCTGCAAAATACAACCAGTATCAACCAGTGCGCACAGGGGAGAGTAGCTTTGCAGGCCAAATTGTGCGTTATCAAAGGAAGAACAAGGGTTGGCAGGTGTGCGGTTTGGGTGATTTTTAAGCATGGCATTGAGAAAGTTGATATGATTGATGGCAGCTATTCCTCTTAGTGGGCCAGAATGATATTCATGTAAAACTCTTCAGCACTTTTGAGGAATCAAAAAAACATCATCTGCAGCTGTGCAGCTGTTAGGACATGGACATCATTGGCTTCTCGCAGTCAGTACACCTATGAACAGCTGTTCCAGCCTAGTGGCCCGGTGAACAGGGTCATGGCACCATAAATTCGCGCAACTTCCGCGGAACGGGATGAGATCCCGGCTGGCCGCTTTGGCGGGCACTGACTCAGCTTTGGTGCGTGAGTCTGTGGAATTCCAGCTGCAACGACATTGCTGCACCCATGTTCCAAGGGGAACTCTGTCAGCCGATGGCGCAGAGTGCAAATTGGCAAGTTGGCAAGGAATCCATTCTTAAGTGAAATGGGTTCCCAACAGCAATGCCATGTACAAAAAATGTTGGTGCACGCAATAATTTCAGTATTATTCAGGGATGCTTGAGCATGTCACAGATGCGAAAGCTGTTAGGCTTGTCACCTGCGCAGGCAACTTGGCATGAATTTCGACCATCGCCCCAAAGGCTTGCATGACCAAAAGTGAAGGTGGAGTGATACGCCCTCTTCTGATTTCAACAGGTTTATTGATAGAGATTTGGATATTATATTATAATTATGATAAGTAAATGTATATTATACAGTTTCAACATTCAAAACCTTCAATCTTCAATCCACTTCCAGTTCAATTTCTGCAGAAAAGATGGAACAAACTTAGCCCTGCATCTTCCTGGACCAAATCTTCGGGGTGCCAAATGATTTAAAAAGGCCTGAAGTCGTGTCCGCGCCGCTTGTCTGGAGAAACAAGTCGTGATGCGCCAGAAGTGGTGCGCCGCCACAGACCTTGGTGCGTGGCAAGATTAAGAGATGCACCAGACGATGTACTCACTACCCTCTGGTAAACTAACAGTTTGCTATTGAAAATGGCCATAGAAATAGTGAATTTACCCATTCAAAATGGTGATTTTCCATAGCTATGTTAGTTCACCAGAGGGTATACTTTGCAATGTTTCAGTCACGTGAACTTGCCAGAGGCTACATTCGCAGCCTCTCAGGGAAATCCAGTTGACTCCTGAATTTTGCGGCTTTAGACTTGTAGTTGTCATAGATAGCAACTCACAGGAAGGAAGCAACCGCGGCGATTCCGCCATGTAATATTTGGCACAGCCTGGCCAAGCGAATCAATTTTGGGGAGACAAGATGCAGGAAGTTGGTTAGCAACAAGAAACAGAGGTACTTTGCCCTTACAAACCAATTTAGGGACTCTTGCGCTTTGTAATTATCTACACAGCTTGCTCCGGGGACCATTTCAAGACAATATTTTCTTGAGCTAGTTAAAGTGATCAGGAAAGTGAACAAAAACACTGTCCCTCTAGAAAGCAGTGGCAAAAGCACTTTGGATTTTTCAAACATGACAGGCCAAAAAAACTTCCGGGATCATTCCAGCTAGTGAGCCTGGTGCTCAAACGGTCCCCGAAGGGCTTTCCATGCCTCCAACTAACATGACGACCGAGGAGTTGGGGGTTAGTTTAGACTAGTCCCAGGGCCCCACCAAATGGCATCCCATTTATGGCGTAAATCAACCCGGTTACCCTGCGGAAATCAACCATGGCTGGAAAATCCATATTTTCGTGGATTTTGAAAGTGCCATGTTTGATCACAAGAGGGTACCCTCTGGTAAACATACAAAAAGCGAACTGGAAAATCACCAGCTTTAATAGGAAAATCAACTATCAATGGATATAACTGGGTCATTTTCAATAGCTATGTAACAAATTACCAGAGGGTACAAAGCCATCAGATTCGTATCCGTGGCTCCCCCAGAGATGCTACCCACCATGGCACCTGGCTGCGCCCATCCTGTGCCGTGGCTGAGCGCTCCATCCTTTGAGAGGCCAGGGCGTTGGGATGGCTGGAATATGCAATGTACCAACCAGAGTAAAGGATTTCCTGTGTATATATATATAATAATTTATCTATAGTTATGTATATATATATATATGACTATATATACATAATGGAATTTGAATATGGATGTATATGGAATATTATTTCATGCATTTCAATGATATTACTTACGTCTTCTACTCTACTGGGAAAAAACAACTCGTACTATATACTCGTACTATATACTCGTACTATATACTGTGTATACACTCATATGAACCTCTGGACCCACAGATGGATCTGTCATTACCCAATGATGGGACCACACTCACTTAGAGCCGCACTGATACCTGCAAAAATGGCGTCCAGACAACTGTGTGACTGTTAGACGTTTCAAGGGATCCTACGACTTCACCGAATGGGTAGCCACTGGAGTAGCCACCCGAAACATGACCTGAAGCTAGGTAAAGCATTGTACAATCACATATCTAATCATACGTACGTACGTGCGTACACACAGACAGACAGACAGACAGACAGGCAGGCAGGCAGGCAGGCAGGCAGGCATGCATGCATCCATACACAGACATACACACAAACACACACATACATACACACAGACATACACACTTTCATACATACATATATACATACACACACACAACTATACGTACACACATACATACACACATACATACACACATACATACACACATACATACACACATACATACACATATACATACACATATACATACACATAATATACATACACATAATATACATACACATAATATACACATACCAGTAGTACCGCACAGGGCGGTGGCGGAAGTTTGAAAAATAGGAAACCTATAGGAAGGGTTGGTTGTTGTGACTCACGGATGGCAGAGCGAATCTACTGATGGACCGAAAGGTGGTTGGAGTTGTGTTTTCTGGAGTGGTTGCAATGGTTGCAGTGGTCATCTCACCACAACTGCTGGATGTAGTGTGGTGTAGTGCAGTTGTAGGTGTAGTTGTAGTTGTAGTGCAGTGGAGTTGTAGTTGTAAGTTGTAATTGTAATGTAGTGTAATTAGTGTAGTGTGGTTGCAGTTGTAGTTATAGGTGTAATTAGTGTAGTGTAGTGTTTACATACACATACATACACTAGACAAGAATGGATCATTATATGATCCGGCAGGAACTGAATCCTGAAACATGCAAACCAGCCTAGGTTATTTGATGAATAAAAGAGCCACATGAGGTACTTCTCGAAAACGATGTAGGGCATCCGAAATTGTCAAACGTAGTCATAACCAGATTTCATAGAGTTTTTTGACCAGCATGTTGAAATCCAAAACGATGTTTCGGCGATTGTTTCCCAAAATAACCCATAGTTCGTCGGCGACAGGATCTCGGCGAAAATAAGTCAAAAAACATAATACTGTCGGCGATATGGTTTCGGCGAAAATCTGAGAAAGGTTCTGATGCATGTAAATTTCAAAATTGATTCCAGATTGCGACAACAGTGCAGCAAATTGTATAACATTGTGGTTGGGGTTCTAAGCTTGGCCCCTTGCTATTTCGGAAAATTCGAGCTGCAGGTACGCATGGCTGATCAGGCCATGTATCACCAGGGAAGCCAGAGTGTTTTCGTTGGTGGTAGACTCTGGACCCTGCTACCACCCCCTGCAAATTTGTGAAAACCAATCAGAAGTTTTACATCTGTTCAGATGGTACACACACATACACACACACACGCATATACATATGCAAATGCATTTGCATATACATATACAAACATACTAACAAACATGCATGCATGCATGCACGCATGCATACATACATACACACGCACATACATACATGCATGCATACATGCATGCATACATACATACATGCATGCATGCATGCATACATACACATATACACATACACATGCACATACACATTGACATACTTACATACACATACATGCATGCATGCATAAATACATGCCCATGCATGCATGCATTACAGACATACACTACACACGTTACATATATGACAAACATTACATACATTACATACATTTACATACACTACATTCATTACATACATTACGTACATTACATGCGTTACATGCGTTACACACGTTACAAACGTTACATTACATACACTACATACATTACATACATTACATACATTACATACATTACATACATTACATACCTTACATGCGTTGCATTACATACACCACATACACTACATACTCTTAATACATTACATACGTTACATACCTTACATACTTTACATACATTACATACATTACATACATTACATACCTTACATGCCTTACATACCTTACATAAGTTGCATATGTTACATTACATTACATTACATTACATTGCATTACACATATTACATACATTACATTGCATTACATTACAATGCAATACGCTACACTACACTACACAATACGCTACACTACACTACACTACATTACATTACATTACACTACACTACAACTACATTACATTACATTACACTACACTACATTACATTACATACATACATATATACATATATAGTTGACATATATATATATATTTATTTATATTTATACATATCATATATATATATATACACATAGGGCTGCAAACATTGTATATCAGTAAGGTTCATAGTATGAATTTGAAAGTATGAATATGTCTACATATCGCCCGTTTTGCTCATTTTCCAGTCATGGCCATCACCATCTCCAAGGTCGCAGGCGCGGCTTCGCCGTGCTGCTACAGAGTTCCCAGCGGACTGGCTCAGCACAAGGGATGAAGTGTCAATCTGCCATTCTGGCAGACTGGAATCATCTTGATCATGCATATATATATAAATATATAATACATAGATATAGATAGATATAGATAGATATAGGTATAGATATATAGATACATAGATATATGTATATGATATATATATAGGTAGATTTAATATAGATGTTTTAAGTTTTAAGTATCTATTGTATATGATGGTATTCATGGGATATATATATATAGAGCTTATATTTTTTTATATATAGCCAGCAAGAATGGTGATGCAATGGTGATATAGGGATATAATGGGAATATACCTCCCTTAATCAAACATGGCAATGGGAAATCCCCAATAAATGGAGGTTTATAGATGCGACAATCATCTATACATGGTGGATTTTCAATTGCCACGTGTGATTACCGAAGGGTAATATATTGTGTTTATTATCTATGTGTTTTGTATAATTATCTATTCAGAAAAAATAACTGGATTGTTGGAATACTGGGTGACATGAAGGTAGCAGGTCTCAATCTCTAGATGTACCAACTTGCCAGCTGTGGCCCAATAAAAAAAGTTGGGAAGGCCTCTCCTGGATATCAATGGCGTCATGAAAACCATGAACTTGAACCCAAGTAATCCTTGGTTTTTGAGGATGTTAACCCAATTATGTATACATATATATATATTTACATATTGGTATAATATATATATATTCATATATATATATATATATAAATATATATTCATATATATATATATTCATACAGGTATATATATATATATATATGTGTGTGTGTCAATGATGTAGTGTCAACAGCTCACTGTCCAAAATAAGGTTCAGTTGTTTTGGATAGAGTATCTGTTTATACACACAGACCCACCGGCATTGTACAGATTGTCCATTGATTTCACCATGAATCTTCCAGGTGCTACCTTTGCCTCACACGCTCCAGGCTGGTGGTCAAAGCTTGTACTTGATTCCCAAACATCAGAAGACAAATTCAAGAACATATCAAACGCAAGTATCAAAAACGAATACCATCGAATACCCTATATATTTGATCTATATTTAGATAGTTGATATCTGACATACAGTATTTGTTTATGATTGATGCCATTCACTTTGACAGATCTGAGTTTATCCTTGGGCTCCCTGGCCGCGTTACAGGCGGCCCGAAGAAACGGCCGAAGATCGGGCGCCCTGGCCCTGGCTGTGGGTCTGCGCCGGCGCCGAGGCAATCCACTACCACTGAATTGGGTGGTTAATCATGGATACCCTCTGGTAAACTGACAGTTGGCTATTGAAAAATGGATTTTCTCATTAAAAATGGTGATTTTCCATAGTTATGTTAGTTTACCAGAGGATAATCATGGTATTTCCCATTGAAATGGCGATTTGATGGGTCACCATTTTCAGAAACCCAAATGGGTTTATGGGGTAATAACAACCCCGGATTAGTAAGTCCTGGTTGATTACTTGAGGGTAATGACCCAAATAGTGACCATTTGCTACTACAATTGCAGTTGACATTAGACCCCCCCAAATAGCATCAAACAACCATTTTAACAGGGAACATCGCCCATGGGACTTGGGGGTATCAGACTTTCAGACCCAAATGAGCTATGTCAAGAGACACTGACTCGGGCAAATTCCAAGGCACTCATCGGAGCTGGTTGGTCTGAAATGGTTTTGACCTGTTTCGACCTGTTTTGACCTGTTTCACATCCTCAGGTCTACGTGATCCCAAATGATCCTATAGCCACTTTTTAGCCACAAAGGTGGATCAACCACCAAAGAGGGACTTACTGACTTGGCTTTGCCAGGATCTTTTTCTGCACGACCGTCACGACTACAGGCGGAGCAAGCCAGCTCAGATTCTGATGTGCAGAAACTTTGGGACTTTGGGACATTTTGGGACCCTGCAAATGGTGTTATGAATTACAATATGATACTGTATAAAGTACTACAATTTACAGTAACCATATTTAACATATTATTTTAATGATATACGGTAGTAATGTAATTGCAATGCAATGCAATGCAATGCAATGCAATGCAATGCAATGCAATGTAATGTAATGTAATAATATGTACTGTAATTAACATAATATATTATAATTAATTGTAATGGCATGCTCGGATGTTCACCTGGCCATTGTTGGTGTTGGAAAAGATCGCCCAAGACCTCCACACAAATATGCGCTTGACTGTCAGGCAACTTCAGACAAGAAGGCGAGTGGACCGACTGCCTTTTTTGAACCTCCTCACACCAGGGATGTACCATCCGCCAACTGACATAGATCCTGCCATGAGTTTTTGGGCTTGGAAAACTACTGTCCCCTATAAATGGCTGATTCTTAGGATTTTTGTTTGGGGGATGGTACTGTTGATATATCTATTGATATATCTATATATTGATATATCTATATATTGATATATCTATATTGATATATCTACATTGATATATCTATGAATAATAATACATCTATTTATCTATTGATATCATCCCGTTTTTATTCACCCAACAACCACCCAACTGGGTGAACCCCACCCCTTACCGGGATGGCAACAAAGCCTGCTGGTCCCTGCAGTCAGGCCTGGGACGACACGGAGGATGCAGATCTATGGGAAAACATCCGTGGGCCGCCCCCTGGACAGCTCCATGGCACAAAAACCACCATGGATCGTTGGAGGGTTTCCCAGCTCGCCAAGTTTGATTCCCGGAGGCTACATGGAGGAACTTTCAGAATTCATGTAAAATGATGTAAAATGTATGAATTGAGTGTGGGATTTTGGAGCAGTTGTAATTCTAACTGGGTATGTGTGAATCTTATTGGCGTTTAAAGTCACCACACTCCTTTCTATCAGCCTTATTTTTTGTAAAATGGACACTATATTCTGTCACTTGGCGGATGGCTAAAAGACAGCAGGCATTGCCATGACAAGAGTTTTTCTACCCACTTCTCTGTAGACAGAAAACCCGATTGCAGGCACATTTGACCCTCCTGCATCTGAGGATCAATTCTTTTGTGCAAGCCTCAGTCCTTCGGGCAATATCAATGGGTTTGCCATGTATGAGTGTGGGAGCGAGCCCAACATGCCTTAGGCTTGTGTATCAAGTCGTTGCCAAGCCCCACTCTCAAAGATCTCAACTGTTTGGTGATTTCTGGGAGTGATTGGATAATGTTGCTGTAGCCCTAGCTCACAAAGAGTGAATGATGCGAAAGATGATGGTGGCTGCGGCTCAAAAATGCATTGACTCCCAAGACAGGATCATACAATATATATAGGTTTGTCTGGAAATCGGATACCCCATACGCCCCTAGTCCCGCGGGTTTAATCATCATTCCTTGTTCCCTGTTATCTGTTAAAATGGCTGTTTGGGGGTATATCCTCCATTTTCAGGCACATCCATATTATATCAACAACTACAGGGACATTTCGCCATGTACCCATCAAAACAATGGACCAATCTTGATCATTAGGTTCCTGGGGCCTCGCTGAAAGATGCCAAGAACCTTGGTATGCCTTGGTTAAATTGAGATTTTCCGGGCCTATGTTTAGTGATTAATGTGGTTAATCCATGTCAATCCAAACTATTCAAAGATCCTGTTGTGGATCATGATCATGCCTTCATGCCACCAGTCTACTGGACATTTGTCCCATGAGAGATCCCAGTGGATCATCCCATTAAATGATGCATGGACTGCCTTATGGTTGGGCCACGAAATCCATACAAGGTTAGCAGCTGGATGTGCTGATACGATTGAGACTGGGGAAACAGGATGTCTACGTATTGCAGCACTGTCATTCAATACTTGAAGCATGTTACATTGCGGAATTGTATATAATTATGTATGAATATATAAATATATATATAGATACAATTTCCTGCAGCAGTCGCTGACATGAGTGCACAGCCACATTTTCTCGATTCAAGTTCATTAAATTCCAATAAGTGTTGGACGTAGATCGATCCAAGGATTTTTGCTGCCACTCGCACCATTGCAGTTGCCCCTTGGTCTGAGGACAGCAGCTCATTTTCTGGAAGAAGGGAAACATGCTTGGCGAAATTGAAGGTTATTCAATCTATGTTGGATTGATATAGACAATTAGAACAAGCCAATATTCATTGTTCTTTACTCATTCCTGTACTGAGAAAAATCACGACCATGCGGGATCCACAATCATAGTCGCCATCCCGAATTTATGGTATGTCAAACTGTGCCACAAGCCCCACAAAACGGGATGATTTTCTCTCCCTGGATGAAGGGACAATTTACAACACATCATAATATGTTTGGGGTAGAACACGAGAATTTGGAATTCTCCTTCTAAATCAATCCGCAGCAACTCCAAATTCTATATCCTATTCTATACCCACTATCCTTTAGTTTTTACCATTTTATACCCACACTTTGTTTTATTTCAATGCATGGATTCTCCCATTGAAAGCACCGCCGTTTCGCTTCAGTCACGTCGCAGGACGTGACGCCCAAACCCATCTTTGCCATCTCGGATGGTCCGGGACTGGTGGCCGAACTGGTGGCCAAGCCTCTCGGCGCGGGGCCATGGAGGGATGAGTTCAGTTCTGTAACTTTTCGAGCTGTTTAAGGGTTTTTGTATGGCTGGTGTAGTTTTGGGTATTTTTGTATGTATTATAAATGATTGTAAATTATTATAGATGATTATAAATGTAGATTACACATGCTTTTGAAGTTCAAAGTGACCCATGGGTGCTGAACTGACCATTAAAGTAAGGTTAGGTTACCTTACTTTAGGTATGGAGATAACTTTGAATCGCCTAGTATATGGGAAGTTGTCACAGAATGGGATATACCCCAAATCCACTGGGAATTCTATTCATAACTCATCATTTTCCCAATAATATTTCATTTTTGGGGTCGGTCTATGCACCCACAAGACTGCCACAAGGGACCAGTTTTGGGATGTTTCCTGAACTTGGCCATGCATGGTTTTCCAATTAGCAGCACATGGCTAAGTTGCAAAGATGTGATACATCAATTAAAGTGTTCTTACAGTTGGGTAACTCGTATATGCATGTATATGAATATGCATAATATGTATATATATATATATACATACATAGTCTATAATGACATATAGTTTTATATACCTGGATTTGATGTATATATATATATATTATACACATATGTATATAATCAGTACTCGACATTTCTTTATGTTCTGCCATGATTTGGGATCATCTTCAAGTAACCTGTACAAGACGTGCCACTGAGGATGGGTTTCAGACAATTTGGCACCTCGGATCTCAGAAAACCGCCGGGTGGATCAAAAGCTTTCCAGCAGTGGAAAATTGCGCCATGTTATGTAACGTTTTCTTAGACATCGAATCTAATACCATCCGATTCATAATGATTTATAGATATCTCTATAGATGATTTTCCGGGGGGATTTCCCCAGCCTTCCCAGCCATGTTTCATTACCACAGGGAAAGAAGTGTGGTATCGATTTGGTGTCGCTGGCCCAACAGGTAGGAGCTTAGAATAGGTTATTTCGATGATGGATATCTTAAACTATACATAAGTATATATGTTGATAATAAACTATATACAACTATACATCTTAGGATGTTATAACTATACATGTTGCACAACTATTTTGATGGATATTATCTTGTTTTTGGTAAAATGGTGATGTTTGATTTTCCCACTCGTTAATCCACCATTTGGAGGAATCCGTTGGCATTTCTTAAGCAAATCCAAGTTATAGGAGGTTACAACTGGTTACTGGTTAGTACTACTCTTTAACCTTCTTGTTGGAGGATCGATTGTCCACGAATTGGATAATCCAAGTGTAGAACATATAATTCATATTCATGAACGATACTCCATAAACTCATATAAACTCTGGAGTACGACCATCGAAATTGGATCATCCATTGGTTCCCCAGGGCCCCAGGTGACATCTCCAAGTCCATGGTCGAAGTCCTCGCTGAAGTGGAGACCAAGGAAGATGTGAAGGCAGCCATCGACAAGGCCAGGCAGATGAGCCTGGGATGGCGCATGGACCCTGATTTTTTCACCATTTTTGAGTGGTTTCACTAACTAATCTTCCAAGCCCTACAGTATCTGCCAAAGTCTATGTAAATTTACTGGAGGGTACTCCAGAATTCAGCCACACTCTGAGATGTATCCCGTTCTATCCCCGTGAGGGTGGTTTGATACTCTTCAGCTAGTTCGAATGGTTCTCCCATCTTCATTATTCCCAAGCTGATGCTACCAAAGCCTCAATGCCAGCGGTTTCCTGGTGATGGTTGGTGCGTTTTTCACAGCATCATTTGATTCATAATCCAAAAAGAGTATCCTTACAGCTCAAAAAAACACTCAAAAACGGGTCCTGAGGAGCATTCGGATGTATATTCCATTTGGGATGTGAGCGAAATGTTTAAATGTTGGCATAATGTTGGTAGCAAGGTGTTAGCTGTTGGCCCAAAAAGGGTGGAAGCCTGGATACTTTGAACCATCATTTGCACACCGGGAAATCCTTGAAAACACATGATATGTCTATCATCCCCAGCCCCCAATGCCCCAAGGCTGCCACTTTGGCCCCGGAAGAGTCCTTGGCCATAGAGCCCCTTGGCGCTGGGAAGATTGGGGAATCCTGAACGGTGAGAGACTTGAGATAGTGTGGCTGGGTATGAAATAAAGCAAATCATATTGGGGATAGAATGGACACTCTGAGATCGCTATTTTTAAGCGTGATACTGTAATTTCCTGATATTTTTGGCCATATGAATGCTGATAAACCATGACTTTGGGGTACCTTATTTTCAGACAAACCCACGTTGTGAGGATAGTTTTGATGAGCCGTTGAAACCGTGGAGTCCATAAACCAAACATGTTTCCAGCAACAATTTGTGGGATTCATTGATAGATTTGTCACTGGGTGACATGGCTCTCTTAGATAAATATCGCTGAACACAGTCCACCAGTGGACCCCTTTTTGGTATCGTACACCATCCAATTCTGGGTCCAACAAGATTGAAGCATTCCAAAATGACGAAGCTTGGATCATCAACGTATAACATATTTTGAAGGAAACATGCCATCAACAAACTTGCGGAATTGTTCATGTCCCGATCCAACAACATGAAACATGATATGACAAGCAGAAACGGAGAACATGAGTTTGTATGGATGTACTTGGCACATTATATACCATTTGGTTATTTAACATAGCCATGGAAAATCACCATTTCTAATAGGTAAACCATCTATTTCTATGGGCCATCTATACCCATGGCTATGTTAGTCATAACCAGAGGGTAGTCACTTTCGCCATCCTTTTCACCATGGCATCATGGGCGACTGAGGCAGGCCGGTGCCATGGTGATCTTCTCCATGAGCGACCAAGAAATGGCCGAATTTCTGGTGGCGGAATGCGGCCAGCAGGGTGTGCCCTGGTGGATGAGTGGAGCAATGATTGAATCCATATTGGATGGGTCTAAGAAGTCTACGTTTTTTTCCTGGTTTAAAGTCGTGTTTCATGGAAATCCACGAGTTATAGAATAAATTAGAAAAAAATAGAATGTAGTTTTTTTAGGGAAAGCAGGTGACTTCCATATATATATACATATTATATAATACATAATGATATAATATGATATATATATATATGTATATATATAATGCATATGTCAGTTTACCTCAGGGAAGTGATGGGGATTTTGTATCTTAAAGATTGGATGGTGATGGGATAAGTTGATGATAGTCAAAAAGATGGTTAGATCCGGTAGGTTACGTTCTGGTGATTTAACATAGCTATGGAAATGTCACCATTCTATACATGGGTAAATCATCTATTTCTATGGTCCATTTACCATAGCTTTTTATCGACTTCCCGGATTGTAATCATGACCAACCAATGGGTAAATCATCGATTACTGGGCCAGATACACAACAGAACATGATTATTCCAAGGAATTTTCTGGGGGTTAACAGTGCTTTTTGTGAGAATGAGGAATTTCTGGTCCTGGCTTCATGGCTGAAGCTCTTCTTTCAGCTGCAGCAGATGTTTTTGATATTTCCCAGAACTGCAACTGAATCATATGAATGTTCCCAACTGTCTTTATGGTTTGCTATTGGCAACAAAATGATTGTGATGAAGCAGTCTTGCAAGCCTTGTGGGAGTGCCCCGATGCAACAAGATCGACCTCAGGTGCCTTGCATCAATTTCATGGAGAGCGCATCTCAGATGCACAGAGCAATTTATCCTTCCTGGTTGGTGGTTTGGAACATGAATTTTATTGTTCCATATATTGGGAATAATCATCCCAACTGACTAATATTTTTCAGAGGGGTTGAAAGCACCAACCAGCTTCCATTTTTATTTTTGTGATGAGAATCGGGCTAGAAACAGAATCGGACTCGAATTGGCTGTTTAGCAGCTTTGAATTTGATTCGGTCTAGGGTGTCAATCCTGTTGGGAAAGCACGTTTTTGCAAGACAGGAATCTTTGGAACCAAAGTGTTCTGCCACCTTTGCCGCAGCAGTTTTTTCCAATCAAAGCTCTTTTTTTACGCAAGGTTGGGAAAATGTCCAGAATTCCCAGGAAAATTGAGTATTGAGAGTAAATCAGAGCCATGCTTATGGATTTGCGTTTTCACGCGCTAGAAACGACAGAGTACATCCCATGTTTATCCCCTTAAATTTCCTGCATTGGCTTGATGAAGAGAAGATGTACATGCAACGTAGGGAAAACCCCGATATTTGCATGGTCAAACAAGCACGTTTTGGGTAGCCTTAAGGGCCTCAATGACTTAACCAATGCAAAGTGGTAAACATGGCTAATGTGTTCAATATTGCCCACATGGTAAGATTGGGTGAAGGTTTATGAAGATTTACGCCTTGGCTCAGGTGGTTTTGGCCCTTGAGAGTCGCTTGCAGCTGCCTCGTGGTTGCCTGGTCGAAGAGACTAACACGTCCTCTGCTCTAGATTTGGGGGAAAGGGCATCTAGGATTTGCAGCGCTAGGCACTTTTCTTGTTCTTTGCTGCAATCTTACTGTATTCCATAATACACTGGTGAATGCCCATCCATTGTTCATCAATTTTATGGTCGGAGAAAGAGTTACAATTCAACATTAGCTATATTTGCTGGCAACAAGTCAACCTGCCCGTGTAGTTGTCAGCAAACATTTTTCAGGTACTGACCGGAAATCCAAATTGTTGTTTGTTAAATAATGCAACATCTACGTGTGTTCATGAAAAATATGTTCCCACTCTGCGGATGTCGTGGAAATCCCCATGTTTGTTTGTCAAATCATAATCTATGTGTAAATCCCTATGTTTTTTTGTTGGTTACATATAATGCACGTCAAATATAAGCAAATCATGTCAAATCCTCCTTTCTATTGGTGAAAAACTAACTTTCATCGCTTCAATATGCCTATTCTTACTGCAGCATCTTTGTAATCTATGCGATTTTCTCCATTGTCACTGAGTGAAATTCCACATTTTCTGGCAAAAATCGAGGTTCAATCTTTTCACTACAAAAATCCATAAACATCCTATATCCTCATGATTTCTCCATGACTTCTCCATTGTGTTCCCATTTTTTGATCCAGTTTTCTCCATTTTTTTCCCGGTGAATCTCGCCATTTTTCCCCAAGGCTCCAGGGACTCGCCCGGAGCGGCATCGCGCTACGGCGTCTTCGCGGTGTCCGACAGCTCCGCGGAGGCGTCGTATCGCATCAGCTGCAAGGCGTGGCCAGGAGATCTTGGAGATTTCTATGGGATATATATGGTGTATATTAATGGGATATATATATATATATGGAGCTGTATATTATATATGGGATATATGGGAAAAGATCTATTCTATTATATATATATATAAATATTATTATGATATATATGGAGCTGTATATTATATATGGGATATATGGGAAAAGATCTATTCTATTATATATATATAAATATTATTATGATATATATGGAGTATATAATGGAATGTATAATATATAATGGAATAGGTTATTGGTGCAACCAACCATCATTTCTCTACCAAAACAACAAACTGTGAAATACGGATCTTTGGGGGGGTGAGCATATTATTGTGTGTATATATATATACACATACGGAATATATAATGGGATATATAAGATTATAAGATCTTGATATTTCATCTTATGTTCATATATGGGATATATATATATATGGGATGTCTATTGAAAAGACAGGATACATACATATACATATATATATATTAGAATATTAGAGATGTTGGAAAGGATATTTCCATGTATGGGATGTATATGATATATATATATATATGTAAGATTGTAAGATCTTAATTTTAATAGGATATAATAATTAATCATTATGTTGGACAATTCGACAAATATGGATCTTTACAATGAATTATAATGTTTTTTTTACAAAAACTATTATTTACCTTCATAATCTTCATATATATCTTGGGACGATATTGTCGAATATATGGATAACTATGGATTACTCAATATAATATACATAAGGGTTGTATTTAATAATACGGACCATTATGAATAATTAGAAATACTATCTGGGTGAATGAATATCACATTTTTAATGATCTATATAGATATTATATTGGAAAATAAATACTGCAGTATCTGAGAACATAATACAATACAATATTGTATCCCATTGGGAAATCCCATTGGGAAAAATATGTATGTATATATATATTTACATACATACATTGGAACATGAATCCATGGAATTTCTATGGACTAATGATCGGACCTTCATTCCCACAATGTTCCCGTATGGAATAAGGGTTTCGAACATGGGAGTAGTGTGGGAGTAATTTTATAATATGTAATATGCCAAACCCAGCTATGGGGGTCTATGATGGGATATATGATTGGTATATGGTATACAACTTATCTACATGGGAAACATCCTCCCAAATGAATATATGGATGTATAATGGGATATACGGGATATACACTGGGTACACTGGGGCGTAGAATGTATACATATTTATACATATTTAACATTTTTAATATGCATATGTAAATCGATTATAGCATGTTTTTGTTGACCCAACAGGTGCTTGTTGTGGGAAATTTAGCAAGGTTGATGTTCTACCCCTAAATCCATTCATGTTGATCATCCCACTGCATTCGCGACAGGCTTTGAAGCAATTTCCCAAGGCCAAAGTTCAACAGATCACCTGTTGTCCTGGCGTCAAGTCTTTGCAGGTCACATGACGCAACCTTTTTCGTGTTTTTTTTGGGGGGGAGGGGCGGAAGGGAAGCACCATGAGAACGGAGATTTTTTGTGTCAGATGTGGCCAGATACGGAGAAAATCGATGACCAATAAACCTGGGAGATTCAATGTCCAGAAAATCTTGGTTTGCTGAGTGGTGTTTTGTTCTGGTTCCTTTTCCAACTGGAAGACCAACAAAAACAACTGGGGAATACGTTTACTTTTTTGAGGCCTCTCATGCAAATTCAAGATTTGAAAGAGTTTGGGAGATAAGCAGAGATCCCCTACAAAGATGTTTTCAAAATCGTGTTTGTTGGGAGCCAGAAAATCAGACAACAATTTATAGCAACCCCCACAAAGGTAGAGGATACAGTTTGCCCACCAGCCATTGAATTACCTTAACAAACCAGCAACTTTGGATATGACAGGTTGGTTGTTCAGTGGGGTACAGTAGTTTCAAAAATCAAGTAGCCTGAAAATCCTTTGGTTTATCATAGTATAGCATATTATATAAATAGTTTAATTTCTTCAAATTAAACTATATTGTTTGTAAATCTCCAATTTTGGACGACCCCAAAATTAATCGTTGGACATTGTTGGTCAAATATATTTGAAATATTCATATCCCATCCTTTTTCGATTAAATGGCCATAGATTGGGAGACAGTCCAGCCATGTTTCTTGGTTCAATCTCCCATTTCCGCGGTGAAAACCAACCGGGCACGAGTTCCAACCCTAGGAGATTGATCACATCGTGCAGGAAGCCTTACGCAGAAACGGTGCCTCGACATGTGTCATCCTATACTTGGTACACTTGATGTGCACCAAAATGTGTATGACGGTATGACTATGGTCATGACGCGCATAAGTTAAACAATAACCCCTACGATTATACTTATATTTCCAAGTAATTATAACTAACTGGAACTTGCACCCCTGAGCTGGCACGTCAAGTCTGATCAGTGTCGATGGATCAACAAACTGATCAACCGTTGATACATGCTACTCTGCGTGCAACCTATCCCCCAGATGCCTCCGAACCTGGCACCCAATTGATCCAATTGGCGATCCGCAGGTGACATCATGTAACTATTGTGACTTTCCTCGTTCATTTCGACCAATGAAGGTTTCCTAAAATGGTAGCCCTAAATCATCGATATTTAGGATTTTCCATAGGATTTTCCATAGGATTTCCAATAACCATAAGCATCCAGGACCATCCAGCTATTGATCCATGGGATCCCCTTATGGAAACCATGGAAACCACCAGATCTACCGGTAGATCCCTAGGTGTGATCATCTACACCTTGGCATCGCCTGGCATGAGCCGTTTCCTGCGGCAGCAATGTGAACGAGCGAAGGCGGCAGTCCATGGTGGGTGTTGGGCTCTGAGCGGCCAAAAAACGCAAAGATTGGCATGTGACCTTTATATTTGGTTGGGGCTACTATTGCATTATATTGTATTGAATAGCTTTATTTTTCTCTATCCATTTGGGGATTCTGCTGGTTTTTGTCCAGGAATTGCAATGGATGGCCAATCCAAAGGACTGGATTTGTCAAGACCCAACACACCGGAGAAGGTTTTGTTGACTTTGGGAGCTGAAATTGAGAGTGTCAGCAGGTCCATCGATTACATTAGATCTATTTGATCAACTTGTCGTAGATTACTTCAATAGATCCAGTAGATATCCGTCAATTGGGTGTCAATTTTGAGCTCCATTCAGCTTGGCCAGTTGACAGTTGACACCCTGGCTGATCATTGTTTCGGGGGGTCAGGCTATGGCATTGGAAGGGCTATAGCATGGTCTCTGGGTAGGATCTTCCTCAAGGGCTTGGATCATACCCCATCAACTAAGCAGCGTAGTGAAGAAGTTCACCCCAGATACAACGGAAGTAGAAGCAAGCCTTGAAAGCAGATGGAGCTGTGAACATGGGCAATTTTCAGTTGCACATGTCTGGATTATGGCAACCTCATCGTGCAGCATTTATTTGGGGTTGGCAAGGGGACCTCCTCAAAATCACCTGATTTCAGGTGGCTGAATCATTTTGAACTAGTGTCCTTCAGCCCCTTCTACTGCTTCGTTGATAGGGGTTCCTGTATGGATCAGAAGAACCAGCATTCGTGATGCCCTTACCTTCGAACACCATGGATTCTGGGCATTGCTCAATACTCCCTGGCAGTTCAGCAATGTCAAACCAGTATCATATACTTATCCCCGGTTCATTTATTTGGGCAGCCCATTTTGAGATTTTCCTCTCCAATGAATTAGCAATCTGTTCACCATAATTTTTCGTTTCAAGTGAATAGCATTTTTCATGGTCCCATCTTTTGTGCGTCCAAAAAGCGCACAGTTTCCGCCAGAAAAAGCCCCCAGGTGCCCTATGCAGATGTCTTTCAGCCTGTGGTCATTGCATTGAAGAGATATCTGGACTACCCCCCAGTAGGTGCCATTGGGGCCGGGGAAGAGCGGGCCAAAAAAAACACCAGGGAAAACAAGATGAAGCCCACGAACCCGAATGCTCACACGTATGTTAATGGTACAGATGTCAAAACACATGGTTATGCAGTCACGCACAATACCTTTCTGCAATAGTTTGTTTGAATAGTCCTGTGTTACCAGTCTGCAGTGTGGAGTGGAAAGTGTAGAGCATGGAGAGTGGAGTGTGAAGTAAGGAATGTGGAGTGTAAAGTGTGGAGTGGGGAGTGTAGAGCGTGTAAAGTGTAGAATGCGGAGTGTAAAGTGTGGAGTATGGAGTGTAAAGTGTAGAGTGTGGAGTGTAGAGTGTGGAGTGTGGAGTGTAGAGTGTAGAGAGTGGAGTGAGGAGTGTTGTAAAGTGTGGAGTGAGGAGTGTGGAGTGTAAAGTGTGGAGTAGAGTGTGTAGTGTAAAGTGTAGAGTGTGGAGTGAGGAGTGTAAAGTGTAACGTGTGGAGTGTGGAGTGTAAAGTGTAGAGTGTAAAGTGTGGAGTGAGGAGTGTGGAGTTTGTAAATTTTAGAGTGTGAAGTATAGAGTGTAAAGTGTAGAGTGTAAAGTGTAGAGTGTGGAGTGTAGAGTGTAGCGTGTGGAGTGTGGAGTGTAGAGTGTGGAGTGTGGAGTATAGAGTGTAGAGTGTGGAGTGTAAAGTGTGGAGTGAGGAGTGTAAAGTGGAAAGCATGGAGTGTAAAGTGTAAAGTGTGGAGTGTAGAGTGTATGTGTAGAGTGTAAAGTGTAGAGTGTGGAGTGTAAAGTGTAGAGTGTAAAGTGTGGAGTGTAGAGTGTGAAGTGTAAAGTGTGGAGTGTAAAGTGTGGAGTGAGTTGTGTAAAGTGTGGAGTGTGGAGTTTGGAGTGGAAAGTGTGGAGTGTGAAGTGTGGAGTGTAAAGTGTGGAGTGAGGAGTGTAAAGTGTGGAGTGTGGAGTGTAAAGTGTGGAGTATGGAGTGTAAAGTGTGAAGTGTGGAGTGCAAAGTGTGAAATGTAAAGTGTGGAGTGAGGAGTGTAAAGTGTGGAGTGTAAAGTGTGGAGTGTGGAGTGTGGAGTGGAAAGTGTGGAGTGTGAAGTGTGGAGTGTAAAGTAAGGAGTGTGGAGTGTAAAGTGTGGAGTAGAGTGTATAGGTAAAGTGAGGAGTGTGGAGTGTAAAGTGTGGAGTGAGGAGTGTGGAGTTTGTAAATTGTGGAGTGAGGAGTGTAAAGTGGAAAGCGTGGAGTGTAAAGTGTAAAGTGTGGAGTGTAGAGTGTATAGTGTAGAGTGTATAGCGTAGAGTGTGGAGTGTGGAGTGTAAAGTGTGGAGTGTAAAGTGTAGAGTGTGGAGTGTGGAGTTTAAAGTGTGGAGTGTAAAGTGTGGAGTGAGGAGTGTAAAGTGTGGAGTGTGGAGTGTAAAGTGTGGAGTGTGGAGTGTGGAGTGGAAAGTGTGGAGTGTGAAGTGTGGAGTGTAAAGTGTGGAGTGTAAAGTGTGGAGTGTGGAGCGTAAAGTGTAGAGTGTGGAGTCTGGAGTGGAAAGTGTAGAGTGTGGTGTGTAGAGTGTGGAAAACCAGAGACTCGAGACGAGGCACGTGGGTGCAAAAAAACGAGCATTTCGTGCGAGACTTCCTCCAATTTTGATTTTTTCCACACGTTATCAAACAGGTTGGAATGTCACAAAGTGTCACGCCTGCCACGCAAAACGACATGACAACCTGCTTGGACACATTCGAATAGGAGAGGTTTTCCAGCTTCCCCCATAGACACGGCGAGGACTTCCTCCAATTTTGACATTTTCGACACATTATCAAACAGGTTGAAATGCACACAGAGTGCCACGCCTGCCACGCAAAACTACATGACAACCTGCTTGGACACATTCGAATAGGAGATGTTTTCCAGCTTCCCCCATAGACACGGCGAGGCCACAGGAAAACCAGAGACTCGAGACGAGACAGGTGGGAGCACCAAAACGAGCATTTCGTGCGAGACTTCCTCCAATTTTCATACTTTGCAGCTCCAAAATCGACGTTTTCCTACGAGTTTTCCTTAGAACCTGAAAATTTGTAACCTCAAAATCGATCTTTCGTGCGAGGCTTCCGTCAATTTTCAGCACATGTCAGAAAATGCCACGCCTGCCACGGAATTTGCACCTTGTCACCACTTGACGCAGCCCTGCCAATGCGATTTACAAAAAACACGCAACAGGACACGTCTAAAGTGCTGCGCCCGCCACGAAAAATGACGATGGACACGTCCAAAGTGCTGCGCCTGCCACGAAAACTGCAACACATCTTCTGAAAACGTCACAAAAGTATTGCGCCTGCCACGAAAAACGATTTTCAACACGTTGCAAAACACGTCTGAATGTCACGAAGTGCCACGCCTGCCACGCGAAACGAAGCAACGACACGTCTGAAACCTCCAAAAAGGACCACCTCTGTAAAACTTCCCATAGGCACGGCCATACGGTCCTCACGCGAACGGTTGCGGACGGTTGCGAACGGTTGCGCTCGCGAACGCAACGTCGAGCGAACACACCCTCAACCCCCAGACCCCCAGAGTGAAACGGGAACCCTTGCTACGCATTCGGGAAAAAATTGCCCCCTAAAACAATTGGTGCGAGGGGCTCGGAGCTGTCCATGATCGCCGGACGATCATTGTTGATCGGGACGGCGGGGTTAACGGGCTCCAATCAACTTTCTGCTCCTTCTTCTCGCGGTCTCGAAGCCAGAAGATCACCAGAAGCACCACCATATCCTCCTGGAAGCCGCCACGGCGGAGCAGCATGGCTGCCGACCGACTGCGCACGGCCTGCTTGGCGCTGCGGCTCAAGTCCTGGGCTGGCTTGCCTGGGCGCGTTGGGGTTGTTTGGGCCTTGCGGCGAGAGTCTTCTGGCCAGCAGTGCGCTCGCCTTCGCCTTCTGCTTTGCTGCCGCTTTGACCTTTGCCTTGCCCTTCGGCTGTCCCATAAGAGTCTCCCTTTTTATTTGGGGGGAAAAAGGTTTCAGTGTCCAGGCACAGGAAATAAGTTAACTTTATATCATTGGAAAAAATGATTCACTCAGAACGCGCGTTCTGGAACGCGAGTTTTTAAAACGCGCGTTCCGAACGCCCAACCGTACCGAACGAACATGCTAAGATAGCTATTGAAAATTGCCATTTATAGTTGATTCCCCCATTAAAAATGATGATTTTGATAGCTATGTTAGTTTACCGTAGGGCACCACTTCGCTGCAATTCAAACCAACATGCTGAATTGGGTGGTTGTGGTCCCGCTGCGGCAAAAACGCTGCCGATGGTGACATCCTCATGGTGAAATCTGGTGATTTCTAATGGTGATTTCTTGCAAAATGGTGATAAAATGGTGACTTATTTGATTGTAAGATCCAGGTGCTTGCTCCTGAAAATTACCCTTTGCTGATGATTCAACAAAAAACATGCTTTTGCTGGTATAAGCCACACGTTCCCTTGTAGAATCGTGTTTTTCTTGTTGATGAACTCCTCCTCACCATGGGCAATCTTTGGTAGTTCACAATTCCTTTGCTGGTGATGGTTATTTTCCATTTGTAGCAACAGACTCTACAGTTAAGGCCCGGAATACCGGTCATATATCATTAAGTTACCCCATGTATGGAATGATCACCGCATAAAAACCACCAAATAAATCCAAATAATAATCATTGATCACTAGTGATCATTATTAATTACCATTAACCACCAACAAATCACAATGGATCACCCTAAAATGTGGAGTGTGGAGTGTAGAGTGTAAAGTGTAGAGTGTGGAGAGTGGAGTGTAAAGTGTGGAGTGTAAGGTGTAGAGTGTGGAGTGTGGAGTGTAAAGTGTGGAGTGTAAAGTGTGTTTTTTAGTGTGTAAAGTGTGGAGTGTAAAGTGTGGAGTGTGGAGTGGAAAGTGTGGAGTGTGAAGTGTGGAGTGTAAAGTGTGGAGTGTGGAGTGGGGAGTGTAAAGTGTGGAGTGAGGAGTGTAAAGTGTGGAGTGTGGAGTGTAAAGTGTGGAGTGTAAAGTGTGGAGTGTGGAGTGTGTAGGAGTGGAGTAAAGTATAAAGTGTGGAGTGTGGAGTGTACAGTAAAGTGTGGAGTGTGGAGTGCGGAGTGTGGAGTGGAAAGTGTAGAGTGCGGAGTGTGGAGTGTAAAGTGGGGAGTGTGGAGTGTAGAGTGTGGGGTGAGGAGTGTAAAGTGTAAAGTGTGGAGTGTAAAGTGTAGAGTGTGGAGTGCGGAGCTTCCCCCATAGACACGGCGACGCCACAGGAAAACCAGAGACTCGAAACGAGACACGTGGGTGCAAAAAAACCATTAACCATCCGTAAAATGTGGAGTGTGGAGTGTATAGTGTAGAGTGTAAAGTGTAGAGTGTGGAGAGTGGAGTGTAAAGTGTGGAGTGTCAGGTGTAGAGTGTGGAGTGTAAAGTGTGGATTGTAAAGTGAGGAGTGTAAAGTGTGGAGTGTAAAGTGTGGAGTGTGGAGTGGAAAGTGTGGAGTGTGAAGTGTGGAGTGTAAAGTGTGGAGTGTGGAGTGGGGAGTGTAAAGTGTGGAGTGTGGAGTGAGGAGTGTAAAGTGTGGAGTGTGGAGTGGAAAGTGTGGAGTGTAAAGTGTGGAGTGTGGAGCGTAAAGTGTAGACTGTGGAGTCTGGAGTGGAAAGTGTAGAGTGTGGAGTGAGGAGTGTAAAGTATAAAGTGTGGAGTGTACAGTAAAGTGTGGAGTGTGGAGTGCGGAGTGTGGAGTGGAAAGTGTAGAGTGTGGAGTGTGGAGTGTAAAGTGGGGAGTGTGGAGTGTAGAGTGTGGGGTGAGGAGTGTAAAGTGTAAAGTGTGGAGTGTAAAGTGTAGAGTGTGGAGTGCGGAGCTTTCCCCATAGACACGGCGACGCCACAGGAAAACCAGAGACTCGAAACGAGACACGTGGGTGCAAAAAAACGAGCATTTCGCGCGAGACTTCCGCCAATTTTGATATTTTCCACATGTTATCAAACAGGTTGGAATGTCACAAAGTGCCATGCCTGCCACGCAAAACGACATGACAACCTGCTTGGAAACCTTGGAAAAGGAGAAATTTTGCAGCTTCCCTCATAGACACTGCGAAGCCACAGGAAAACCAGAGACTCGAGACGAGACACGTGGGCGCAAAAAAACGAGCATTTCGTGCGAGACTTCCTCCAAGCTTGATATGTTCGACACATTATCAAACAGGTTGGAATGTCACAAAGTGCCACGCCGGCCACGCAAAACGACATGACAACCTGCTTGGACACATTCGAATCGGAGAGGTTTTCCAGCTTCCCCCATAGACACGGCGACGCCACAGGAAAACCAGCGACTCGACACAAGACACGTGAATGCAGAAAAACCAGCATTTCGTACGAGACTTCCTCCAATTTTCACAGTTGGCAACATGACAAAAGGACAAGTTTTGCAGCTTCCCCCATAGACACGGCGAGGCCACAGGAAAACCAGAGACTCGAGACGAGACAGGTGGGAGCACCAAAACGAGCATTTCGTGCGAGACTTCCTCCAATTTTCATACTTTGCAGCTCCAAAATCGACGTTTTCCTACGAGTTTTCCTTAGAACCTGAAAATTTGTAACCTCAAAATCGATCTTTCGTGCGAGGCTTCCGTCAATTTTCAACACATGTGAGAAAATGCCACGCCTGCCACGGAATTTGCACCTTGTCACCACTTGACGCAGCCCTGCCAATGCGATTTACAAAAACCACGCCACAGGACGCGTCTAAAGTGCTGCGCCTGCCACGAAAAATGACGATGGACACGTCCAAAGTGCTGCGCCTGCCACGAAAACTGCAACACATCTTCTGAAAACGTCACAAAAGTATTGCGCCTGCCACGCAAAACGACTTTCGACACGTTGCAGAACACGTCTGAATGTCACGAAGTGCCACGCCTGCCACGCGAAACGAAGCAACCAGACGTCTGAAACCTCCAAAAAGGACCACCTCTGTAAAACTTCCCATAGGCACGGCCATACGGTCCTCACGCGAACGGTTGCGGACGGTTGCGAACGGTTGCGAACGGTTGCGACCACAAACGCAACGTCGAGCGAACACACCCTCAACCCCCAGACCCCCAGAGTGAAACGGGAACCCTTGCTACGCATTCGGGAAAAAACAAAAGAACATGTCTATGCAAAGTATGATTCAACTAATACAATTGAACTCTTCAGTGATCTGGAGTGGTCCTTGGAATGTTGGTGCTCAAAAGAGTAATCATCACCATATAAAGATAACATCTATTTGAACAATAAAATAAAATATATGCGTATCCTACAAGTTAGGTTTTGCAAACAAAACATTAATAGTCAGGACATTGTATACTGAGTATTAGTCAGAAAACAGTCCAACCATGTCCCAGCCAGATACAAAAAGGGTGAAGACAACTGGATCGTGATTTGGGCATGGGTCAAAACCCAGGCACTGTTCATGAAAGTAGTTGGTTGCTGATGTATATGTTCATCCTTGCAATTGTTTCTATCATGACCTTCAATCCATCGGAGTTGTTCAACAGGTAGATAATTCAGTAGTAATTCAGTGTAGAAAGTATATTTGATTTGATAGCTAACTTGGCTGGGATAATCTTTTCATACGGCAATCTAAGGGTACAAGCACAACTTTACGCATGTTCACGACCCTTTTTGTTGGCGTGGGCTCTTTGGGTAGGAAACCGTCCTGTCTCAATTTGATGTTGGCTGCAGGGAAAGCACCATGCCCGTGCTATTGATGTCTTGTCGACGACGTGTTCGGCGATGGCAAGACATTTAATATATTATATACATTTGAATCATTGGAGTAGTTTGTACATTGTTTCACCAGAACTTTCTTCAGTTATCTTACAATATCTTACAATATATTACACATTTGAGCATGTCTAACTACAGGTTGTCTGCATCTCAGCCAGTTCTGCAATGGAGGTGTGTTTCCTTGCTTCAGGTGCTTCTCTGGCATCCTTTGCCCCGGATTAATTCGAAGGAAAAACTGGAAAGGCTGTGAAGCAAACTTTGGCAGTTCAGATTGGTGTCACCAGATTCAGACAACGACTCTTCTCCGAATACGGTTCCGAGATCCCGGATGATGAGGTTTTTTCTTCTGCTCCAGTGAAGCTTCAGATGGTGGTCTTGGGGGTTCATTCAGCTGATGCCCAACGAAACTAACAGGTAATCTCTGCATCTATGGACAGTGATTTAATATGATTTAATCGCCCTTGAACAGTTTCTTAATAGCCCTTCTAATCCCAATGTCACAGACGAACATGGCAACACGCCATTGCACTATGCATGACAGGACATGTTGAAAGCATTCTGCTGTTGCTTGAGGCGGGTGCTGAAAAGGACCTACTAAATAATGAAGGAAATGGAAGAATGACGCCATTGCATGTAGCAGCTCAGTGGGGCAATCTTGATGTTGTTCGTTATTTGGTGGAAGTTGGTGCTGACAAAAATCAAGCCAACAATCAGGGTGCAACGGTATTGTACATGGCAGCTCAGAATGGCCATCTTGATGTTGTCCGTCATTGGTGGAAATCGGTGCTGACAAAAATCAAGCCAACAATCAGGGTGCAACGGTATTGTAAATGGCAGCTCAGAATGGCCATCTTGATGTTGTCCGTCATTTGGTGGAAGTTGGTGCTGACAAAGATAAGGCCAGGGCCAGGGATACCGGTTCGACACCATTGTGGATTGCAGCGCAGAATGGCCATCTTGATGTTGTCCGTCATTTGGTGGAAGTCTGTGCTGTACAAGATCAAGCCTCAAATCAGGGTGCAACATCATTGTTCATTGCAGCTGAGAACGGCCATTTTGATGCTGTCCTTCTTTTGGTGGAAGTTGGTGCTGACAAAGATAAGGCCAGGGATAACGGTGCAACACCATTGTTCATTGAATTCATTGCAGCTCAGAACGGCCATCTTGATGTTGTCCGTCATTTGGTGGAAGTTGGTGCTGTAAAAGATCAATCCCTAAATCAGGGTGCAACGGTATTGTACGTGGCAGCTCAGAATGGCCATCTTGATGTTGTCCGTCATTTGGTGGAAGCTGGTGCTGACAAAGATAAGGCCAGGGATACCGGTTCGACACCATTGTGGATTGCAGCGCAGAATGGCCGGCCATCTTGATGTTGTATGATGTTGTCCGTCATTTGGTGGAAGTTGGTGCTGTACAAGATCAAGCCTCAAATCAGCGTGCAACATCATTGTTCATTGAAGCTGAGAACGGCCATTTTGATGTTGTCCTTCTTTGGGTGGATATTGGTGCTGACAAAGATAAGGCCAGGGATAAAGGTGCAACACCATGGTTGATTGCAGCTCAGAATGGCCATCTTGATGTTGTCCGTCATTTGGTGGAAGCTGGTACTGACAAAGATAAGGCCAGTAATAACGGTGCAACACCATTGTTCATTGCGGCTCAGAACGGCCATCTTGATGTTGTCCGTCATTTGGTGGAAGTTGGTGCTGACAAAGAGAAGGCCAGGGATATGGGTTCAACACCATTGTGGATTGCGGCTCAGAACGGCCATCTTGATGTTGTCCGTCATTTGGTGGAAGTTGGTGCTCACAAAGATAAGGCCAGGGATAACGGTGCAACACCATTGTTCATTGAATTCATTGCAGCTCAGAACGGCCATCTTGATGTTGTCCGTCATTTGGTGGAAGTTGGTGCTGAAATAGATAAGGCCGTTGGTGTTGGCACCTGGCATCTCAACATGGTCATTCGGAATTTGTTTGCTTTCTGGAAAAAATGTGCGCCCAAATCGCACCTCACTCCAGAGGGCAGGTCCTGAAAATGGTTCGATGCAACAGCTGGGTCTGTAAATGGGCACTACGAAGCGTGGATGGCCTTTGTCAACCTCATGAACTGGCGGCAAATTAAAAGGTCTCCTGCGTCCACTTTCATGAAACCCATGTGAAGGGATTGAAAAACACATGGGTTTCCCTTAATTCCCTACAACTCGATCAACTCGTTCTGATGTATCAACGGGGATGGTTGACTGGCCAGCCACTGCCGGACTTGTGCACCAAGATCCAAGCCGATGCTTCCCTGTTGCAGTGGAAAACCCTGGACCCACAAAGCATGTCAATGATATTTTGCGGTCGCTGGAATCTTGAGGAAGATCCCTCAAATAAAATTGAATCAATGATGTGTCCAGGGTGACATCATGTTATAATTGTTTTTTGGAACGCTTTATTGCGCGAATTATTAGTATATTGTAGTTATTTGGATTATCCGTGTGTACTGTGCTGCTTTTCTGCGTCTCTTTTTTGGTTGTGTTTTTTGTTGCTTTCTTGGCTATTATTTTTTTTTCTGTTTGTATGCTTTTCTGCTTTTCTGCTTGGTTGTTTTATTTTGCTTCTCTGCTGCTTTTCAGTTTCTCTGTTTTTGCCTTTAAACGTGCTTCCTTGTTCTTTTGCTCGATTGCAAGTGCAGCTACAACTACCTTAAGGACAGCACCAGCAGCACAAACAACAAGAACAGCAAAAGCAGCAGGAACAACAAGAACAACACACGCAGCAAAAGCGACACGATCAACAAGAACAACTGGAACGGCAAAGGGGGAACATAATTATTATAATTAGAACAAAATTGTCTATGCGTTCCTTGTGGAGGAGGCGTTGTGCTCCCCTCCAGTTGTTTCTATTTTGTTGTTTCGTGCTCTCATGTTTGACATTTTTGGTTTCTTTGCTTCAGCGACAATAAACACAACAAAAAAACAAAAAACACTATTATTACAACTTTACAACTATACAACTATAGCTGCAGCACTACAACATACTACAACAACTAAGAGACAACAACCATCAACAACCAACAACCAACAACAGCTTGCAAATAGCATGCCAAATGGAAGATTCCAGCTCCAAAATTCCGCAAATAGCATGCCAAATGGAAGGTTCCAAAATGCTGCAAATAGCATTGCAGCATGCAAAGTGGAAGGTTCCAGCTCTGGAATGCTGCGCATACCATAAAGCCATGGAAGGTTCAAGCTCCAAAATGTTGCAAATGGCATGCAAAATGGAAGGTTCCAGCTCCCAAATGCTGCAAATAGCATGGAAAATAGCCACAACCAGAAGTCCAGGAAAAATCCCTTTTTAAAACCAACTTAACAATGTCCTACCCTTTTTTCCGCCCATCTACTGAATGATAAGTGATGATATTCTAAGCCATCGTATGAATCCAACAAAGAATTGCCTACAAATTCTACCCAAAAGTGCGTGGTTTTTTCTTCCATCCAAGCATTGGAGGTTTATCATTGGGTTTTACGGCATCAAGACGTTCTTTGTCAATCAACCCTCCAGGTCTTGTGTGTCCATGTCGTTTGACCACCCCGTGAGGCGTTGCAGGGGGCCACTACTCGAAGGAGGATCGACTTCCAGCAAAGTCGCTGGAACTTCCGTGGGAAGAGAAGCCCATCATCGATTGATTGTGGGATGTGTCAAACCTTGGGAGATACAATTTGCCAACTCAGATATGTTTGGTCCAAAGAAGTGAACAAACTGTCTTTGTGGTGTTTTGATGAAGAACATAGCACCGTTTTGGGGGGCTGCAATTTTGTTTCCTGAAGTTTAAGACAGGCCCTTGTATAGTGCCGCCACGTTCACAAATTGGTCCCATATGGACCTAGAAATTCAGCAGTGAAGAGTTGCCAGTGGGAATCATCAGTCCCCGAAAGCTAGCGCCGTTGGAGAAAGTAAACAGTTCATCACATTATGTATTACCCTTCGGTAAATCGAACTTGGCAATGTACAATCCCTTATACAATCTCAGACATACATTACTTTGAATGAAGGTGTGAATGTGAAAATCATCCATAAATGGTCGATGTTCCATTGCCATCTTTGATTGCCAGAGGGTACAGATACAGTAGGTGCAGTTTTTTAGGACCTGGGGTACTTCATTTTCATGACAGCACCAGAGATGTTGGTTGCACAAAACATGCAACACATATTTTTTTCATTCTTTTTCAAGAGAGAGCCTGTGGTGAAGATCTGACATGGCCAAAGTGACCAGATGATAAGACATCCCCATTGTACAGTATTATTAAGTATTATTGTCATTTACTGTAGGGTCACTACCTGCAAGTCTATGGTTTCACTTCCCACGTTTCAAACGGTGATCCCGCAAGCACGGCGACCGGTCAAGCTGGTTCACCAGAGGTAGAGTCCAACGTTGGCCCTCTGGTGGGCAGAAACACTTCCCGGGCCGGCCTGAAATGCTGATCAAAACGATCAATCGGCCTGCCAATTGAAAGGACTGCCAAGAGGCTGGACCTTAGTGACTATAGCAGTGTCTTTGTGTTCTAATCTTAAACATATGTCCAGCTGTCCAGAGGTATGATGGACCAGTATTGTTGAATAATCAGTATGGTTTGAGTCTGTGGTGAAAGTGGGAAGCAACAGCTTCCGGGTTGTGGTAAGTAGCTTTGGACTACTACACTATGCAGTTGCCATGGATTTTACAGTGGTCATGTGTCAATGTATCATGGAGATTTCACCTGCAAAAATGAGGATCTGTCTCTGAAAGTGTTGGTGTTTCAGAGGCTTGGTTCTGGGGATTTCGCAGTGAACATAGTGCAGCCCCAAGAAAACCCGCGCGACACAGATCGGGCTTCTGCAGAAAAGCGCTTGGGGTGCATTTCCTTTTCTTAGTATGGCGAAGCAGCTGGAAGAATTGCAGTAGGACCGTTTCTGGTTGTAAACCGGAGCCTGAGTTATTGCAGAGGTCTACCAAGAACATGGTTTGACCTGGAGGCCTTTGTCTCCTTACTACCATTTTTGGCATCCGTGTTTGAACCATTGCGACGGCTGCGGGGCGTCTGGAGGGACAGCGAAAGGAGGCCGGGTAGGGAGGCATCGTTCGTGCTTGTCAGAATGAGAAGCTAGCAGCCGCGGATGTCGAACACCTTTCCATGTTGCAGCAGAAGATGCTGCGTGCGCATCCATGTCATCCTCGGCCTAAAAGGCATCTCTGGGAGACTGGTATTCCATCAGAGTTTCCTGAGTCGAGCAGCTTGCAGCTTCAACTATCGAACTTTGGTTTTGTCTTCACTGACGTATTTGGAAAGTTGTTGCAGTTTCTGGTCAATTTTGAATGATCAATGTGTGGATAGCCGCATGCCTCTGCCGCATCTGACTTAACCACTTATCTATTTTCTGGCATTGCAAGGCAAACCAGCTATGTTGCTCTCCACTTACTTGTGAGTTGGCTTGCTACTCCGCGCAAGTATTTGAGTAATCGATTGACACTCCAGCAGGGGGAGCACTGCAAGTACAGTCCGCCACAGTCCCTTTCTGCAGCACTCTCACCTCAAGCGACTCAAGCGTTGCAATATGTTGCAACTCAATGCTCGGCTGAATGGCCAGTTCCTTCACACCAATTTGGCTGGGAAATCTTCCCCATGATCCCGACAAGTTGGTCCAAGCAGAGAAGGATCTTGCCACTGTCCTGGCAAAAGCCTGTGCAGACATGGGTGAGCCAGTGGACGCCAAAGATCTTTCCTTCCGGTTCCATACGAAACTGGTTTGTATATAGTTGCCAAGTTCATTGTATAGCGTTTTGTTCTTTGAACATATTTGATTTTATGATATACTATATAATTATAATTATATAATATGTGTGTATACATATATCTGCTACCCATGTGACTTTGCTGATTTCGTGTGCCGGACCAGGAGAGGTTCCTCTTCCAACGGCCAGGGCCTGGGTTTCGGCTTCGCATGGCTTCCATCAGCTGTGGCGCAGCATCTTGTGCAGCTGGGCCGCCTCACCTACACTGAGGACGCAGATTTCGCCACGGTGCGGGAGAGTCGCGGAGCTGTTCCCCCTCCGCCAGCCGCAGCGGTGGAGGGGGAGAAGATCGCAGTGGCCGTGGGGGCCAGCTTTGTTGCGGAGGAGTTTTGGGCAGACTTCTTGTTGCTGAGTGCTGGTTTCAACTAGTTTTCAAGATGTTAGGTCTTCCATTATTTCTAAGGCCAATGTTGCTAGATTTGGTGCCTGGGTGGACAAGAAGCAGCAACAAGGTTGGCCCTATCCAGCTGGCAACAGATCTTTGGTGAAGCCAGGGTTGCAATAGATCTTCGCATCAGTCAGAAGCACGGCCTGTCAGAGTTGGGACACTTGCTGAAGCAAAGGCGGAGCTTGTTGAGGCGATTTCCTGCTGTGATTCTCTGGAGGCCTTCAAATCTTTTGGGGGCCGAGAAACGGGTGGAAAGCTTGATAGCAGCTGCACGATCTGCTGAGCATGTCTTGATTTTTATGCAAGTGAAGGAGAGCCAGACGGAAGAGGAACATCAGGCAACTCATGACTTCCAAGCTGGATTGCGTCACTGAATGGCTCTAAAAATTAGATGCGGTGTTGTTGTGATGTTTTGGAAGTCACTAAAATACATCGAAATTCTTTGAAATGCTATGGTCCATGGTCCATGGTCCATGGTCCATACCCTTCCCAGGCATGCTGAGAGAGTTGGCTATTTGGTTTTCCTTTGCCAAAAAAACCTGCTTGTGCACGGAAACCTCATGAAACCTCCATGTTTTTAGTGTTTTGTTTTGGATGCTATAGCTGTTTTTCTCCGCATGATGTCACTGTTTGTCCACATCCCAGGTGATGTGGACCTTTGTGTGGTTGGCTGGCCAGATCTTGTGTCTGGACGGCTATTATGTCGAGCTCATTTTCTGTATTTTTTGCCATGCATAGTGGAACTGGTGTGAGGGTTTCTTCAAATGAGGAACCCCAAGTTATGATCCAGCTTCATGCAATAGATGGGTCATGAGATGATGCCATTTCTATTTCTATTTTTTTTTGTAGGTACCCCTACGCATAGCTTAAGAAACACCGATGTTGATGTTGCATTGTGTGGTCTGGCATAGTGTCCCAGGAGGGCGTTAGGGAGTTGCCTACTTCGATTCCTTCGATTTGCTGGCATCCTTTGAATGATAGTTTTTCGAGGTGGTTTTTGAATTGGGATGCTGACCCGATTTGAACGCTTTGAACGGGGTAGTTCACCACCAGATATCATCAGATATCACTAAAATTCTTTGAACATGCTCCCCCATTCTTCTTTTTGTCCATCATGGACTGTTGCCAAGTATTTCCATGTGTTACTTTACTCCCGGCGTAAACGGCGTAAACAATGCATGAAGCAGCGGATTGTATCACAACAATTTGTATCCCCTCAACACGATTGGAATTGAAAGCCAGGACAAATGCTAAATGGTCAGGTTGCACATCGATGCCAGTTCAGTCCCAAATAGATAAACTGAACACAGCACATTGCCACATTCTATAAATGGCCTACATTGACAACCCCGAGCCTTCGGGGATCTAAAAAGAGGCGATGAGTGATGTGGATACATCCAAAAATATCCTTCCCATCAATACGGGGAAATCTGCAGAAAAGTTAATTGGTAATATTGGTAGGTTTAAAAAACATAATAAAACATGTAAAAACTAAGGGTTTTCCTAATTTTCTGGGTATAGATTCTCCCTTAACGTAACGAGTTTCATGTTTTGTTGAGTCTCCAGATGGATCGACTTTCCGATGGCTCCATCACAACGATCAGTTGGCCAAAGAATCGGTTTCTTTGGAGTAATGTGGTAAATCCAATGCCATAAACCTACCATGACTGGGGATGGTTAAGATGGTAGGTTAGTATACCATAGAAATAAACCCAATATGGTAACCATATGGTAGGTTTATGGCAATATTGGAGATGGTAAACCAATTTATACCACTCATTTGCAATATTGGGGATGTATTATAGCACCCATAGAAATGATGATGTTGAGGATGGCGTTGGGTTTATTTCATGGCTGGTACCATAAACTGGCAACGGCGTTTACGTTCCGCAGTCTGCTCGGCCGCCTGGGCCTTTTTCTTATCCCCAACACAACGATGAGTGGGCACGGCTCAAGATGATATACCCCATAAAGTTATAAAGTATCCTTTTTTCATTTTTTTCCATATCATATGTAAACCGCCTCATACATGGATGAGTACATCATGTACATCCAACAAAAATGACCAGGCATCTGTAGGTCCATTGGTGCCCGCAATGACCAGCCAACCAGGTCACGACATATCCGTGCGCAGCTTCCAACCCTGCAGCCGCTGCGTGTGCAATGCTTCTCCGTCGTTGCACCACTGCACTCCTTGGCCGGAAGATCAAGGCCACCAGAACGGGGCCTGGGCCTGGTGTGGGGGTATGGGTCAAAAGCCGGGTAGCCTAGCTGGGCAGAGAATGGAACACAATATTATATATATATATATATAGATAGTCATTCACACTTATTGTTTGTTATTAAGAAAACACTATTATGCTGTTCGATGACCATCCCAAACATGAAGATATTATGAATCAGACCATAGGACCAACATGCGCTCAATTTGTGTATCATAGGGGTGACTGAACTGAGGCATGTCCAGTCATTGGCAAAGTGTTGAAGGCATTTTATGGCGGGGGTTCGTCTATTTTTGACCCATACAACAGGGATCAAAAGATCAACCATCAAGTATACCTCTATGACCTCTATGACATCAAGTATAGCAAGGAGTGACCCAACCAGCAAGGGGTATCGACCAATGACGGATGTAGCGGTGTAACACATGACAACGGCTTAGGGTCAAGAAAATATGGGGGTGCATCATTTCGGATAGGGCACCCAGCATGTCCAATGTATGGTGTGCATAGTACAGCGGCTGGTGATGTCCTATTTGGGTTTGTCTAACAATGCAGGATTGCGGATACCCCAAAATTGCAATTTTGATGGGAACATAATGCTAAATACGTTTGTTGTGTTTTTTTAATAGAAACAACATAGATTTGTATTCTATGGATGATGTCTCTGGGGGTTACATTTGTTTGCATGTGTTCACCGTTGTGGGACGTCTAAAACTTGTTAAACGATTTCAACCAGGGAGAAAAATGACCTGCCTAGTTTGCATAGTCTTGTCCAATTCAATATAAGACAGCATACGTTCTCAAGCCTTCACATGTTTATTTGTTCGAAACACCACATCACTTCTTCTTAATTTTTCAAACTAGAAACCGGCTGATGATCTGGGTGGGCAATCCATGTATAAAAAGTTTCCTGATCTCTTACTTGTTTTGTAACATTGTAAAGTTTGGGAATTATTGACTTTCTATTGGGTGCTGAACTCATGGTTTTGTATTGCTTCCCTACAAATGAGGGGATGGTCAGTCATGACTTGGGTCCAGGGCCATGAAATTGTGCATGTTTCATCTTCCATTCCTTTTATTGGACATGCATCGATTGGCAAACCCATGTTTACCTTCCAAATGCTTTGCAACATGCAGACTACAGTTGGGTTGCATATAGGCTCATTTGGAAGCTTTTGGCCCTGAAGTCGAACAAATCCTGCGATAGGTCCCAAAGAGCGGAAACAGATAATCGGACCACCCATGCTTTATCGCTTGACCCCGCAACAACACACATTTCATACACGTTCTTGGGGTGCAAAGGGGCAACCGGTGAATGTTTGAGGCTGTTAATCACAGTGACGAGCACCGTGCATTGCCAGGTCTTTGTGTCTGACTGCGATCATACGCTTTGGAATGGCATCGTATCTGAAGATGGCGTGCATGGCTTGAAGTTCTCCGCCCCATACCTGGAGCTGCAACGGAAATTGTCGGAGCTTCAAAAGGCCCTGTTTGTTGGGCAATTGCTGGGAAAAACGGTGAAAACCTCTGGGGTGTTGCTAAGGCCCAGAAAGGAGTATGGTTTTGTGTAATTCTCTGCTCAGGCCAATGTTGGGAACACTTGGATTTGGGACTGAAGTGGGTATGATGGATGTAGATGGAATATTGGCTAACTAAAATTGAAGAACCCTCTAGAGGACACGATTCTTAAATATTCTTTGAGTGCCCATTTTTGACTTAGCGCTCTGAAACTTCGAAAATCTGGGGTCCCGTCTTCCCTGTTGGGAAATCAGCTCCAAACCAGGCTGGGCGATTGATTTGTCTGGCTTCCAGAAATTCTTCGGCTGAAGATGTTCTCAGCGTCTTCAGGGATCGCCCAGAATGTGTCTTGCAACTTCAACAATTGGTGGCCTGGGAGGTCCATTCGGGTGCCAAACCGGAAAGTCTGCAACGGCTATCCACCAAATTGGGCTTGTCCTTGGATTCCTTCGTCTTTTTGGATGACAATTTCTTCGAAGTCGAAGACGTTTCTCGCAGATGTCCCGAAGTCTTGCTGCTTCACGTGCCGCAAAAAGAGGAGGACTTCAAAGCGCTGTTGCAGCACAGCTGGGTGTTGGACGCCCATGGGACTCAGGTGGGGATGCTCTAAATCCGAACCACCCTTTCATTTGTGGCAGGTGATAGGCTGGGAAATCCCCAAAAAACTGGAGGCTATAAATATCTTTTAATGGGAGGATCTGTATAAATGGAGGCATGATGAAGCTTTCATCGGAGGGTATCCCCCAAGTTATGGATCGGTGATCCTCAAACAGCTACCTCCAATGACTGTGTTCCACCGTTATCCCTACATATCCCTATATTGTAAATGATACTGTATAATGTAGATCTATTTAAACACGATACAGAATCAATTGTATACCCGGACGATATTCCCTCGTGGCAAGTATTGTCTATAACATAGGTATCAGTATTTTAAATGCAACATATTTTAGATGGATCATATCATAGGATATTGTATGTTTCTTTTCTCTAGGTCACCGGTTGATGGATAGTTAGGTTGTTTTTAAATGATAAACTCGAATAGTTGGCTGTAAATGGGCGTATGGCATATATGAACCAGCTCAAGCCTTTTGTTGACAAGGTATCTAAGATTCACCATGTATAGGTCTAGATCCAAGACACCTGTGGAACAGGTCTTTGGCCTAGTTCTTTTCCTAGTATTCAATGGATGTGGGGTCGAAACGGGGTACCCCTAATTTTTCGATGGTAAAATACCATCATCCGCTGTTCTCAGTGCCTTAAACACTTTGATCTATACCCACATGAACTATTTAAAATCTACTGTTGATTGGTTATTACAGGGGGTTATACTTCTTGGCTTATCAGGATTATGAACTAGTCCATTTCACAGGGATACCAGCCTCAACCAGCCGACCCAATCTGCTGGAATAGGATATGGGTAGCTAGACCCTTCAAGATCCTTCAAGTACCCATAACAGTTTCTATTTTACTCATAATACGTTCAATACTTTCACCATTTGTCACCCATTCTTGAGGAGGGTATCTGGAGGGTCTAGGTCTGGTTACCCTCAAGGTAAACTAAGATAGTCATGGAACATCACTATGTTTAATAGGTAAATCGTTGAACTAAATGGGCCATGGCTTCCATAGTGATTTTCCCATTAATAGATGATTTACTTATTATTTACCTATTAAACATTGTGATTTACCTATAAAACCTAGTGATTTTCCATAGCCATGGCACCATGGTCAACCCCCCTGGCCAGGTCACCCGAGAGGACGAGCAGAGGACCGAGCTCTACCGGCAGAATGCGCTGCGACGGGCAGAGAGGGACCGGCACCCGCAGCTGGCGGAGTTTTTGGAAGCGCTGAAGGTGAGATCCATGAAGTGGTTCCCAAAATGATCCAAAATATGGTTCATATATACAATTCATGGCACATATATATATATATATGTATATAGTTTATAGCATATGTATATACATATATATATATGTATACAGTATACACTATAAAGTACTTCATAGACTATTATAGACTATTATAGACTATATATTATATGGGCTTTTACATGTATTTTTGGTGGTACTTTGATGTCCAACATGTCCATATTGTTCGTTTTCGTCCACATTTGCTGGCACCTTTAGGACCCCCAAATTTCGATATCCATCGTCCACATTTGCCCTGAATTCAGGTGGAAATTGACCTCCGCCAGCCAACTCTTGGGGACCAGTCTCGGCTCAGTCAGCTCTGCGGACGCACCAATCAATTCAACACCACGCAGCTACGCCTCAGCGAGAGCGAGGTGAATTCATGGGTCCAAAGTGAGACGCGCTATGTCCTGGCGGCGGAGGTCAAGGATAAGTTCCATGGATGGGGCGATGGGCGGGGCCCCATGACAGCGGGGGTTACTTTTAGCCAAGTTAAGCCTATATTGGCGTGAAACCAGTATAAGAAATTGGGTATAGCTGGGGCATGTCGTAG
This sequence comes from Cladocopium goreaui, assembly GCA_947184155.2. Lineage (NCBI taxonomy): Eukaryota > Dinophyceae > Suessiales > Symbiodiniaceae > Cladocopium > Cladocopium goreaui. Next base: position 275,896 of record CAMXCT020004502.1, read on the forward strand.
CAGGAAGATTCACCCCGGAGAAACCCTGATGTTGTATCTGGAAGCCGTTTGATGGTTCAATTCCATTGTTTGGTTGTTAAATCATTAGTTCAATTAATTCACATGTTTGATCATTTTTGTGTATTTCAAATCCTATGTGTGATGCTTAATTTCCCGTTTTACATGCCAAGATCTTGAATATCTTGATATATTTCCAAGATGTCTCTCACATGTTCCAAGAGTGTTCCCAGACTTTCTAATTCCATCCGCTTCCCAGTTTCATTATACTTCACTTACCCGTTTGTTATCATTATATATATCCCCTATTCAATTCTCTTTTACATCGTGCCATCCTCCTTTTGCAATATGATATATATATATATATTATATAGATATTATATATATATATAGTCCATTGTTTTCCCCCACAACTGTCCTATTAATTGCATTTTTTTAAAGAGACATTCGACAGGAACCCCTATGGAATCCGCATATTCTCATGGTTTAAAGTCATGAAAATCCATTGTTCCGGGCATTTCCGGTGTCGATGTTCCCTTTAATTATCCCAATCACCTCTCGAAAAAATCGTCAAATCATGTGAAATCCCCAAATTCCAAGGACTTCCCCATGTTAGTGATCCATTTTCCAAGGATTTCCAACACCTTTTGTAAGGTTTGGTGACTACGGCTTGGTGGCCAGTGCTTTCTGCAGCTTCACCACCAGCAGCCTGGTAGTGGATGGCCTGGTGATGAGCTGCCGCGTGCTGCATCGGGGCGTGGAGCAACGCTTGCTGCAACAGTTGGCGGAGACGGCACTGGCGCGGGGGAAAGCTCAGGTCCTGGTGAGGTCGGGAAAGGGTACCATTTTTTACGGGGGGGCAACAAAAATGGTGGTGGTCCCTGGTAATGTGTAGCATTTGGGTGATGATTTATACCACCATAAACATTGTGATTTTGGGTTTCTTATTGGGTTTACCACATTAATCCCTTCCCCCAAACTGATATGAAACAGACCCTAGAAACCATGGCTTGGTAGGACATGAAAACAGATATTTGTAAAAGAAAGGTAGGGATATCCTTACCAAAATTAACATGCGGCTTGCAAAAAACAAATCATGGGAAACTGGGTGGCAACCTATATATATATAATATACTTATATCGTTTTCCACCATTAATGACGGATGAACATTCAGCTATGTACCAGATAGTTTGACTTGAAAATGAGCAGGGTTTTTGAATGTGTCTGCCCCATATCCAGGTTCCGACCATCCAGCAAAAACGACTTAGCCAGAGGATTCCTGGCCCGTCTACATGCATGGTCGTCTTGCCCAGATGTCTCTGGTGGAGGCAACGGTTACAGCATGGAATGTGGGGAGCAGAACTTTTACTTCCAGGCACAAAAATTGTCGACCCTTGAAGCACATCATCTACAAGACTTTTCCACTGATACTGCTGGAGATGCCATCAGTCGAGAGCGTCAGGTCTTGTCCTGGACCAATGTGGTGGATGCTGAGGATTGGATGGTGGAGACTCCGGACAGGAATTGGACGCTTCGTGCCGCTTCGTGGCCGCAACTTCTGCAAAGGATCGCGGTGATGGGACCCGACATTCCGCAGAAATCAAAGGCATGCTGGCTCAGCGCAGGTGTCTGGATGTGGGGTCAGTTCACTCTGGTATTCTGATGTACCCTGGCCCATCTTTCAAAGATGGATAAAGATGCTTCCAGAATGTTCCATGGGTGATGCATCTTCCAGGGACGATCCCAGTTGGTTAAACACGTGATGTAAGAGAACCAAGTTTGTTTTACTTGGAGTAGGAAGGCGGGGTAAGAACATCTTGATTTTCCAACGGCTCTAAAGGCTGTCTATGACTAGCCTTAACTAAGCAAGCAATTGAAAATAACCACATCCTTTCCAGGGACGACGATTCCCACCATGAATATTTTTCCACGAGTTGCAGAAGCTACGGACCTCCGTTTGCTGAATTGGCTGCAGGTTGGGCTGATTTTAGATATTCTGGCACTATTGGAACTGGATTGGTCACCATAGTCATATCCTATAGGGTCGCATAGAGGCATGGCCGTTTTCGAAATTTCCCAATCAACTGTTTGCTGCACTGGTCCACCAGTACGCGATGGAGTTCAATCCCTAGGTATTCCAGAACTGGATGATGGGAAGATTTACGCAGAACTCCCTTTGTTTGGTGGGTAACAACCATGATTTCCTGTCGATTTTTCCTTAAACCGATCCGTTGAAGGCAAACATTGGAAAGGCCATGTCTCCCCATGTCCGAATCAATGGCTCAAGCCGCTGGTTTCTGCATCTCCGCTTCTCTTCCAGGCCGGTTGGATTCAAGAGGAAAATGCTGTGGAAAATGCTGTGGAAAATGGCCCAATGACTTCGATGATTTACCTATGCTGCATTCAAAGCTGGTGATTTTGCATAGCTATATGTTAAATTACCAATGTGTTTATATTGTTGGATTACCAGAGGATCAAAGATCTGGAATTGGGCTTAATGGGGGGATCTATTGTTCAGCCAAACCAACAATTATATAGGAAGACATTAGGTTTATCAGTTTGGAATCCTGAAAGAGGATGTGGCATGGAATGGATCCATTTGAGATAGTTTGGTACACCAAACAGCCAAGGGCAACCGGCAATCATGCACCTTCTCTTTGATTCGGGTTGTTGCTTCCAACATGTGCTGGAAAGCGTTGGAAGATGATACGGATTTTTCGTGAGATGGAGTACGTATGTAGCTTAAGAGCGAAACATATGATAAACGAGTGTTTTTTTTTCCGGGTTTCCCCCAAAGAATCAGGCTAAACCCATGATTAGCACTGATGATTTCTTTGGCTTCTGCAGGTGCCAACTTGCTCCAGATGGCGGTCCGTTGGCAGCCCAAGGGGATGCACAGACCACGATGTGTTTCTGATTTGTTTGCATTTTTGTGGGGTATTGGGAGTGACCAATGACGATCCACATGTATATTACTCTGGCTGGTGGTTTCAAACATTTTTTCCATTATATATTATATAGGATAATCTTTCCCATTGACTAATATGTTTCAAGATGGTTAAAACCACCAACCAGTACTGTATATTATATACTGTAATACACATGCAGATACGCTCTTGAGTGCACCTACAAAAACTAATACATGCGTGTAAGTATGTGCAAGTAGACAATACAGCAAACGCGAAATTAAACACATCTATGTGGGTAAATTATGACGATCTCACTGCAACCTCACTGGAATGATGATCAGTATATGGGGTAACCCGGGTAGCTACCCCAAAATTAGCCAAAGATGTCAGGTCAGTGAATTATGAACTACTGTAGAACTACTTGATCTATAGATAGATACAATATCTGGTTGGTGGTTTGGAGCATGTTTTATTTTTTCCATATATTGGGAATAATAATCCCAATTGACCTTCATATTTTTCAGAGGGGCGGAAACCACCAACCAGATATGATACAATAACAAAGCGGTGGAAACCTGGATTCAGTAAATCTCAGCATGGTCCAACCCTCGCTCGCCGAAAGAGTCGAGTCGGCCCAGGCAGCCTTGCCACTCGAGCCACTTGGCGCTTCGCCGTTTCCGGAGGCGTAAACATGGAAAAACCACCACTTTGGCGATGGAACAAAAACGCACAATTTTTCATGGATACATTATCTACAACTTGGCCATGTCCCATAGCATTCCATAGCTACGTTAGATTAACCAAAGGGCAATCTGTGTGAAGCCGAAACAATCCGGGGGGAAAAGATCTCCAATATTCACCCAATATTCCCCAATATTGGGGGATGTTTAAGAGTTTATAGGAAAAGAATCTTCCGAAAAAAAAAAAAAAACATGCTGGTTTTCAGGGATGTTGATGGAGCCCATTGGCAAAATCTTGAGAATCTGTGGTGATTGCGTGTAACCTCAAGCATGACTGGACACTATATATACGTATTTATCATCATTTATCTACAGATTGATACATTCTTCGGAGTTTAACATGAATCCAATTCTGGAGTTCTAGACTGAGTCAGTAGTTCGAAGCCAGTAAACAGCAGTAGCATTGGAATCATTGGAGTGATGAAGACCAAAGCTGGTTTTAGAACAATAATGTGTATACTCTCTATTGTTATTCATCAGCTTGCGAACTGGAAAAGAAAACATGTTTATAGGAAAATCTGCTCATCGATAAATGGACATTTTACATGGCTAGAACCAGAGGCTATACAAGTGTGTATGTAGTGTATACATGTAAGTGCATGTGCACAGGTTCAGTTCAAGATGGGTAACTTCGGGATTGGAAAAACGCAAAGGCCTTTACGGATTATACATCGTTGATCATCACTGTACATGTCCAAATATATGGAACAGTCAGTGAGTCAGTGGATGACTCTGGATGTTGAGGCATGTTGAGGACGAGATGTAATGGAATGCCATTCGCTATGTAATTAGTGTAATTGACATGTATCCGTATCATATTGGCATTGAATAATTTGCACCAAGTATAGTATTAATATACTATCATATTGACATGTATAGTATTAAATCTACCATTTCCCATGTTTAATTGGTTGGTGAAATTCCATCCTGCCTGGTATGATGACTCCAAGTTCCAATTGACTATCAATATCATCAATGAGATGATGGTTCACTGCTGGTGTGGGTTGTTTATTTTGACGCCTGCCCCTGTCCCAATGTTTTCTTGGGGCCAGCCTGTGTTTCTAGATCACCAACCGAAACAACTGACTTCTTGGTTGACATAATTGCTTTCTGGAAGTCTATTGTCAATAGAAATAAAGTTCCACCATGATTACATGTTAGACAAGATTCGTACTACAGATGTGTTTTTTTCCATTGTCACGTTACTATAGATTACCAGATGGTAATGGTTTGTTGATCTTGCCTCCACCCTTCACGACAAAACGTGATAGTTAACCATTGTTTGGACCAACTATTTCCTGGCCATGGATGCCCTAGCTTGTGGTGTATCCTCTGATAAGTTACTGTAAAACTTTGCTATGAGAAATCACCATTTTCAATAGATTCAATCATGGTACATCATTTATTTCTATGGGCCATGTTCATCCATTTTCCATAGCTATGTCACAAATTACTGGAGGGGAAATCCATGTAAATCCCATTAAATCCATGTACATCCCATTAAATCCATATAATTCATATAAATCTCATTAAATCCTATCTTAATTCCAAATCATGATAAACCCAGCTGTTTCCCACGGAAAGCCTGTCGCGGCAGTTGCCCTTGGCGGACTTTCACTGAAACCCAGCCGATGTTTTGGGCCTCAGCACAACCGTTGAGTTGCTGGTGAAGTCCCGGATTCGTGGATTTTCTAAATATATATATATATATTACATAATGATTTAGGAACAACAAAAACCTAGAACAAATACATAAAAATGATTGAAAAAGACAAGATGATACATTTGATTTTTTTTCTAAATCCGTTAGCTGCCGGATTTTTCTATCCTTTATTTTCTATAGTTCTGTCGGTGACCATATGAACAATGGTTACTTGCCAGTTGCGAACGGGGATGATCCTCCAGTATGGCAGAGATGTTGTCCATTTGTTTCCCCGAAATCGCCCAGATTGGGATGGATCCAAAGAATTCACGTTGGATCACGTGGGCTTTCCACGCGAATTTTAGCATCTAAAAGTGATGCATATCACGTGTCTATTCAGTGCAATTTCCGATACACTCTGGTACAGTCACACATGGCAAGTTGTGAGTCATCTGTTTATGAAGTTTTATAGACAATTTCCCACTAAAAGCCTTCATTTATAGGATAGCATCACCATTCCCAGCACATCAACTGTCCAGCACGAAGCTTCACCCCGAGGCGATGGGTTCAAGATGCCCACAGCAGAGGAGTTGGTGCCACTGGGGCAGACGGTCTCCTTGGGCGGCTTGTGGGGACACTCAGACGGACTCAGACGTCTTGGGAAGGTCGTAGATAGGGTTTTGAGATGAGAAAACTCAGAAATTTTCACGGGATTCATAGGTTTTCAATGATGACTTTCGATTCATTGGATTTGGAATTGGGAAAATGATAGATTCCCAATTCCAATGGATTAGAGCTTCACTTTCCCGTCACATGGCCATACATATGGAAATGTCGGCGTATACCCCAATTGTAGACACACCCATAGGATCCTCATATGGGGACTCCAAAGAGGACCCCGACCAGCGATGGACACATATACAGTACATGATTCAAACTTATAATATATACATATATAGAATATATATATGTATATAAGTGAAAGGATTGTAAGGATTGATAACATCCCAACAAACCCTTATTTGTTTGGGATGATCTTCAGGATCCTATGATTTAGTTGTGCTCAACATATTTTCAAAAAATGGACTGTGGAATACCGGTGACGGCCAAATTAATGTGTTGCTCTTGGATTTTTTGTCCGTTGAGACCTCCGTGACATGTAGCACTTTGGGAGGTTTTCACACATGGTCCAGGACCCCTTGAAGATGACCATTCTCTTGACCATCACCATTGCCTGAGAACGTAGAGATAGACGGAACCAAATTGTAGACATGTGCTTCCCAAACAGTACCCCACCTCCATGGTAATCTGTACCCCTGTGCTGGGGGGATCACACCTTTTGTCTGATTCGACTTCGCAAAGCTTAGGATGGGCGTGTGCTCTGGATTTGCCTTGAAGAAGGTCGAGATTTGCGAGGGATTGTCTATTCAATTCATGTTTCAGCCGGAAACAAGTCTCATTTCTGCACGTGTACACATGTTTTGTATACAGGATTTTCAGTGAGCTCGTTCAATCTTGTATTTTTTATTTCGTTCCATCCGATTCCATCCCACCTTACTTAAGCTTGAAATCTTCCCGTCCGGCGTCGCGTTAGGTGGGAAAGTTTGCCGCCGGACTCTTCGGAGCGCTCTTCTGCTTTCAGCAGGCGGACTGGGACACGGATCCCTGGCGGATGCCGAAGATGATGTCAATGGGCCGGTGAAGGAGTCCCATGTGTTTGTCCTGATTTTTGGAATGATAGCAACTGGTTTCCGTTGAATCTAGAAACAGAACTTTGGGTTGGTTTGGGGAACTGTTTGTATACATATTTAACCATATTCATATACAGATTTCCCCTTACAGGTTATTGAAACAACTAGTGATTTGCCCTCAATTTGGCGATCCAAGTCGTAAGTAGCGTGTTGCCAGGCATTGGCTTACCAGGGCTATGTCACCATGAGCCCTGGCAAGGAAGGAGATTTGTATTGTGAAGTCAGAGAATTGCGGGGTATAGATGGGATACAATATTATGGATAGGATAATAAATGAGGTATCTATGATGCTCAACTAAATGTTTTGATTTGGCAATTGGAGGGTACAAGAATTTAGTTTGTTTTCTTATCTACCGCACCCCACTACTGTAGTCACTTTTTGGAGGGATTCGAAGCCCAAAACCACAACATATATACTTTGCTAATTTAGCATGGCTATGAAAAACCACCATTTCTCAGAGGTACATCATCGAACTAAATGAACCTTTTTGATATAATTATAATAGATATATATAGTTTAATCCATTCTCCATGGCTATGTTAAATTCTTACCAACGGGTACGATTAGGAAAATCATGACAGCAGGTTTCAGCCAAGGTGACGGGTGGAAAGGGACCAGTCGGACCCCGGACGTTGTACACCCAGGAACTGGCCGAAGATCGAGCCGAGTCCTTAGCCGAAAACTGCTACAATCTCCACAGGGTTTGTACAATACATGGGAAACAGCCAAGTTGTGACCATGTTAATTTGGAAAGTGGATGAACCTTTGGATTTTGGGATATTTTCGGTCAATCTTGATTTTCCCGTCATGCTGGAACAGAGTTGAACAGATCTGGACTTCACACAGCGCATTCACGTGCGCCGTCCTTCAGATTTTAGATGATTTGGGGTCTGGATGCAAATTGGGAATTTTATCTATGTGTTGATTTTGGCAAACCCCAAAAGATAGAATCACTATTTTTCCATCTGTTTGGGTGGTGCTGTGGTGCCTTAATACTTGGTGAGTGTTGGTGAAGGAAAGACCTCACCGAATTGCTGGACATGAACAAGGACCCTGAATCGCTTTCCATGTTGAAGATTACCGGAGAGTATGCTTCCCAGAAACTCGTATCAAAATGGAAAACCACTCCGCTGTTGATCAATTTCAAATTGGAGATGCCCATGTTCCACGCGAAAAACAGTTGAACATGGAATCTTCATGGACTTCCTACAGTTCTTTGTTGCTGGCGTGGGCGTGCCCTCACAGGATGGTAAATTTGACGCTGGAGACATCAATGTGGGCTACACCAAGGTCTTGAAGGTTGGCTTTGCGGCGGCCAGTCCTGAGATCCCAAGACTTCCAGATAGTTCCGATATGTTCCGATCCCCCAATGAGATTATTGGATGATTATTGGATGATTATTGGGATGATTATTTCCCCAAAATCAGAAACCCTGAATCCAACTGAAACTCTGGGTCCAATGGCTGTTAGTTCCACTTCGGGATGTTCGAGTCACGTGCACCTCGCCAGGTGCTGCAGAACAACACCGCCGGATTATCTGGTGGATTTGCTGGTGGCTTTCTACTGGGAGTTCAAAGCTCAAAAACACAGCAGAAAGATCCAGAGGACCTGTTAACCTCTGGTAAACTAACATAGCTATTGAAAATCACCATTTTTAATGGATAAACTCACTATAAATGGCAATTTTCAATAGCTACGTTAAATTACCAGAGGGTAGAACCTGTTAGGACCTGTTAGGACCTGTTAGGACTATCATGGCAGAATCGATTCTGTACGTCTCCTGTTTGGCGTGTAAACAGCACCGGCGAAGCTTGCAAAGCTCACCGAGGTTCGAGTCGGCTAGAGGTATCCACCATACAGGAATACAGAAGCAACCAGTGAAGGCCATTGAAGGGTGATGAATGTCTCAGCTGTGAAGCTCAAAAGATTGGGTGATGGGTAACTCATGGGCAAATCGCCGACCTCACCATAAATGATGTTCAGTGGATGTCAGTAAGCCTTACTCAAAATCCACAAAATCTGTTTATATCATATCAGTAAGGGAAACCATCCGCAAGATACGTTTATGGTTTAAATTGATATCATCCTCTATCTCTGACATTCTGATATTCTGTGATTTCGGAAGATTAATGTGCCTTTATTGAGTTGCTAGCTGCGCCCTGTTGCAGAGCTGCTATCCTAGGGCGCAGCATTCTTAAAGTAGTTCGAGTACCGAGTTGAACAGCAAGGACCGTTCAGAGTCAATGTGTACATACCGAGATGTGTCACCTGCATGGACGTACCTTGCAGACCCTTCAGTACGATTTTCATCAATTTGATATACGGCTGTTCTTAAAATTGGTGATCCCCAAAGCCACCCAAATTGGTCAGCCTTAGCGATTCCATGGTTTTGGGGGGTCACTAATTGAGAGAAGAATTCATACAGCAATGGAAAATCCAATTTTGAATAGGTAAATTGTGTCTCATGGAGCATTGATAATTCCATATGATTTAATGGCAAACCGCAGGTTGACGCCGCCACCCAGGGAACAAAAGTTGTGTATGTGCGTTTTGTGTTGCATTCTATGTTCTAGGTTCATGGATTTGGTTTGAAAGACTTTTCTGTTGGAAAAGGGATGGTACTTCGAATAGCAGGGACACTGGCCCAGTGCCGTTAGTACCTGAGTTATCACAGATCTGCGGAACAGTCTGCGGCCCGCTCTGCATGTGTTGACGGCTGAGAAATTATTCGCATGGGAAGGAAGTTGTCGCACTGTGCATGAGAAATGAAGAATTTGCTTGCATTCCTTCGTATGTTGTCCTACTCTCAAGCCACAGAGAAGTGTCATGAAACCAAAGAAGACATTCGTACTCTGTAGTTTTGCATCAAACATGTTTGACTGATCTGAAGATGTAGTTTCCTTATCATTTGGTACTGTAAATTCACATGTTCCATATATGTTGAGCAATAAGATAATGTGTAAAGATATGTCAAGATCACTACAATTCCCTACATTAGTTAGATCTATGTTTTATTCACTTATATATCAATGTCTTTATTTCCATGAATATACATGATACCTTACCCACACACATCTCAAGGTCTTTCAGTCCTTGACTCAGTGTCGCAGCATGGAGATGGTCGCCCACCGTGCAAGGCTCGCTTTCCTGGTGGCGCTGTCATGTGGGGATAGCTATGATCATCCTTATGGATCCCCATGTTGCCACAACTTGTCCAACAAATGACCTCTAAGCTCTAAGCCATGTTGCATGTACTTGTGCAACAAATCACCTGATCACCTGATCACCTGATATTAGTATGCATGACACTAAGAGATGCTGGAAGTGTTCATTGTTTGGGCAGACAATCATCTACATGTCCGGTTTTATTATGTTTTATTTGCTTAGGGCTCTATATTCCTTTTGGGGTCATTTTTTTGATGATGCATTTCCCCCAAATGCTGATGCTGAGGAAGTAGCAGCAAGCTTGTCCCAGGCCGGGTTGGTATTCTGAAAGATATCTAAAGGTCACCCGTTGAACGCAGGTCGCGGCTGGCGGTATTGTGTTTTCTGCTGACAACTGCTTATGGACAATTTCTGCGAGGAGCAGGCTCGATGGTGGAAGTTGGGAGAGATGGAGCTGAGATCAACATCCCGTTGGGACGCATGTGGACACACAGCATGAAGGAAAATGACGGAACTCCAATAAATGGAGCGTAAATCATGCACGAAAACCTTGTGTTTTCGCTAAATCGTCCCCAAGTCATGTTGAACCAGTCGCAGTCCGTGAGCTGCGTTGCCCCGCTTAACTGGAATGATCATCCAGAAGACAACTTTCCGGCTTGAAGGGGGTGAATATGGAGAAGAACACAAGTAACACAAGGGTATCAGTTTGCACCTATAGGACTTCCGCTGTTGTTTGATACATTGGGTGTGCGACAACTTTATACTGTTTGTAGTCTTTCAATATAAAAGAAGCTGCCTGAAGGGCTGGACAATACTCGGCATGTTTATGCCTGAAATCGAAGCTTCTCAAGTTGCACATATGCATTCGGAGCGAGGCCTTAGCACCCAATCAATACAGACAATTTCACTGCAGTGCTGTCTTGATCTGACTCGGAAATCAAAATAGTCAAAATAGTCAAAGGAAACAAGTCAATTAAAATTCACCAGATCTTTTGCCCAATAAAATCATAAAGAAAACAGTGGCTTCATATGCGAATAATTGTTGAGAACTGGCCATCTCACATGGCCTCGCGTGCGGCTTTGCGATACACGCGACTGGTGAGCCACAGCCTTCAAGGATTGCGGTCAAGTTCAACTGAGACGATGCCGCCCAGGCTGCCAGAGGTCTATTTTGGCACTATGACCTTCGGGTGGTCGCAGGTAGGATGGGCGGGATGGGGGCCCTCTGCTCTATCGGGCGGTGTGAAAGCAAACCAATGGTGATGTTATATCTACCCTACTTGTACCGACAGGGATGATTAGCACATTTTCGTAGGCTTTCAATGTTCAGGTTGGCTGGTGAAGCCAGATCATCCTTGCCATTTTTTTGAGAGATAAACATATAGAAAAACAACATGAAAAACTGACGATGCTCTCCACAGTCAACACTGTCGAACTTCTGTCTCCACTGTGGCATCCCTATGTCGCCATTACCCAAAGGCCACCACTACCATCACTACCATGTTATTATGGACGGGTCTGTGCAATTCTTGGGGCTTCAGTGGTGACCAAGGCCAGCAGCAAAGTGGACGACCAAGTGTCCTCCGAGATGTTGAAACTGGGCGGCCGCATTTTTTTCTGTCAAGTTTTTGTCCGAAAGCAAAACTTCAAATCACCGCTATTTTGAGAGAAATCATCGCGGAACATGCAGCAAATAGTATCATAAGAATTAACTAATGCTGTGTTTTGCATGTTTGTTGACCAAAAACGAGACAAATTTATCATTTGGTCAGTCAATTGTGTATTGGCTAGTACTCGGGGACAGAGATTGATTGCTGTAGTGTTTCTAATATCTTCTAATAGCTACTTTATATCATGAATCCAAGGCCCACTTGCTATATATAGAGGTGGCTGGTTGTCAATGGCAGATCTTTGGGAACGACTCAAAAATGCTGAGAAATCTAGGAAGCTTTGGGACTTCTCATCAATTATCCGCAATAGAAAGGCCTAGCAGAAATGTATAGAAATGTATAAAAATACTATATGGTGGCTATATATAGCTGGTTTGTTGATTGATAGAAATGCCATATACATGTTTATATCTTCATTGAACGCTTCATTAAGCAACCCAACCCAACTGCTGTGGCTTGGTTTCCGAGAAATCTAAATTGACCCATTGGATCAACTCCTGTAAAGAATACCGTTGCATATACCAGTACCCTAGATTGTATACTTCACTATACATCCATGATAAACCATGAACCATGATAAACCCGCAGTGAATCATAGTTAAAAGAAGCCCAGGGTGAAGCCAAGCCAGGAAGAAATACGTCGACCTTGGAGGTCTGCAGGTGGACACTGCTCGTATCTATTCTGCTGGGGAGACCGAGCTGATTTTGGGACGGATCTTGCCACAGTTTAGCTCCAGGACTGGGGGGTTGGAGGTGTTTGGGTCCCAGTTTTCTCTGAAGGAAAGGTAGGGATGTTTTTTTAATGACATTAAGCCATTTTAGGAGGATATTAGTTGATTTAAAATGATTGAAGCGGTATGATTCGGTATGATATAAATTTTGATCCACCAACATGATCCCACCAACATGATGTCACCAACATGCTAAGACCCCTTGAAAACTGCCACTCCTTACATCATACGCCAAAAAGGGTTTCTTTATGCAAAAGTCCTGCTGGAAAAGGCAATTTCTGAAGTTCCCTACCAAAAATGCGGATAGTTTGAAATTTGAAACTTTGTGTGAGTTCCTCAGGTAGGGTATAGCTAGTATAGTTCAAACAGCGTCACCTGACTGCATCACTGTCCGACACCTCCTTTGTCTGCAGGAAGTTGGTCTTGGGCACCAAGGTTCACCCATCACAACCTGCAGGGCTGTCGGAGCAGGGTATCCGGACACAACTGGAGGAGTCCTTGAAGGCGATGAACGTCTCCAGCGTGGACATTTTGTATTTGCATCAGCCTGATCCGGAACATGACCTCAAGGATTCTTAGATTTGTTGCAGGTGATTTGGATGTTTTTTGCCCAACGGGTATATAATAGAATCCAGAATTTTGATCCATTTGTGATATTTTGGGAATCTATTGGGATTTTTGCTGGACCATCTTCGTCATCTCCAAGGAATCCTTGCAGTGTGTGCAAAATTTGATCAAGGAAGGTGTGATTGCCAGATATGGCATGAGCAACTACAGTGCTTTGGAGGTGGAGCGCTGCTGTACTTTGTGCAAGGATCATGGATGGTCCATGCCATCCATTTACCAAGGCCTGTACAACCCCTTGAATCGACTAGTTGAGGAAGATTTGCTGCCAGTCTTGCGCAAGTATGGAGTTTCCTTTGTTGCCTACAACCCTCTGGCAGCAGGCTTGTTGACTGGCAAGCATGGCCAGCCTGGACCTGCTGCCGAGGTCTTACCGGGTCGCTTCAAGGACAATCCCAACTACTTGCCGCGCTTCTACACCCAGCCCAATTTTGATGCCCTGGCGCCGATTCGCTCGGCGTGCGAGGCTGCGGAAGTGTCCATGGTGGCTGCGACCTATGCTTGGCTCCTGAAACACTCCGCATTGAGCGCAGAAAAGGGCGATGGCATTTTGTTAGGTGCATCCACCACTTCTCAGCTGGAACAAAATCTCAAGGCCTGTCATCAGCCCGCCCAGCTGCCAGAGCCTTTACTTGCAGCCTTTGATGCGGCCTGGCCCAAGGTCCGTGCAGCAGGAGATGTGTTTCCTTATTGGCGATCTTATTCCAAGGATCAGCCAGGGAGAGATTCGCTTCCACCTGGGGCTGCGTACTCAGCAGCCAAGAAGTGAGCGCCAGTGCACTGTGGAAAATGATCGATGATCCTGCTAGACCTGGATAGCTTCACCAAAGGTTCCCCATGAAGATAGAGAGATTCACCCCTAGGAAAAGTTTGAGATCATTGAGATCATGTTCAGCGAACTGGTTGCAACACCGATGTAGTTCAAGCCGAGATGACAAGATGACCCATAAGCCCATAAGCATGCGGTCCATGGCAGTAAAAATTCAGGTGAAACATGATGACAGTTCAAGGTTTGTGCAGCCCAAAGATCCCAAACAGCCGTGGCATGTGACAACTGGGCTCTCCACATCATTGCCATTGTCAAAAAAAACAAGTTTGCCTCCCGAAATTTGGTTCACATTGACTCCAATATTTTTTTTGCTTGGGGGTCCATTTTTTTCCGGCACTTTCCCGGCACTTCTGAAGACACCAACTAATTACATCTAATTACTTCAGATGCCAGTGGCATGGTCCACTTGTGTGCACTCTACTGTAGCATTTGATTTCAACACGGGAAGGATGTCCAGCCAAAAATTGAACGTGACATCATCCCACCAGCTGCAGCCAGGTGATACGAAGGTCGTGGTTCCTATTCCTCACGGCCGTCATGTGGCCTTGTCCTGCAAAGGGGCTGCGTAGCTTGACGCAGATTTCAGCTGTTTTCTGTAGGTGGCCGAATGGCAGCTTCCAAAAAGGGATTGGGGTGAAAACATGTTGATTATCCATGGATAATTACACCATATCATATATCCCATTATCCCAAGCATGTTGGTGATTATCTATGGTGAAGATGTGGGGCTTGCACACCATGTTCAACTCTTGCTAGGGACATAGTCAAGCCTCAGTGGGAAGTTGAGCAACCTAAATTGGAGGCACTCGTACTGTACCATAGTAATCCATAATAAAGGCCATATTTGGAAGGGATATTTCCTGACATAGGCCTTATATATGGTAGGTACCTCTAATTTTGCGCCCTGGTGATTGGCTTTGTTGTACAATCACTATAGCATATGACTAGTTGACATGTTTTGTTTGTGAAAATCCACGAAAGGGTCATCAACAGCGAGGGTGGACAAGCCGCCGCTAGCAACTCACTTTCCAGATGTTGAACTGGCCACGTTCCCCACAAAAGCCAAGTTTTTCCCACTTAGCTCTGGGAACATGACATAGTTCAGTTTAATCCATCAAGACATTTAGGCCAGCACAACAGAGAGGTCCTTTTCGCACACGTTGGTTGATTAAAAAAGGCAACACACCGTTTTCCAGAAACCAATAAACCAAACTAAATGGATCCCTTCATGTTTTTCTTAAAGAGGGCATCATGTTTGGTTGTCCAGCCCAGACAACATGATGACAATAAAACCCCAGAAAGAAAGCAATCTTCGCCCTGGAAAAGTGGGTGATTCATGACAAATTTGATATTGGCATGGGTGGAAACCTATGATGCCACATTCGAGGAAATCCACATCCATTTGCCATCTACTTCGATGTTCAAAAGGGTCCCAAAGTTTTGATCTGCCACAACCTCATGAAACATAATATATATATATTTATATATATATATTAATATATATAGAATTTTAATGGAGTTTATTTGATGTTGGAAGGGGCCACATGTCCCAGCACTTTGCTGGCCAAGGTTGCGCCTCCAATTGGTGCCCGCACATGGTCGACCAGCCTTGGACACCCCCATGATCGATCCTTCAGTGCCACAGGAAACGTGTCACGAGGCGCTTCGTTGCTTCCAATGGGGATGGCTCCATACCTGTAGATAGAACAGGGGGGATGAACGTCTATAATTTATAATAGTGTATAAATCCATATCAATCCCATGTTATGAATCGCTAGATATTCTACCCTCATCATATTCCCACTAGTATCAATATCCCCTTGCATAACCTTACATAGGTCTCATATATAGTAGATTAATGTAGATTATCATGGGTACCAGATGGCAACTCCCTCAGCGCCAGGTGGACACCAGTGCTGAACGTGGCGTTTCCACCAGCGCAGGATCGATGACTGTGAATCCGGCAGGTGAACTGCAGATTCGAGCCAAAGGTGGCCCGGCAGGGACTCATGGGAAGATAGTGGAGATCATGTACATTATATTCTACTCCATAGTTCGGGTGGGATAGTCATACATACACAAGATTTTGAAGGGATATAGTGGGTTAGTCACTAGTCGTATACATGTTTTTGGCGTTATTTTGCATTAATACATAATTAAGATAATAGATACACATATAAATGTATCAATATTATGGTACCGCCCGTTTAGAATGAAACATGGAACCAAGCTTTGAATGAATCATGGACATCATGATCTCATGCGGAGCACCTGAGTCCAAAGCGGATGGGAGAGGATGGTGGATTTCCTATGGCTGCCAAGTGGTGAATATCCCGAATTCCCAAGTGGGCTTGAACGGGTTTTAAACATGTATTTAAGAAAAAATGTGCAAAGATTGAAGCCAGCGTTTTATCATGTTTTATCCAAATCAAAATAGAGCCCGAATATTTCGACACCCTGCGGCGGGATGGAGCCGCAAATGCTGATGTTTTTACTACCATACTTTGGCACGTCAAGTGCTCATCTCGGGTTGATGGTCATAGCGCCATTCTACATGTGAGGGTCTCTTAAAATGGAGGATCCCAAAAATCATTTCGGTTTCAATACTGACATTTAGACTAAAATGGTCTAATTTCGGATGCTTTGGGGGGGTACCTTCATTTTAGGAAACCTCCATGTATCCGCATGTATTCTATCATGACAAACCTTCTGCGAGATCTTCTACCAGCCCAAGAGCATCCCACTTCGCGCGGTGCTAAGGCGGCCTTCTCGTAACGTCTTCCCTTCCAATCACCGGTGATCACGATTTGGTCTTCAAGCATCACAAGGGACGATTGCTAGGCAGCCTGTGGTTGCCAGGAATGAGTCAAGGGCCTGCGATTTCTTCACGTCATGTAGTTGGATTCTTCCAAAACCTTCAGAGCAACTTTAAATGGCTTGATTCGCCTTATTATAAACATTGGATACGTTAAACCATTCGTATGTATTCCGGGTCGAGGTCAGGGTATGATTCTCAAAGATTTGGTTTGCCTCCTACATAGCGACTTGCTTCATGGTGGCTTACCACTTCAGGATGGTGGTCATGGCCATCAAACCACCAAACTTTGGCTTGTTGAAGAAATCCTTGAAGGGACCTACGTAGTTACATACGTTGGTATACTGCTGGTTAGCCGTATGACTTCTAGGAGAAAACTATTTTTGCAGACCCATGTGTGTGAGTCAGGCAATGGACATATCAAGTCACTGAAGGTTAATATATCAGTATTTGTTGTGCTCTTATGTATGTATTCTTCTTTGGGTGTTGGTAGAAATAGTACAGTCGGGAAAGCCATCCCAACTCCCTCAGACTCGCGGAATTGGATGGACTTGGATTAGGGCCCTACAAGAAACTCATGATACTTTGGGGCCTAAAAAACAGCGGTTTCCGGATGGTTTCCTGCACTTTTTTTTTCTGAAATCCGATAAATCTGTTGATGACTTGGTGACAGGTGGAGGCGCCAACTCACCGAGCGGGATGAATCTGTCGACGCCCAAAATCAATCCTCAAGTTCCTTGGTGACCGTGACAAGAGCAGTGTTCAATGATGATTTTGTTTGGGGGGTTCATGGAGTTATACTATCCTATCTATTGGAAATTTCTTGGGATATATTGGGAATTATCATCATTAGCTCTGTAAATCTATCCAATATATTGGGATATATTGGGAATTATCATCATGATGGGAATCTCTATTGACCAACTTAAATAGGATAGAATGGCAGAGGTTTTTGAACACTGCTCACAAGTTGGGACGTTTGAACTCTGGTAACCAGTGGTGGCACTGGAAAATCAGGGAGCAACCCCCAGTCATAACAATGTTCTGATTGAACATATGGTTTCTATCTGAATTTGATTTACCATTGTACGGTTTGCTCATGGGAGGGCAAGTGGGTTTATAGCCGCAGTGGCTCAGTCAGTAATAGTGCTTTTTATCAGGGACTTGTTCACTCACCCGTTTTTGGCAGTCTAATTGGCTCCGGGGTAGAACTTATCTAAAACCGTTGAAGTCTGTCGAAATTACGGTATTTTAGGAGAATTCGGCTAGTGATAATATCAATATCACATGTTTGAACTACCAACAGCCGTTCTGCTCATTTCTGTTCTGCTCATTTGTGGAAGCCCTTTGAGGTTCGTGATTGTTTCTGATATTCCTCTTGCGGGCTACCCAAAAGGCATAGATTGTGGTGGTGGACTTTTGGGCAAGTCTCCTTCGTATCCCTGGACTTGGTTGATAAAGGCAGACTTGGAGGTTCAGCCATTTTTTCCCAAAAGGTACAGTACCCCAGTATCCCTCCCTCAGTTGCCCTGGGGGAATGAGGAAACCGATAAATCGAATCGAGCCCATCCACAGCTCTATGCCGAGGTTGGAAACACGGGAGTGTATTCTCCATACTATTACTCCGAGGACCGTGAGTGCACTGGTCCCGTCTCCGGGTCAAAAACCGACCACCAAAATGTTTGGGTCAACTGGCTGCCCCCTGCATAGTCCTTTGCAGGATGGATATTCCATGCTCTGTGTGGTAGAGCATTCTGCTACTCGCGCCAAGTTCAGTAGGTTGAGTTTGTGGGGAAATTGTATGAATGTGTCTCCGGAATCCATGCAAAAAAGGATGTTGCAGATTTTCCTTGATTGGTTTAAGGAAAATCATGCCAAGGTTGTTTTTCCTGAAGCCCAAGTACGGAGGTTAAAGGTAGGTTCTCCCTCAAAGCAATGCTGTGACACCAGCAGAAAGATCAGCTGCCACCAAACAATTGATCCTTGTGTTGCATCTTTTTGTGCAGCAAAAAGACTGAATGGAAGTACAATGAAATATATGTACTTCATCATGCACCAGCTAAACCAATCCAACTCATCCGGTCTTTCGAAACTCCATTGGATCTAAGGATGTGAACAGATATCCAGCAAATTATGAGTTGAAAGATTACGGTGACACAAAGAACGTGCACTGGTCTTTCACCGGCCTTTGGGACTTTTGGCTGCACCAAAAAAGCGCGACCCAAAGGGATTTTTCGATGCAGCAGGTTTGAGGAGGTCGAGTAGGTCACCGCTGGTATCAGAGCGCCACGAGTATGGGACAACCAAAGACAAATATGAAATTCATAGAAATGATCAGAACATTTACTGGTAGTTATAGTAATTAATACGTAGTTCATGGTAGTGTCACCCAAGCGAGTGGAACTACCTGTGCCAAGGACTGCTATGTCATGCCAGCGGCCACCCTCAAAGCAGGGACTGAGGTGGGGCCCAGTAGGTGACACGCTGAATTTTGTCCAAAAACTCAGGTCCAAAATCCACTAGTTCATCGTCATATTCTTGGCCATGAAGCATCATGAGACTCATCATTGAAATCATTAAGCCATAGTATCACATAATTGGCTTTTAGAATGATTACTTTCCCACTTATTGAATTCTAGGCCAAGTTCTCGATGAGTTGTGTGGGTTGATGGTTCGGGAAACACATAGCCATGGTCAAGTTAGTCGGGTTGTATACCATATAACCATATTGGATCATGTCGGGTGATGGTCATCAATCCATGTTCATAAGGCATAGGGGTCTATGTAACCAGATATAACCATTATGTGTTGATTCCCTCGAAATGTTCTATATCATAATTATAATTACTGTATTAAATCATAGTATCCACTATTCAATTAGTGGATACAACCACATATAACATCAATATAATTATATATTATATGTATATCATTATATGTATAAAAACTATTGACCATATAGAATGTTTTTTTCCCCGTAAAACCATTAGATGTATGTTTTGTCAACCAACCAGCCCCAGGCCTACTATACCCTCACGGGCCGACCTCCCGTGCCACCACGCTATGCCTTTGGCTCCTCGAACAGTTGTTTTTTTTGGCGCAGAAGGTGGGAAGAAATTGCCCCATCTCGTGAGTAATGTGGTTAAAACAATTTTCAACCGCCCATTGGGGAATGGTTTATACCACCTATTTATGGTGATTTGGGGGATAGCTTATTATTGTTTTACCCACATTATTTGTTAATTTCTAATAAATGAATGCATAATATTATATAATAGGTAACATTGTTTTTACCATTTTGGTGAATCTGTTACCTCTATATTAATATTTTGGGTGTTGGGAGCAACGATTCATGACACCCAGATGTTTGTTTGATTAAAGAAAACAAACAGATTGAGGGGTAGTATCGAACATGGCGAAATTATTCGTTTAGATGTGAATTTTATTATGGTTGATGTTTCATTCAAATGTTGGTTTTCCATGGTTTTGTGTCATGTTTAAGTATACCGTATAGAACAGTAATGTGGTGAACCCAACAAAGAAGCCACTTTTGGGTATTGTTTCAGTAGCTGCAGATCGAAGGATTGGTCAAATGGGGTATTGTTGAGGTTTGAGTTTGCGACATTGCCCCTTACATCCTCTCGTCATTGTTCATATTTTTCTCCATTGGAAACTTCACCTCATAAATCTTCAGAACAAATTCCAGCAAAAGAACATATTTCCATATTTCCAGCAAATCTTCAGAATAATTTCAGATCACGTTTTTTTTTGTTTCATATTTCCTGTGATTCAGTACATCTTCTGAAGAGCTGTTCTGGGACCCTGGGTCCACCCCCCGGGTCGCCGCTCGTCCCCAGGTTTCATCGCAAGCAGGCCTTGCGGCCTTGCGTCGCGACTGGCTTGGGGGGTTCAACCCCAGTTGATGATTTGTTTGGGGATTTAGCCATCATTTGTATGTGATTTATGGGATTTTTGGTTTCAAAGATATGGGAATATCATTGATGGCTAGTTTTCATTGATGCTTAGTTTGGGAACTATACGAACCAATAATAATGGGGAATATTACAATCCATTAAGGGAAACCCTATCGACTAACCAGTGCTCATGTGTTTCATTGTGTTCAAAACACATTCGACATAGTTTTACTAATGACTATAAGGTTTTATCAGCAATCCCAACTGACTGAGTGGGTTTCATTTTATCTCTTGATGATCAGGTGATGATCCCAATTGACAAAGTCGATCTATAGTAACAAGATAAACACGGTAGAAAAGCTTCAATTTATTTTTATTTCATTGGAAAATTGTAGAAACTACTATTACTATTTATTATACTATTATAGACGTGGACTTTTATTTATTACTATATACTACTATATATATATCATATGCTTTGATTATATACCTTTTTTGGGGGGGGAGTCATTCATAAGTCGGGGCTCGTGAAAACTGGTGCAGGTGGGGCTGGACGGATCGTGTCTATATCGAGGACACCTTGCAACGATTCCGTGACGGGAAATACCCGTTGGATGTCACTTGGCGAGTCGAGGAATCTGAGGAATCCCCAAAAATATGGGCTTAACATGGCTTAACATGGCTTATAACCATGCAACAAACCATGACAAATTGGAGCTGAACATGGTCTTAGAAGAAAATCTTAGGGCTTGGTGAAGTCGTAGCTGCTAAACCACAAGAGATATGTTGGGGAATTATATATGTATAAAATAAATAAACAAATAGATAAAACAATATATATATATATTATTCGTATATTATGTTGATTGTCACAGAGAATGATCGTCAGAAAATAATCAAGAAAAGGCTGACAAGGACATTTAATCAGAGTGGGGAACAAACAATGGGTTTGCACTGAAGGTATCATGTCCAGTTTTGCCAATGAAATCAAGGTTTACTCAAATCACTCCAGTGCTTTCCATTCATGGTGTATTGACCAAAAACCGACCCACTTTGATAAAACATTGTCGAGCAGTCAGTGGTGGATGGCTAGTTGGATGGATGGACGGATTGATTGACAGCTATCTGGATGAATGGATGAATGGATGGATGGAAGGATGGATGGATGGATGGATGGATACGGTAGGTACATAGATAGATAGAACAGATAGACAAGATAGAACAGATCGATACGATAAATTATGAAGATATAAAAAGATAGATAAGTTACCTAATGTATACATATATATATATACATATTAGATATAAGGTTGATAAGGTGGACAAGATGGATAATATGGACAAGATGGATAAACTGGTCAACATAGGAATCATGTCATTAATATTGTCACAACATATGTAGATGAGATAGGTAGACATAAGACATATACTACTTGTAGATATATATATATATTAAAACAAAAACAACATATGTAGATATACAAGGTATATCCTATGTATAGTAAGTACATATATATACAATATAACAATAGATGATAAGATATAACCAATATAAAATACAAAGATCAATATCTAGACAGATACATAAATAGATGATGGATAGTCCATAGATAGATAGATAGATAAATAGATAAATAGGTAGATGTAGATAGATAGATAGGTAGATAGATAGATAGATAGGTTACATAAATAGATAGATAGAATAGAATAGAATAAAATAAAATAGAATAGAATAGAATAGAATGATAGATAGATAGATAGATAGATAGATAAATAGAAAGATAGATAGATAGATAGGTTAAATAAATAGATATATGGATAGGTTAAATAAATAGATATATGGAATAGAATAGAATAGAATAGAATAGAATTAGATAGATAGATAGATAGATAGATTAGATAGATTAGACAGATTAGATAGATTAGATAGATTAGATAGATAGATAAATAGGTTAGATAGATTAGATAGATTAGATAGATTAGATAGATTAGATGGATTAGATAGATAGATAGATAGGTAGACAAACAGATAGATAGATAGATAGATAGATAGATATATAGATAGATAGATAGATAGATGTATAGATAGATAGATAGATAAGAAAGAACTATAGATAGATAGATAGGTAGACAAACAGATAGATAGATAGATAGATAGATATATAGATAGATAGATAGATAGATGGATAGATAGATAGATAGATGGCTAGATGGATAGATGGATAGATGGTTAGATGGATAGATGGATAGATGGATAGATGGATGGATAGATGGATAGATGGATAGATAGATAGATAGATGGATAGATGGATAGAAATAGATGGGTATAGATGTTTAGATATAGATGGATAGACATAGATAGATAGATATAGATAGATAGATATAGATAGATAGATAGATCGATATAGATAGATCGATATAGATAGACAGATAGATAGATAGATAGATAACTAGATAGATAGATAGATAGATAGAATAGATAGAATAGATAGAATAGAATAGAATAGAGTAGATAGACATATAGATAGACATATAGATAGATAGACAGACAGACAGATAGATAGATAGATACTAATGACAGATACTGTAGATGCTGTAGATTGATACTGCAGATATACATAACATGAATATTCATAGAAAGTAGTCAACATATACGTAGATTGATAGAGCTACGGTTTTGACTGCTTCAAGTAGAAGCAGCTTCAGCAGGACAAATGGAGGTTTCCATAAATGGGGATACCCAAAAATTGATTGTTTATAATGGCACATCCTATTTAAATGGATGATTTGGGGGTACCCTTATTTTTAGAAACCCCAAAATAATATGTTTAGGAAAGATTCAAGGCGTTGGAAATGCTAGACCCTCAGCATGCCTGCTATAGATGAATTTGCGTAGTTAAACTACGAGACTATACATAGGCATGAATAAGTTATCCATTCAAAATTATTTTCAGAAAGGCGGGTCTCTTTTTTCTGCTTAGATTGGGCCCTTAAATGGCCGTGGAACCTTCGGGTGCCAAAGGAGTAGCAATGATGATCAATGTACCTTGAGTCCTTAACATACCCATGAACATGGGTGAAGGTGCAAGCAGTAAAACACGAGTTTATAATGTATATACATTTTTGTCCAAACATGTGGGAGAACATGATGACAAACCAAGGGATAGCCGATTTTCAGTCCAATGTATAGTGTGGACATGAGTTGTAGTTTCAAAATGTGTGGAAAACATACCATCCCCCGATTCATCGAGATTCATTGATATAACCATGAACGAAGGAATTCCATTTGGGGATAACCATACCACATCCATGGCACAAATGGTGGATGAGATAATCAGATACCAAGCAAACATGGATTCTTTGGGCAGGTTTGGAAGGCCAGGGTTTCATGATGAAAAATGTTCACTCTTTTGTGTCAAGAGAAAGATCGACAACGCAAACATAGAAAGACCGGCTGAGGGAATCATCATTGACTTCGAATGGTCTCATCCTTAGCCGCGTTTGCTTTGATGAGCGTTCCACTTATGCATCGTCCTGATGTCCTTCACCCCATACTATGAGGTTTACCAACGAGACAGACTACGGCTATCCACCGGGTGAAGGGAAGCCTTACTACCACGACTTCGGTTTTAATTCCGCGCGAAGCTTGGGAATACAATATGACTCACCAGCTTCGCAGCTCAGTAGTCCGGGGATGTCCTAATACTACCTCAAACCGTTTCGCTGGGATTTTTCCATATCAGCATCAAGAAGATGGCCAGTGAATTTTTCATCTCATTATCTGCTGCAATATGCTGCAATTCAAAATAGAACAACCGTGGCTCAGGGGATGGTGTCGAACCGGGCCGGGCAATTTCCAGATATTGAAAAAGAGATGTCCATGATTATTTAAGTGTGATCTTATCATTTTTTTATAGCATGATATTTCCATGATGTTCCAGATATTTCCATGATTATCAAAGTCTGTTCATGTTTTTTCCATGTTGATCCTATTTTTTGTTGCAACCTTGCCAGCTTATGGAGTTGACCATCCAGTAGACCATGTGAGCCATGAAGAAATTCGATGGTTGATTGGGAACCCAATAGAGACTTATTACTAATAAATGTACTGGGGATATCTGGGGATTATGATAACCCATAGGGAAACCTATCAACCAGTATAATGAGATTGGATAGGGGTATTTTTTTTTATATCATGACTTATATATAATTATATAGATGTTAAAGTAAGACCCAATCATCATCCATATCATATATCTAAGAAAATCCCAGCGGATTCAGCGGATGATGTGTTTTTTGACATTCGGATATATAAATATATATACATATGTGTTGTTGTTTCTTCGAAGAAAGCACTATATTTCCATGATAAGAATTCGTAAGTTCCCTAAAACAAATTGCATCAGTTTGTTTTTTCCGAAATTGGGAGATTTTGGGAGCCATGACTCGTCAACTGTGGGGATTAGCCCAGGTACTTTTCCCCGAGCCTGACTATCAGCTGGCAGACTATCGCTTGCGTCGCTCGGCAGATGTGGATTTGTATTAAGAAAATGCTGTAAAGGTGGGGAATTGACCCGAAGGGATTATTTTGCCAACCCATTTATAATATACGTAATATTTATTTATTTGATATTATATAATATAATACATATATATATATATACATATAACAGCAACAGTAGGGATATTACTGATTATTACTTATCAACCATTTACATTAATGAACATGGGGTAGTCAGACACAGCCCGGCCCTTTATCGTTCAATGACTTGATCCGCAGCCGGGTCACTGTCGCCAGGCTACAATGTGCATGTGTCTGGAATCCGGAAACCGCGCATTGGGAACACGAAACTGATCAAGGTCCTAGACTTAGTTCTTTAGCTTAGGATGTGGGTCATACAAACTCCAGACTGTAGAGATTAGAAAACAATGGAAAACAGACTAAACGTGCTGAGATACAAAAAGATGCCAAACATGACAATGCAGTCAATTTCTCTGATACTGAGTGAGCAAAATATGCACAGATGGAGTCTACAGTGTATGCTGATGATGTACACATATTGATGAGATTTGCTGAGCATGTACCCTCTGGTTATTTAACATAGCCATGGAAAATGGCCCATTTATAGATGGTTTACCTATTAAACATGGTGATTTTCCATGGCTATGTTAAATAACCAGATGGTAGGTTTTCTTTTCAACATACTGGGATGGAACCTGCAGTGAATATCAGTGTTTTTTGGATCCACAGTGGCCGATGTCGAATGGTAAAAATGAGACAACTCAAGTGTCAGGAAAAAGTCATAGCGAACACCCCAATGTCAGCCAATCCTCAAATATCTTCAAATAGTAAAATGTGTAAACAACCAATCACCAGGTATAACCATTGCTATACCACCCTCTGGTACGTGCATATAATATAGCTATTGAAAGTGGCCCAGTTATTCGATGATTGACCTATTAAAATTGTGATTTTCCAGTTTGCAATTTACAAGAGGGTAGTCATTCATGTTTCACCTTTGACACCACTAGGAGCTGGATGAGAAGGGTTGGTTTCTGCCCAACTGCGAGCCCAGTGGCAGGCTCCGCTGACCGTGCGGTGGTTTCATTTTTTTCATGGGAGGTTGATACTTTGCTTTCAAGCAAATGTTTACACATGTTTCATCATTTGAAACACTTGATCATGATGAGGAAAGTTGACTCACATATTTTTGGGATGGGTTGAAACCACAAACCATTTGGTCTTTTGTTTATAGGAAATGCATCTCACAGCGCAGGTGCCCCCGATTTCGTTTGTGTCTCTAGTCTGGTGCTATGATATTCTGTGTACCGGTTTTCAAGGCCGCACCATCAGATGATCATGAGGGAACTGACAACTATGGGTGCTTTAGTACATGCTCATGTTTTTTGTTCCTCGTCTGGGACTCCCCTCACTCATCCCGCATTCTATGGATCACTCCAGAACATAGACCAGCCTCGAAATGCCTGTTGTTTTTTCCTTCCAAACATCTTGGATTTGAATTTGAAGAATCTGGTGATAGGTTGGGTGTGGCAAGGGTGAATTGTCCTTTCAACATGGCTGTTAGCTTCCAAAGTTCTTCATATTCCATCCAGATAGCTAGTCAATTTCTACCAACCAACTACTGGTTTGTTGGGCATGAATCAAAATTAATCAAAACTAATCAGATGCGCCATAAGGTTGGTGTTTCATATCATCATATGATCTCTATTTTTTCCCCGTTGAGCCCAACCAGTTTTGTTTCTCCCTAGGAGCCCTCCGGAGTATCCTGGATATGCCTGTGGCAGGTGTGGGGAACTGTGGGCAGAATGACGATGGAACCCTGGGACCCATTCTCCGAAGCAACTGATATTTACATCATGTTACATCCAAGTGGGCAATTCCTTAGAATTATAATGAATTATATACAGTAACTCAGATTGTCGCTCATACCCTTTAACTGAGTTTGTTGGCTTAAAAATCTTAAAACCCAGGTTTTTAAGGCTCTGTCACCAGTTTTGGGAGCTTAAATCCATATTCCCCGTACCCCAGAATCGAGAAGCATCATTGTAGATGCACAACCGAACATATCTTCGCAATCTCACCGGCCAAACTCACCATAGATAGCGGTTTGAAAAGGGGAAGCCTCCCCCAAAGATCCCCAAAGATCACCCTAATTTAGTTTTGCTTCACCCTGGCCTTTCTGAGGTTGCACAAAACCTTCATAACCGATAGGGGACGACCCTAATTTGTGCATGGCATGCGATGATGGACCCAACATACTTCTGATACAAGTACCTAGAACATCCTAGAACTGTTTTCTCCAAGACTGCAACGAACATATTGAACTAGCCGGCCCGTTTTAAGAGCCTGGGAAAAGCAAAACAAACTCAAACAACCTCACCGCAAGTGACTATACTTATACAGTACTATACATAATATTGACGAAACCATCAAACTTTGCATTAATGTTTATGATGGTGTTCAGAAAAACTATTGGATTTTAGATACCAACCGTATTCAGATAAGTAGCAGGGGCCGATCACTAATATGCTGTACTGCCAGTCAGTGCAGCTACACGTCAGTCGCTCTTCATGTGGCTGCCAGGAATTTGAATTACGCACTTCCAGAAGTACGAAATTGGTGCAGAGCCCAGAAGTCGGAAGTTGATTTAATTTGGCTAAGTTAGTGTATAACTACGTAGGTTAATCTCTGCTTAAGGGGCATTTAAAACCAAATTATAACCGGGGGAACCCCACCGCCCTTCATGTAAACCAGTGCAGGGAACTACCACGCTTCCATGATTCAGCCGAGGTATTCTGATTCTATCAAACCTTTGCTGGATGCTGGCATGTCCTTCTGGTGGAATGATGAGGCTAAGACCAAGGGTTTGATCAAGTCCTTGGGTGAAAGGGTGCCCCAAAATAGCATCGAACAAGATCACGCAGTTTTAGGACACGTGTCTTGAATTGTGATCCTGAGCCAAATAGGCCCAGCGTTTCCTTTGCCAAGTGGTTGGGTTTGAACACAGGGCACCCTAAAATTTAGTGTGTAAAGTGTAAAGCTACTTTTGCCAAGTAATAGATCGCCTAAAAATTGGATAAATTTGGTTCACAAGTTCCCCGGTTGTTGGACAAGCCCAAGTAGCGCGGTCTGTCAGCGGATCCGACATGCTATATGACTCTTTGGCGCTGGGGTAGAAGCGATGACTAACGATTGGATTCAAATGGTACCCCACTTTTGGACAAACCCTGATGGCAGTTAGAATGGTTGATGCAGTTTGGAACCCGGAGTTGGATTGCAGTGACTGATACGTTCATCATGACGTTTGTGTGTTTGTGTGTGTGCGCGCCTTGTTCGGATGATATGTGTTCACGTTTGTTCGTTGATCTGTGTTTCATTGTTCCAGCTCTAGAGAAATGTCGCAGAAAACCCTCCACCTCGGCAAATCCATGGTTTCCTATCATTTGTTTTCAGCATTTTCCTTAACCATTTTCTTTACTAAACTGTTTCCACAGTTTCC